>JANZLQ010000100.1:8688064-8698100 GCA_026212715.1 Elanus axillaris
GTGGACCTCCCTGGGCTGCAGGGGGACAGCCTGCCTCACCATGGTCTTCACCAGGGGCTGCAGGGGAATCTCTGCTCTGGTGCCTGGACCATGTCCTCCCCCTCCTTCTGCACTGACGTGGGGTCTGCAGGGCTGGTTTCTCACATCTTCTCACTCTCTGGCTGCCGTTTCTCTCTGTCCCACAACTTCTTTTCTTCTTAAAAATGTTATCCCAGAGGCGTTACCACTATCGCTGATGGGCTCAGCCTTGGCTGGCAGCAGGTCTATCTTAGAGCCGGCTGGCATTAGCTCCGTCAGACACGGGGAAGCTTCCAGCAGCTTCTCATAGAAGCCACCCCTGTAGCCCCCCCACCCTGCTACCAAAACCTTGCCACGCAAACCCAATACAAAGAAAGTGGTAGACTGCTACTCACTCTGGAATGACTTCAGGTTTGACAAGAGTACTTGGGCTTGTTATTAACCCTTTGCCTATAATGCCTATACAGTACAGAAAGATGTATTTATCTGGGCTCCTGTTTTGGACAGCTGTTTCTCTTCAGTAAACCTGTCTCATCTTAGTGCAGCAGCATCTATACTGTTGTACCCAACTCCCTCCCCAGAAGAGCATTCTATGCCAAGGGAGTAGTTTTGCATTCCAATGCCAGGATTATCTGCATGCTCTATATTATTCTGACTACCTTATAACAATGTTGAAGGAAATAAATGGGCTTGTAGGGCACCTGTCCTATTCCACTTCCTACTGAAGATCTGTAAACACAGCCACTGACAACTCATGCATGCTATTACGCTTTCTCTATAGTTTAATGTTTTCTTTAGCTAGCTGTTACTGTAGCCTCTATCACCAAACATTTCAAAGCAGGTGCTTGAGAGCACAAGCTCACTGCTGCAGTTGGCACTTATAATCGTGAGGTCCAGTGATGTCTGTGCGTGGTGTCTCATCGTCATCCTCAGATCTTATGGCATCATTTGACTGAATATACAAAGCTGAACATACTAGCACCTTAAGACAGCTAGAGGCAACATTTGTGTATCTCTTGAGTCAAGAAAGCTGGAACAAAATCAGTCCAGAACACAAACAGGCTGGTCATGGCAGAATTTCATTTCCAGCTCTTAACTTTGCCTTGCAATCATTTTTGTGGTTTTGGTCAAGCCACTAACAGAGTTTTTAAAAGTGTTGTCATTATAAATATAGATTTTCAAAACCTTCAAGGTATTAATGTAACCTAGACCTCGAAGTGTTTTTAAAAATCACCAAAAGTGTGTATCTGAACCTTTCATGCAAACTTAAACTTTCTTTCAAGATTTGTCTCCACTTCCTTCAAAACCTTGATTTCATCATGTAATAACTGCATACACTTTCTAGGTATCTTCTAAGTTCACAAGGATCTACTAAAAATTATTTCATTAATATTTATAAACCACAAGTAAAGCTGTAAAGCTTTTTTTCTTACAAGAAGAATTACTGTTTTAGCATTGCATATATATATATGTAGGAGGTATTTATTGGATTTTATAATCGCTACTCTGTGGGAAGCCCACAAAAATTAAGATTTAGCTGACATTCATTTATCCAGGAAATCCTGATTAGTGGAATCTTACAGAAGAAATATAGAAAAGCAGTGCAGTTTTCTATTCTCTTTAGGAATAGGCTCTGGGGATCTGGATTTTCCCTTCTTTGGACAAGCACCTCCAGGGAATTTCCACCCAGGAATGAGACACTTTTGCTTCTTTCTTTCATTCTCTTTCATGCCTATAAGCCATCTCCACTCTTTGAAGACTACCAAATATCCAACAAGGCGATGTCCTTTATTTTTAAATAGTCCTTAGCTCTTTAAACAGTTCACTGACTAACAGTTGCAGGTTAGTAAGATAAAAGCATTAAGCACACTTTCTGCGTGCTTTTCACCCGAGGTGAATTCCCAAACACTTCATACCATACATGAATACTGCAATTTGCCAAATAACCAAACCTAGAATCACTGGTAACTCAGCTGACTTGTTGCAGTTAGCGAGGATTATAAAAGCTTGTGCATATATTCCACCAATGTCTGTGTGTTACAACACATGTTAGAATTAATGTCAGGGTTCAGTCTGTGGTCCAGTTCTGTTCACACTAGCTTCCAGACAGGTGCAACAGAGCTGCCTTGGGTACATGAGTATCAGTGCCTTAAACGATGACTTCCCTCTCCTGCGTCAAGGATGCTGCCTTGCTCCTTATTGCAAACACATGGACATGGAGCAGTCACTTTTTTTATGCTTTTCTAGTTATCAGCACCACTACTTTTTTTGGCAGGAACAAGCGATACACCACAGCAAAACAGCCAGCAGCCATGACCAGTTGCCAAGCCTTCCACGTAGCTAACAAGAATGTAATTTTTGGCTTCAGGCTACAGAAAATGTTAAGCCTGCCCCTTTGCATCTTCCCCCTCACTGTGGTAAGCGGGAAATGCCTTTCCTTTGCCACATCTGTTAGGGAAGGTTTGATGAATGATGACCCTGTAGTATCTTGTATTTACATCAAAGTGGCAGAATCCTATTGACTTGTTACCCCATACGATTTGATGGTAGTCACTGTGCCACTGAATCCCCTATCTTATGCGACCACTTTGAGCTTGACAAGCTGTCTGACAGCAAACTGACACGATATTCTGAAAGCCTTATTCACTTTACATAGATTAAAGCAATATAAAAGCCCATAGGTTATATTTGGGGACTATTGGAGATAAATAGTTTGTTAGCAATAATCCATCAAATTTCAAACTATTTGGCAGCAGGCAGAGAAACTCTTAAAAGATGCTGTCATTATAAGGCTGAGTAATTTCTTTATATTTATTTTAATAGAATGTATTTTAAAGTGCCTTCTGGGAGAAAAAAGATGTTTGTAGAGATAAAGCTGTAGGGAGTAATACATTCGTGCCAACACGTGTAGCTGAAGCACCAATTTTGTTTTATTAATTTAGTTGTTGGATTTGTTCCTGATATCTACAGCTGTATTATCCCCTCACAGAGGTGGATGAGTGGGCGGAATGAGGTTGATTACAATTGATTTAGTAACCAAAGAGTAATTTTTTCCATTGTTTGTTCAGCACATTACTAAACATGTGGTTTAATTACAGTTGCCTTGTGTTCTTTTCAGTCTGGTATCGCTTATTTTACCGAGACACTGATTTATGCAAAATATTAATTGAAATAGAAAACAGACTTACTATGAGAGCTGACATCCATGAAAACATTAGTTACTCATATTTTGCACCGAGCCTACTGGACTTCTCAGGGGAATCAGTGTTTACAGTTTAATTTGGAACAACACGGGCTCCCTCCTTCCAGAGACAGTGGTAGTGCATGTACTGTGTCCTGGAGAACGGGTCAGAACTTTACTTTTCCCAGCAGCTGCAAAGGGAAGTCCTCAGAGTTCTTCAGTCAAAGTCTCAAAAATGTGCTGAGGTAGCTGTTCCATTTCAGTGTGATTGCAATAATTGTATGCAAACATCTCATTAAAAGTAACTCAACTTTATATAGCTATAAATAAGCTACTATGCTGTTGTAATGTGTTTCCAGGCCATTAAGTAGTATAATAAAGATTCATGGATTCTCTCAATAGGTTAGGTAATCATACCCCCCGCCCACTCCCCTCCCCCCAAATCAAGCAACTATACGTTGAGAGATCTTGTTTTGTTTTCAGAGTCATCTTTGTAATTAACCTGTTTGGAATAAATAATTCACTAAATATAAGTGGAAAGTAATGTTCAGTCACAGAACTCGTAACTCAATATATCCAGGAGGAATGTTTTCATATCTTGTTTCCTATTCAGGATTTTAATTCAATCCAGTGAATTTCACTGTCTCTTTTTCATAAACCAAATCTAATATGGAATCAACTTTATAACCAGATAGTCAGAATGCAGAATTAAAATGGTTTTGCAGAGAGACACATAAAATCCTTCCAAATATTTTTAGTAGAGAGTATGAGAATTTTGTAACTTTCACTACTCACTAATAGGATTCAGATAACCACTGTGAAATGATCCAAATATTTCCTGGGTAACAGCCTTTGCAGTTATAATATTAATGTTTAAAAAAAATACATAGCTAATGCACATATCTCTACGCTGCAGTACAGAGATAGTGATAGAAACCAAGACTAGACATTGAGGTGCAAAGCAAAAGCGAGCCACAATATCCAGGACAGGAGAAACAGCAGAGAAAAGGGTTTGGATTCCACCACCAAGACCACGTCCAAGACTGTGGCAAGACTAAGAAACAGAACAAAACCAAAAGTGAATTTAAAGTTTTTTCTGTGAGGAGGTGGGGTCTAGATACACAATTTCTCAGTGGTGTCCTTAGGCAAATAAAATGCGTATACATGGCGGTGCACACTGAATGCAGGTGTGTTATTGCCTCCTGCATTCCCCCATGCCTGGCCTAGGCTTCACCAAGATTTTCTTTTGATTGGTACTTAAAGCTAAGATAGGAAAATCAACGAATTTCCTAATAAGAACAAGAATACTAGACGTAGTTCTGGGACCATAAAGGGGTGTTAAAATGGATGCCTGGTACATTTTTGCCTTAGTTTAACCTCCAAAGATTTTTCAAGGATTCAGAAACAGGAGGAAGTACAGCTAGACTCAAAGGAGAAAGGGGAGAGGGAAAGCAGGAGGGAAGAGAACAGTTGAAGTTTCAGTGATTTTTTTAACTTTAGTAACAAAGGACAAAATGATACTACATGGTTGTGGGGGCATCAGGAATAAAAAGGGAAGAGAGGCTGGGGACGCATGGAAGATACCTCCTTGCTGAAGTCAGCTAGAACAGGAAATGGCCGCTGTAAGCGCAAGGTACTGTTAGGCACATGGTTACTCTTAAATGGCAACCACTGTGCATATTGTCTGGTTTGCTTCTGCCCCCTTTCACTTCCAAGCTGTCACAAAAACAAACCAGATATAATTGTTTCAAATCCTGAATGCTTTCCGTGGCAATTTCAGGAGGCATAACGTACCTGATCGCTGCACTAGTGTCTGTAGATGGGCACAGTGCAGGTTGCAAAGCGAGGCAGTATCCTGGTAGTAGCAAAAGGAGCTGCCACAGCCCCTAACTCACCCCTTTCTACTCCAGGTCAGCACCTAGAGATTCCCAAGCTCTTCCCTTCCATGTCCAGCCAATAGCAGAACCACGTTTTCCCCACACTCCTGAGAAAGCTTGAAGCTTGTACTAGAACGGATCGGTGCTTGCCTTCTCTGGAAGGGCTGAGTGTAGCTGCAGTGCTCAGGCAGCTGCTCCCCACGCGGTGCTGTACCCTGGAAAGGGAGGATAAAGAAGGGCATAGAGTTGCAGAGCTACTCAAGTGTAGTCAGCTCAGAACAGATGCCAGGCACAGTGGGACAAGCCACCAGGTCTCCAAAGAAGGCATCTTTTCCTCTCCAAGGAAGTTCTAAGCCAAGGAGCTAAACCCAAGCAATACCCAATCTAGGCAGCTCTTAATGCAGTTGATGGGCGACAGGCAGCACTGACAAGTAGGGTCTGGGTTTGTAAACCTTTGAACGTTGTTTTCTAAAACTCTTCAGCTATTGGAGACTTCCCTGTGTTAGCGTCTTGCATCCTCCAAAGGTTTGTAGCGGACTATTAAACATAGTCTTAGTATAAGACACCCCTAAACTTTTCCTCCTCTTGGAATGGAGTCACAGCGTGGGGCAAGATACGATTCAGTGACACAACATGCATAATGACATTTTTCCAGCATGCAATTATAGGAGAAAAAATCCAAACCCATCACAGTCACCCTCACACAGTAGCTTGGAAACCTGAACCAACAGAAGAAAAATAAACCAACAGAGAGAGAAAAAGAAATAAACAACTCCAAAATGAATTGTTAATTCAAGATTGCAATATAATCTGTATAAAATATTTAAGCTGTTTTCTGTTTATTCCTGAACCTATAGTGATTAAAATGCAGCCATAATACACTGTGTTGCTCCTTTTTTAATCACAAATGCAATTTTAAGCAAGTAGACAAACTCTAGGAAATTAAAGTGAATATTTATGTCCATATAAACTTCTTAATGGCAACATTCTTGCTGTGAGCACAGCAGCTGAAGAGGGTGGATTAAATTATTTTGGCCAGATCCTGTTACTATTGTTTTCATTGGCAAAATTCCCACTGACTTAATGGGAGCTGGATTAGATCCTGACTTGAATAAAGTACAATTCTCAGATGCATATATAACATAATCAGTGATATTTCATGCATACACTCTACCTTTCATGTCTGTTTTCCCTCTGAGTTTTACTAATGCTCTGAAAATATTGATCAGGTAAACTATATACCAGTGATTAAAGGTGCGCAGTCTTGTGCTTTCAGGATTTAGGAAAATTTGTGTTTTACACATATTTGGACTCAGAAACCACGGTCTGAGTGATATCCAGCCTCTAGAGTACAGAGCTTCAAATCTTGGTATGTTTAGTTCCTCCTCTTGCAGGCTTTGCAATGCATATGAATAGCGTATCTTTAAAAGGCTGGGGAATTACAACACATTTGGCAGTCAGCAGATGCTGTTGGTATATTTTTCCCCTCTCTCTCTCTCCCATTTCAATCATTCAGGAATATTCAGTGCATCCTGTATAAGCTAGGAAGCTCTAGGGCTTCATTCCTTCTGTCTTGAATGATGATCTCATACAGAAGAGAACATGACGACAAGGCTACTCTCTGAGCCTTCAGAAGTTTTAAGAGGACACATTAATGTACAAGGGACACTACTTCATCAAAGGTCTTACATTAGAAGTAGCAATCCCATCTCCCTAGACAGTGTGCTTCAATGACCGCAGTTCTGCAGGCAGTTACTGCTCAGCTTCCTGTCAAATTTGGGACAGCCATTGGCTGTCACACCAACAGTTCCACTTCAGAGGGACCTTGTCCTGGCACATCTATCGGTCTTTGCTCTTCTCAGTGACCCACTTTGAAAGACTGCTAAGTGTTTGCACAGTAACAGTGTGCCTGCACCAGACACGAAGCCTGACACCCAACTACCTGACTTCAGCACATATAGCTCCAAGAAAGCGAGAACAGCCCTGGAAGGAGGCTCGCTCTAAAAACCAACGTTCAAGCTGTCCTTTAAGATACCTTGGTGCTAGAAAAAGCGTAAGCTGAAGTGGTAAGCCTGAGAAGGTCCCAGGACCACCAGAGCTAATGAGAATTAGTAACTGCGTACTCCATATGCTCTGAATCAGGCTCTGGTTTTGCATACACAGAGGGGAGCACCTTTTCTAAACAAGTACTCCAGTTCTGTGGAGATTTATCTGTGATTACTACTGGCCCATCTTTGTTTCAGTTTGGGAAAGCAATGTTACTCTAAAATGACAGTGTAATTTCCTATGCTGAGGCTGTTTCTCTGTATGACTCATCTATGTATTGTATTCCAAGATATAAGTATGAATCATGGAAAACTGATAGAAAAATGCAAATGAAGCCATTAAATTTTATTTTTTTTACTATGCTTTAAACAGAGCAACTTTTTTTTCCCCTCCTGACTGTGAAATTTACTGGAAATAAATTGGATCAAATCCAGTTGAGAAATCTTTGCATTATATAAAGCCACAGGGTTTTCTGTTGTTGTTTCAATGGGGCTGGGCATGTAGGGGTGGCTGTTGGTGCAGTTGATTTTTATGGTTTTTCACTAAGCGTACAGCTGAAGCTTTATGGCAAATGTAATTAGCAGCATTAGTTAGCTTGTTTGTTTGTTTGTTTTAAATGTAATAAAAGGGATTTAAAAAAAAGACTGTTGATGGTTATTATTAGGTATCAGAGTGATGGGCTCTAGGTGAGAATCTAAACACAGTAGTTCCAGAGTTAATACCTAGCATCTAATGAATGAGTACACATTTGAGAAATTCACTGCAGACTTGTTTTAAAGAGAATAACCTGCTGTAGCAGGTTAACCCTGTAGCATAAGGGAGCAATTTAGTCATAAGAATGAAAAAGTCACTTATGGTGGGGAGCCTTTGAGAGGAGCAGGTTGTGAGCATCAGGAACACTAAGGCAGTTCTCAGGCGCTGAGTGCAAGAACGAACCAGCTGAGAATCAGGTGTTCTCTGCCTGATGCTGTCACTGACAGTGCCTGGAGTCCCGCAGGGAGAGAAGCCAGGGGACCCACAGCCCTGCAATAGGCCTTGGGACCAAATCTTCAATCTCCAGGGATGCCTGTGAGGAAGAGGATGGTTGTAGCTAAAAAGAAAGACATGAGGAATGGCTGGAACAATTAAGCTAACCTGCTGATTACTCTCCTTGAACGGCACCACCTCTTCCACAGAACAGGGAAGAGGTGTAATTCAAAAAACTGCATATATCTACAACTGAAGTGTTTTGTTATCCAAATCTATTTAGTCTCTGCACTGTTGTTTGGACTTAAATGGTGACACTGGCATAAACTATTCAGTTAGGACGGCTTTGAACTTTAAGGAGTGCAGAACCAAACCTGTGGGTCTAATGAAAGCTGCCAGATTAACAATACTAGGTACAGAAACAAAGACCTCCTAATTTCTGGTACTGGAATTTTACCATGGTTTTACCTTGTCTCAGAGCTTTTGTCTATCAGAGAGAACCCAAAGTGAAGCGTATAGGGGTTCTGATGCATTATTTTCTGTATGCTGCTGCTTTTCCTATTTTAAGGCCATAACACTGATTCAGAAGAAAAGAGACTGTTATGCCTGGCATAATAACCAAAACTCAAAACACCTTTTCCTGGAGTCCCTGGGGCAACAGGACATTTATTCCTGTGATGAAATTAAACTGACAATGTCAGCTTAATATTCTCCCATTATAAGATTAGGATAGCTTGTATTTAACTCTATTTTGGGATTCTGTAAATGCCTACCTGTCCAAACCTCTGCTTTCTGGAAAGACTATTGCTAGATCTGATCCCTTACAAGTAGAGGAATTTTATAAGGTAACTGCCAAAGTAAGAAAACATAAAAATGCAATGCTAGCTCTAATATTTACTTTATGCTTTTTTCACTTCAGGCTACAATGTCTCAAAATAAAATGTAAACTTCATAAATCTCAAAATCTATAATTAAGAACAACACCTGACAAGATTATTTTTTCCAGCTGACAAATAAGTGTCACTTTTAAAGGAATCTTCCACAGAGTGATAAAAACAAGTTAAGGGGCAAAAATTGTTCTGTCTTCATTGGTAGAAAACATGGAGGGATTTTTGATAAGTACTTACAATAACTGCACTGCTGACTTGGCATACACATCAAAAGACTGACAGACTTGATTCATGTTTCTGTGCAATACAAACAATGACACAGAGGCCAGAACTGAGCAGCTCTCAGCAAGTAATTGAAGGTAGTGCAAACAGATTCTAAAGAACAAGAGGTGCACAGTTCTGCTGTTAATAAAAAGAATTGCGAGCTAGATGTGCGCATTGCTATTTCATGTTTTTCTTCAGTTTTTTATTTAATTTTTAAAAGCCCTTTTTGCCTTGGGTCAGGGACTTTCCAAGGCTAACCGGTACAGCTACTCTGTAAAAAGGACCGATTTCTTGTAGCTGGTGGGGCATTTTTGCACTAACTGGTATCAGTTTACACAGGTGATCTGCCTCCTATAGAAGTAAAAATGCCTTCGCAAATGAATACATGTTGACCCTGTACACTTAAAGGCAACAGAACTGGAATGTGTCTTGCTTGATTAGATATAGCTGTGGTGGTTCGCCTTAGGCGTTTCAGGGTTTGGAGTACTGTTCTAAATAACATGGAACAAGCAGTTCTGTTTTTAAATACAATACTCTCTTCACTAGTACCAAGGCAAATGAATAGGAAATTACTGGCATCATAGCAAATTACACTAGGTCAATACATAATGCTTTCATTTTCCAGATGTCTGAATTCAAGTCATTTCCTCTAAAGATGTTCATATGTATTCCAAATTAATAATGCATTTTCTTGTTACATCTTATGGAAAACTATGCTAGTATATCATTCATACCAAAGTCAGAGGCAATACACATTTAAACCCAAGAAACTCAGGAGCTTGTGTATTGTGGGG
>JANZLQ010000100.1:8716154-8778403 GCA_026212715.1 Elanus axillaris
CCAATCCTTTTATTATTACTGTTGTCATTTTATTAGTGTTATCATTATTAGTTTCTTCCTTTCTGTTCTATTAAACCGTTTTTATCTCAACCCACAAGTTTTACTTCTTTTCCCGATTTTCTCCCCTATCCCACTGGGTGGTGGGGGCGGGGAGCAAGTGAGTGGCTGCGTGGTGCTTAGTTGCTGGCTGGGGTTCAACCACGACATGAACCTATATTTTTGGCCAGCTTATCAATCATAGAAGAAATAATCAAGGGGACTCTCTGATGAACACTGCATTTTGTGATGCCAAAATTTTGTTCTCATTGCATTTCCCGAGGGTGTTGCTAGTGTCTCCCTCACTGTGCTTATGCATTACATGGCTACCTCTGTTGTGATGATTGCCAGGCTTCTCCCTCAGGGCTCCAGTGTCCACCTCCATAGTTCACGTCTCAAATCTAAGCTCTCAGTAAAATAACTGAACTTAGATTAATTTCTGTAAGTGTATTATGAAATATTGAAACTTGTGCATATATATTATTGAAACATAAGCACCTCATGTTAGCATTTTTTTTGCCTTCATATAATGACTTTATGCAACATAGGAATTAATCACAAAGGAGAGTTCATTACAGCAGACCTGCTCTGCCACATACTCTCGTACAACGGTTCCTGAAGATACGTGGATGTTTGGACAGTGCGGCATTAGAGAAGAGGAACATGGCTTTGGCTGACATGGCTGCCTAAGGCTGACTTTGATCACTGCCTTGATAGTAACTGCACAGAAATGCCTCATTGCTCTTAATTTCCTCTTCAACCCACGTTAACGTCTAAAAAACTAGAGAGAAAAGCAATCCAGAATCTACTGCTTTTACCCACTATAAAGGTCCTGCAGACATAAATTCCCCTGCCTGCCTTCCTGCTATCCTTGTCTGCAGTAGCACAGTGCTCCAAATGAGGGGGTACTTCATTGAGAGGCACTAAGCTTGTCTCGCCAAGAGCTCTCAGTAGGAACTTCCACAGCACCATATCAAGGCTCCTGATTGCAACATTTAGAACAAAGACTATTATCTCATTTATTATGTTCATAAAACTTTGAGAACATTTCAGATGCCTGGTTAACTTTAAATGGTAGCTACATGTTTTCTGGTGCTCCTGTATTGTCTCTATATCACCATAAGGGACTAAGTAATCTAAGCAATATTTACTAGCACTACCTGTTTATCAGCAATATAATAAAAACTGGAGACTTAATTTACAAGTACATTTTTCTCTAGGAAGCTAGAGGGTTATCAGAAAGTGGTTCTTCCTTACAGCTCTGATGGTCGGGGAACGAGGAGAATCTTTCACCCATACCTTCTCCTCTTACATCTCTGAGGCATGTCAAAAATATCTAGGGGTGTTCCCTACCACCCCACTAGCTGATTTACAACCTTTTTTTTTCCAACTTTGTGAAATCTATATTTCTGGCAGTGTTCACAAACGCACTTCAGAGTTGTTTCATCCATGTAGTGACTTCATCTTGGAACAGCCAAGATAAACAACTCTAAGCATTTCATAACATTTCATGTATCTCTTGATAATTTCCAGATTTTCCTATATTTCTTACGAATCTGGTAACATAGTATCATGCATTTTAGCAATCTGCTGTTGTTTTACTCAACAGCTGTAATGACGTGTTCTCCAATATAGATTTTTCCAATTTATATTAAAGCTGCAATGCCTCTGATTACACAGGACTAAAAGCACTCCTGAATTGGTAAAACTTAAGATCTACTCCAACCCCCAGTTAATGTAAAGAAAAAGGCTTCAAATAACCTAATTTACTGAACCATTAATTAGTATTCTACTTCACTAACCTTTTCAATATGTCTAAGACCCATGGAAATAAAAGCTTCTTGAAAAATGAAAAACTAAAACATCCACTTTAGTTACACACCAGTGGCATAATGCTCCCTTATATATTAATGTATGTATTGAAAAAGAAGCAGGAAAATTCTGTTCCATAAATCTGGGACAAACAGGTAAGTTTAGGCAATGATGTTAACAACACTAAACATTTTTTCAGATGTCAAAGGTCTGTGTTTTCAGATGATGGAAATTACACTATACCAAATACTTGAAAGAATTAACAAAGCCATTGATTTACTCTCCTAGCATTAGGATGCTGGAGTCTGAGTTTAGGGTCCATTTTGGAAAAAAAGGAAAAAAAAATTTTAAAAAGTCACGGTTAAGATAATGGTCTGTTACATAGTTCATGCTATGAAAGTCTCCAAGACTAAGTTTGAGAATAGATACTACCAGCCAAGTAGGACAAAAATATACAACTGATACTGAGTACATTAGCGTAATTTATGCATTCATAAAACTGATAGACACATTTCTGAAAAATCTTTGAAGTAGAAGTAATAATGGAGCTAGTCAGCAATTTACCACTAGCAATTAATAATTCTCACAATATTCACAACATTGTTTTGTTCTTGTTATTCAAGGAAGTGATGATTAATTGATAAAAGTTTAGCAAGTGCACTAATAGCAGGTGCTCTTAATTGAAAACTCTCAGGGATAATTTGGTCTGAGCCACTTTATGCTAATTTGTACAGCGTTAGTCATGACAGTCTGTAATTTTACTTTTAGAACAACTTTTTCCTATAGTCACTATAATCTAATTAAGAATTTTAACTAGTTATTTGTATTGGAGAACACTGCTGAATTGTAAATATGAGAGCCTGATTACCATAAAAGATTAAAGAAGAGGTCCTTAAAAATATGCCCCCACCAATTCAAAGACCTTGCTAATTGGTTTCAGAGATAGCTCTGGTTTAAAGTACTTTTTATGATAATATTTACCCTAATCTCATATAGTTTGAAACCCAATCCCATTGTTCATATCCCCCATCTCTTCTGAACTGAAGTTTCCTTTTAACAGCAAGTACTTCTCAGAGGCTGAACACAATCATCAGTGGAAAAAGCTGCATCTAGCTACCTGTTATTCTACAGTTGCTGTGTACCCAAAAGGCTCATTGAGGTAAATGAACTCAAGCTACTGGGCAAACAACTTAGCAAACACCTAGACAAACAAGCACACACTTGCAACAGCCAAAGAATTGAACAATGGAATTTTTTATTCAGTTGGTGTCTGGCAAAATCAGCTATATCAGCTCTGGTTCTTTAAAAAAAAAGTCTTTTATCCCAAATTATTGCACAACCATTTAATATTGTATTTTTCAGGTAAACTGTGGTACATACCAGGAATTACTACATTTTCATACATAGCTTCTGAGAGGTATCTGAAAACCATGCACCAATAGCACTGGGGTTCATACCCCTGTATAGCAAATATATGGGAATTCACTCCAGCTCCCTTTCTCTCTAAACCATCTTCCATTTCCTAGTCATCTCCCTCCCTTGGATTCCTCCTTGTTCCAGGTGTTAGGCAGAAAAAGACCTGGTTAGCTACCCAGTACTTGAAGAAAGTGAGGTTATACCAAATACAATCTGCATGCATGAAAATACAGCAACACCAGCAAACTGCAGAAAGATGATCATAATTGCTGACTGCATCAAGCAGCACAGCCAAAGCTTCACATGGCCACGAGTCACAAACTACACCAACAGACCTCAGAGCCATGCGGAAGCAGAGCAAATTGGAACTGTGGCGCTCTGAAATATAGCTCCATTGCAGGAGGGAGCTGAGCTTGACTGGTGGCCAAGGCACAGTGACATCAGCTTCAGCACCCTGCTTGCTCCTTCCCTGCATAGCCAGCAGCCACCAGGGCAGCACAGCCCCCAGGGCCCTGGTGGGAGATGCTCTTGCCTAGACTGCCTACAAGCTGCTACAAGCTGGGATCTGGGAAATCCCTTGATCATGTGGTAAGAGGGATACCACGTGATACAGAGGGATCTGGACAGGCTGGGGCCAATTGTGTGAAGTTCAACAAGGCCAAGTACCGGGTCCTGCACTTTGGCCACAACAACCCCATGCAACACTACAGGCTTGGGGAAGAGTGGCTGCAAAGCTGTGTCCATCCAGCAGTGTGCCCAGGTGGCCAAGAAGGCCAACAGCATCCTGGCCTCTATCAGAAATAGTGTGGCCAACAGGAGCAGGGAGGTGATTGTTCCCCTGTACTCAGCACTGGTGAGACCGCAACTTGAGTACTGTGTTCAGTTTTGGGCCCCTCACTACAGGAAAGACACCGAGTTGCTGGAACGTGTCCAGAGAAGGGCAACCAGGTTGGTGAGTGGCCTGGAGCACAAGTCTTATGAGGAGTGGCTGAGGGAACTGGGGCTGTTTAGTCTGGAAAAGAGGAGGCTGAGGGGGGACCTTATTGCTCTCTACCACTACCTGCAAGGGGGTTGTAGTGAGGTGGGGGCTGGTCTCTTCTGTCGGGTGGTTGGAGATAGGATGAGAGGAAATGGCCTCAAGTTGCGGCAAGGGAGGTTTAGGTTGGATATTAGGAAAAATTCCTTTACTGAAAGGGTTGCCAGGCATTGGAACAGGCTGTCCAGGGAAGTGGTTGAGTCACCATCCTTGGAGGTATTAAAAAAACCACATAGCCAAGGCACTTCAGGACATGGTTTAGTGGGCATGGTGACATGGGGTTGACAGTTAGACTTGATGATCTTAAAGGCCTTTTCCAACCTAAACAATTTTATGATTCTATCTATGATAAGCACTTATGGATGTGGTTACAAGTCAAAATCAAAATACTCCCAGGAACAAGTCATTTTTTCAATGCCATTTTAGAGAGATAACTATTCTTACAAAGAACTAATAATAGCAACAAATACTGTATCATTCTATGTGGAGCAGGTAGATTTTTCACAGGGTGTTTAAACACCTGCTTCAATGTTTATTGGACTTGAGAAATGCTCAGGTCTCTTCCATGATACTGGATGAGGTCTTACCTCCTCAAAACATGAAAATGAACGGTCAAGCTCAATCACACTTGGAAATACTTTCTGCATATACTCAATTTTCTTACAGAATTTCACATTGTGGATTATCTGATGGCTAAAAAGCCAAGCCTGATGAGGGCTCTCTGCATTACTGGTTGTCCCGTTGGTAAGCTGATCACACAACAGAACTGGAAGCAAGCCACAGCTAACTCCTCTCATCTGCAGTTCTTAGTAACAGTGGGGAGGTAGGATGTGGTATTTGATTTGAAACCAGAAGCAGCTGCCAAACAGATGTTCTTGCCGAGGCATGCAAAACTTTGTGCTATATGTCTTTAACCCAAACGACAGTCCAAATCTGCTAGCTAGTAGCTAGGCCATCTTCTTTTGCAAGGCTTTGGGAAAGAGGGATGCAATACAAAGTTGTATATAGGAATTGCTGAACCTTGTGACTAGGATGGGAACTTCCCTTTAGGATGCTAAGGATCTTGCCTGTGTTTGCATTTACACAGTCTACAATAAATAAAACTAAAACCTAGGTATTGTCAGATGACTGTAAGAATAGGTGAAAATTACAAGCTCTAAGCTCCTCTGACAAGGTTCACGCCATGTGTGCAAGGTCTGGAATTTAGTATCTGAAGCCAGCGTTTAAGCTAGGAGCCCAGATTTGGCTTTTGTAGAACAGCTCCATAAATACCCTGGAAAAGCAGCACTACAACTTAATGCTTTTTTTTCCCATGCATTATGGCTATTGAAATAGAAGCATGCACAATAAAGGTCCATTAGCATTTTTATCAACACTGCACGTGGGCCAGGAAAGAACATTAGAGACTTGCTTCCCTCAGTAGCTCTTTGAATTTGCTCTCCCCCTTCACACACATGCACTTCTCATACCTCACCAATAAGTACTGGATTTCAAAATACCTTGAACATAAATCATCTATTACTAATGCAATGATCTCAAGCAGATAAATCTTATTTACCTGTCTGAGATCTGCTCTTCACATGGCTTGAAAGTAATTGTCAACTCAGTGGCTAAAAAACTGAAAGCCAGTGATTAACTTTAAATACCAATGTAAGCTCCAGTTGCATAAGAAGTTTTAGAATAATGCCATAAACACCTCCACAGCACCCAACTACCTTCCAGTAGTGCACGAAGCAACCACGACTAACATCTGTCATGTGTCATTAGTACTCTTGTCCCTCAAGGGGAAAAGTATTTGCAGTGAAGTGTTTTGGTAGGAAATTAAAAGAAAAAATTGCACACAGCTACATGTTTATCTTAGAGGAACCAAGATCAAGAGAGATGTATATTGCACTTGGAGCAAGATATGGTCATCCGTGAGGGTCCGTAGCTCTTGGGGAAGTTTATAACATGGTCTTACGCTGCCCCCTTTGGAAAGTCTGCTTTCTGGCACAGGCCTGGATCTTGATCATAAGAACGTTCCATTAAGTCTGAAGAGAGAGTTGGCAACTACAGAGCTGTCAGCTGCCTTTTAGCAGGGCTGAGCCTAAGCCATGGATCTCTGAGTAGAAGGGCTGAGGAGTTGAACTTGATTCAGTGCCAAACAGTAAGTCAGCACAGGGGAAAAGATGAGCTTGATGTGCTCTGGGAGCCCATGGTGGTAAGGAGACTCCTGTGCTCTTTGGAGCTTCTAAGACTCACAAGGCTTTATGGCAAGGTACCTCAGAGCTCCCTTAAAAATGTGTCTCATCACAAGAGCATCTACAAATGCTCTTACCATCTTATCTTAGAGTCATTGCCACCTTGCTCAAGTTTAGCTTCTTCCATCTATTCTTCAACCATAAGCTAACTACGCCATGTTGCAATGGCATGGCGTGGCATTGGGACAATGTGTTTGGTCATACATAGGAAAAGACAAATAGGATGTGTGTCACCTTCATAGTATAGCTCAGTCCAGTTCTCTGCAAGGAACAACTGGACAAGAATTGGAATAGAAAGAGGTTGCTCTTGTTGGAGGCACAACCTCTCACTAGTATCCACTGAGAAGGCCTCAGGTTAACTGATTTGGTTACCCTGGGCTTTGACAAGCACTCTAAAGCATGTTCAGTTTCACCTCTTGGTCCAAATCCAGATTGTTCTAGGACTGCAATATGAAGCTTCAGTTACATTACCTCAGACTTGACCAGCAGTATTTTATTTATAAATAAATGTTTGAAAACTGGTCTCTGATTTAGCAATGCAGGCTCAACTTGTAATTTCACAGTAACTGGTCACTTCATTACATGTAATGTTGGCTTGCTGGATTGGCCTTGAAAACTTGGGGTGATAGAGCATCATCCTTGACAAGCAGTAAAGGCACACCCAGATGCTTTTTTCCCTTCTTTGCCGCAGACAGCTGCAGGGATTTCCTGGTCTACATCTCAAGTGCCAGAAGGTGGTGTTGATTCATCAACCTATTTTTAGTCTGTTGTTTAGCTTCCTTCCTTAGTGGCTTCAGACCAGCATGCAACAATGCATGAACCCACTTTCCATCCAGCAGACACCATCATGACATATTGATGGTTTATCTGGCAAAGCTTTAAAGCACACCTGCCTCTCCTATGGTGGTAGCTTTGCTCATGTAGACATCATGTCTAGGGAAGGTCCCTGAGTAACAGCCACTGACCAGGTCTGCCTACCCTGCTGCAAGGGCTCAAAGCTGCTTATGTGCAAATACAAGAGAGATCAAAACTCCATTAAAAGTTTGCCCTTGGAGACTAATGCAAGAAATGGAATGAACCGGCTCAGAGTCACTATTTTCAAGTCCCTGCAATTTTTCAGGGACACAGACCCAATATTTTAAAAGATGTTTCTTTTTTATACAATAAATACCTAGCAAAAGAAAGATGCAAAAGTTTGTGTTACTAGTCAATATTTCATATTTAGCTCTTTTCTCACACATGAGTATTTTAAGGCTGCACCCATGGATGGCATGTAGTTACTGTATTGACAGAAGTATTAGAATACCTTTAAATACCTCCACGGAGACATCCTTTTTAACCTCTTTGGTGCAGCTATATTTATAGCAATAGCAGTTGCCAGTTTTTCAAGGCTAATTATTTTGACTTATGATGATATTTTCCATACTCCATGAAATGTCCCTTACTTAATATGCTTTACTGTGACATTTCTCCTCTTACCAGTTTTATTAGTGTACAATACATGGGTAATGGTGACTAAATATCTTGCTCTTAAAACAAAGAAAATCCTCCTTTTAGAATTTAGAATGCAATATTCATGCAAATTAAAAGGTAAATGGTATGAAGAGTAAGGGTGGGTATAACCTCCTCCTCCCTCACTAACTTCTGGTAGTGACAGATTGACAAGGGGAGGTCAGGTGCACTACTGAAAGAAAAATTTTAAAAAGCTACTGTTAAAAAGCTATTCATATTACTGAGAGGCAAGATGGAAAAAGATGAGTTTGAGGGCCTGCACAAACCTGCAGTACAGCTAGTAGCAAAAAAACCAACCTCGAAATGCCACCAAACACACACACCCACACATACTCCAGCTGAGTTTGTAAAACACCTCTGCTTCCACTGAATCAGTAACCCAATACCTTCTCTATTTCCTTTGCATAACTGCCTTGAAATACAAAAGAGCGAGCCAGGGACTCCAGATTATGAGAAACCAACTCTACCTACTCTCTTTCTTTTTTTCCTTTATTTTACTTGACTCTGATTGTAAACATATTTATCTACAGCATAATGCAGCTCAGGTTTCAGTTCCCAAATGCCTCATTCTTTTAATGTTCAGTTTTGTAACTTTATTATGTAGGACTTCAAAATTGTGGAGCCTGCCAAGAACGGGTGGACAGTTCATCCACATCCTCCAGTGTGTGTAGTATGTCCCTTTAGGATACTGCACAGCATATTTTATTTCTAGATATATTAACTCATGCTTCAGTACTGATATCATCCTAAACAATGCTGCCCTCTTTCACCCCCTGCTACATTTATAAGTCTGCCCTTCAGCATCTCCAATACAGTTTCAGAAATCTCAACCACATCTTGCCTTTATGGTTCCTTGTCAGGCTCATAAAATGACTGTTATTACAAGCTCAAGAACGCATATCCAACCACTACACTGGAAGATTCTGGAACTTGTAGCAACAGTCAGCACATGAATTATTTCTCATTTGTCCAGGCTCACTTCTTCCTTTACAGATGCCTCTTTCAGCATATCTCAAGTTGTGCCTGTTTTGGTGCTCCTAATTTAGCTACTACCAACCTCTCTTTACACACTAACACCACCTAATTTCTACATCTGGTACAACAACTTTCTCCTCTGACTTCTCAGAGACTGTAGCAACAGCCAGGAAGTTTATTCAACTTTGCATCTTGTTTCAAATCACAGTCCCACTACCTTTTAATACTTTGAATGGGTGATCTGCAGTAAGCCAGCTTAGGATAGCTTCATTAAACATACTGTGCAGAATAAAATGGTGTCACAAGAAAGCTATTAACATGCAATGACAAAACATGAAAATCATAAGTGATAAGTACCAGTATGGTCCTCCTCATACTGTCCTATCAATGTAATAAACAAGTTCATAAATATTAAATAATGACAACAATGAGTAATACAAAAAAACTGTCCTTTTTTTCATGGAACCTTCTCCATTCTAGAAGTGTAGTATATTTGGAAAATACCCATTTCATTTGTGCATGACAGTTCACAAACTTGTAGCTAATTATTGCCATCAAAGATGCATAAGACAGCTGAGAAAAAAACCCACTTGCCAAGCCATAAAGATGAGTTGATCAGTTAAATATGTATAGAAAGTTTATGCAGAAACTGGAGCAGTCCAAAACTACTGTACCACCCATCTATATTACAACATCAGTATCTCAGAACATGGACATTGTTTACATGTATTATATTTTCTCAAAATACGCCACATTACAATTTATAAATCATATGTTCATGTGCCATTCACACTGTCATACTAGTGTTTCAGTTCTGCCATACCAATTTCAATTTCCAGTTCTGTAGCTCCAGTGGTTCACTTCGTTTGGTACTCCTGTATACCTTCCACAGCTAAGGAAGCGTTACCTATCTGGCTTGTACAACAGTCATGGCAATACAGGGCCACAGAAGGCAACATTCTTTGCTACAAAGATCAGGAGCCATATCCTCCCCACACACTCTGTGAATTAAAAGAATAAATGTTTTTCTGAATCTCAGAGTTGCAAAGTTCTCTCCTGCCAGAGTTAGACATACTCAGGCTTTTGCCTGAGATTTCACAATAGTCTCAAGAGAAGTACTACATATTTCCTGACTCATGACAGGAATGAAAGAATTGGCAAAGTGTCTTCAGCTCATAGAGTACTGTAAATCAGGATCCTGAGCTTCTGGATATTTTGGGCTTCCTTTTAAACTAACATACTTTTTTATACTACCTCTGTGCAACCAAAGTAGTTCTGGGCAGCTTGATCAGGCCTCCATTATCCTTGCTCACCTCTCTTTCTCTGGTTCCTACCCCCACCAAATACACACCCACACTACACCACCCCCCAAAAAAAACCTCCCTCACACACAAAACAAACACACAAAACTCAAAACACACAGACTAGCTATAATTAGTAAAACAAGGCCTTACTGATGTATCTGTAATTGTGGCCCATTTTTGTGGAGCTTCTGAATATGGCAGCTCTTTCTTTGGGCTGAGATTCTTTGAGCTCTACATTTTAATGGGCTTATTCTAAAAGATTTGGGGTTTACTTGGTGCAGTCAAAATAATAAAAGCTCCTGCTATGAACAAGTTACCTCTCTCCTCAAATCCTCCAACAAGCATGTCAAAACTATGTTGTCTGTCTTTGAGACACTGAAAGGGACTTTCGAGTAGAGAACTGACAGAATCTTATGTATCCTGTTCTAGAAGAGCCCCTGTTTTCCAATTTCATTACTGACAAAAAGAATCAATTAGTATTCTAAAAATATATTACATTTGGATAAACTTTCTACAAAGTTAATGTTAAAACATTAAATGAGTAGATCCCAATCAAACTTCCAGAACAGGACTCCACAGGTCCTAGTCAATAAAGGTACTGGAGAGCATTAATCAGCCAAGATGTTTCAAAGAGCTGTAGGACTATCTTCCCCCAGTGAAACTGTTAACAGAAGCTGGCATAACTGAAACACTCCAGCGGGAACTCTTGGATGAAATAGTTAATTTTTGCTCTTTTAAAAAAAAAAAAAAAAAGAGCCTGATATTGTTTTGTCCTGTGAGTGTCATTTAGTATGGCAAATACTCTGATGTACTCCTAAACTTTTCTCTGAAGGAATTTGAGGGTAAAGCTGCCTTAAACACATGCCAGACCTATCACAACAGACCCTTCCTTCTGTCTTCTCATTTGACTCCTGTAGTGCTGTTACTCATATATACTAAACATGGAAAAGTCAGCAGATAATTACCAAACTCTAAGACCTTTCCTTAATATTTCTTGTCACATGCTGAAGATTCTCCTGTCAAATAAGATTTTGCTATTTCAAACAGTTTTATCAGACTTAGCAAATTCATGATAACTAGTAGCCATTTGCTGGGATCATTAGTTTTAGGTTTGGGGGTGTGTGTGGTTTTTTTGTTTGTTTTTGTTTTAAACTGGCATTTCCATGTGTGACTTTATCAGCAGTACTCAGAATTGACATTTGACTTAATGGCAGTTTAAAGACCATTAGGAACATACTGTGACACTGCTGAGTCTAAACTCCAGAAGATATTTGTACGTGCCTATTACACCATATCAGCTCTCTTTATTCAAGTCTCTCAAGTCATTATGTATACCAGGACCAGCATAGACAGATGTCTCAAATAAAGGACAAGGGAAGTATAGTCAATGGGATAAAGCACTCAAGAGGAGGCAACAGATGACATTATTTATAAACAAGCTGGCATTGTTAGCTGTACGGTAGGGGTGATCAGAAACAACGCTCACCCCATTTTTTATACTGTCAGACAACTCAACAATATTGTTTTATTCAATAAAAGGAAAAAGTTGAAAATCTCTATGGGTCTCAGACAGGTATTAATAACTTATGGGTAAACATCACAGAAAAAAATTCTGGCACTCAGCCTCTTTTTGCAAGGAAAGAAAATCATTGAGCACATGGTTTGTTCAGAAACTGCAGCTTTTGGGAAGAAGCTTGTTTGTAAAACTGAATATATTTTGCAACCAACAAAGATGTAGAAAGTTTCATCCTTAGGAAGTTTTACCTGATACGAGAGGTCAGGAAAGGCAGTACAGTATTCCAGTTCAAAAAGAGTACTGCTAATCATACTTTTTTTTTTTTTTACTTAGCAGGTCTGTGGCAGTCAAATGCAACAGAAGAACATAGTTAAGCATCTTGACAGCTTTATGGAAGCCTTGCTCTCAAAGACCCATGTCATTATATTTCTACTGCAGCAATGATGAATATGATTAGCAGATTGTGACTGAGGGTTTTTTTTTTTGTGGAGGGGAAAGTCGTTTCCTTTACACACTTACCCTCCCCTTTTCTGCAATCATGCAATAATTTCCCAATCAGCCAACATGTATTTTGTGGCACAGTCCAGTCTTTCAGTCCTTTCCAACTCAGAGACTAAAAAGCCAGCTTAACAAATCAGCTTGTAGAAATATTAAGGAGTTTTGTACACAGCTTCAGTATTGTTTTCTTCATTAAATCTTGAACACGTGCCAGGGGACAGACAAAATATATACATACAAATATACATACAAATACATGCAGATCATCACTGGACCCCAATATTCTCAAGGAGAAAAGCGGCTTATTAGGACCACAGTCAAATACCATTGTTTAATTGTTCTGAGTAACAATAGCAAAGGCCTACACACAACCTTCATAGCATGGAAAATAAAACAAAATATCAACAAAGACACTATCAGGCACAGATGTGCAGAGAAGCCAGTGTCTTTCCATGACTCCCCCAATGAGATACAGCCTGGCTTTGTGAGAGACTTGACTTCTCATGTACCCAATACTAACATTACAGGGTTGGTTTTTTTTTATATATATTCAACCTTTGCCAACTGATCGAACTCTCCTACTTACACTTTGAGTTTATCAGAGGCATACGACTGTGATTACCAAGATGCCAAGCCCAAAGAAATCAAGTTGTAGTGAGACACTGGTTGTATTAGCTTGGCCTCAGACCCATTAGCTTAGACCTGGTGCCATAATAATTACTTTCATAGAAACTCCAGTGAGTTCAGATCATGGAGGAAGAACTTAAATGTAAGATACTATGCAGAAGTACCCACAGTGTAAACAAAAGCAGTGACATTAACTTTTAGCTTACAAACTTATTTTGGCAACTGTCTTAAAGCCTGAAATATTTTGCCTGTATGCCTAGTGTTCCATCTGTGAAAGGAGCTGAGCTTTTCACTAGCAATAGCTGCACCAGGAACCTATGCCTAGCCACCATTTCAGTGTGCCCCAAACTTGAACAACATTTTTCCTGCAGGGTCATCACATGATTCTTACACTAGAAAACAGGAAAGAGAATGACTAGAAAGACCATTCAAAGGATTCCTAGACAAAAATGGAAAGTGTTCCTCTTTGCTGAAGATGAAAGCTTAGTTTTTCAGTGTTTGTAACTTTAGCTATCCCACTTCAACCATGGTTGAAACAGTGCCTTAGAACAAGGCTGCTTCTATTCTCTTTTGAAATATGCAGTGCTGTAGAACTCCTGTGTGTTCCCAGCAATAGAGCCCAGACTGGAGGAGGAATTACAAATCCTAATAAAATGCTTGAAGCTGTTTGTTGCTTTTTTTCCCCTCCTAGTTCTTTAAGAAAAAACCAGTTCTTCCAGCAGGCTTTTTTCTGAACTATAAAACCAACAGAAAAGTTGTATAACTGTAGGAGAGCTATAAACTGCTCATATGCTTTCCCCCAGCTTTAAACAGAGGGGAAAACATACCCCTCTGCCATATTTTGGGGCTGCAGAAGCTTTGATGTCAGGGGAGTTCTGCCAGCTCACACCATCTGACACTGTGGCCAAGCGTCTAGTGCTCATTGCAGACCCATGCTCACTAATAAATGACAATGACATGTAGTAAGTGCTTTCACCATCCTTTCTAAAATGCTGTACTCACAGTGCATTAAAATATGAACTGAAGTTTGGGCCAAGCTCACTCTTCTGAATCAGACCTGTCTTGGAAGGCAGTGGCCCACAATAGGTGTTAGCTATCCAAAACAGGCAACCATTTGATAGGCCCCATCCTCCAAGAAAGGTATATAGAGGAAGAAAGAAATGACTACAAGCACAAAAAGGGAAGCATAGAGTGAAAATTATGTCCAGGTTATAAAAGGGAAAGAGAGAAAATGAGAACAGGCTGGCCACTGGAAGCCTTTTGCTCTCTTCCTTTTTATGGTGCAGTTTTGCACTTTGGATGATAAGCTTGTACAAGTATTTTTTGAGACTGGATTCTGCAGCTAGTGGTGTGGGTACAGGGTGGGAATTTTACTGCATCTTGTGGCTCTTATAAACGTAGTGGCAAATAGAAAGGTGGCCAAAAGTACTGGGGGCTTGATTTTCAGACTGGGGTGTTCTTTTACATGCCTCCTTTCCTCTGAGCAGAGGCAGGATGGCTTGCTATATTGGAGAATGAGGAAAGCTTTTTAAAAACAAAAAAAAAAGAAGGGGAGGAGGAGCAGAAGCAGGCTTACAAGAAAGAAGAGACATGATTTGTAATGCTCATGAAGACAAAACTAGGAAGTTAGACAAGAGAGCTATCAAGAGGTATATTCTTGTGATTACTGAAACTGAGACTGCAAAGTTCTTTTTAAGTGAATTATGATTTACTGGATAACAGATACAGAAAGATTTCCCCACCACCACCTGTAAAACTGCATTGGTTTTTACCAAGTAGCTCCTGTTGAGCCCTTCCAGTTGATGAACATTCTTATCAACTAGCAAATATAAATGACTTATGGGGATAATATTTCAATATATAATGACATTGCTATATCTCGGATTCTTTTAAGATCTGGGTTATTAAATATTAAATATCAAAGCTGTAAATTATTGTAGCAGCTTTATACAACTAAATTAAATTCAAACAAAACCTAATTTCCTTAATCATTGACTGTAATCCTCCAGGAACATATGCTATTAACTCAGCTACAAATGGCACAGAAATTGTATGACTTAAGTTATTTTATATCAAATTCTAATCCAGGGCAGAGTCCTCAGTAAATCTCCTGCAGGGATTTTAATGCTTCTGCAATCATATTGGCTCTTTACTGGAGAGCTAATCTTTTTATACTCTGTTTTTTCACTCCTTTATCCATTTCCTTCACACCCTTACTGAGCTATAGCTAGTACCTTCTATCACATACCATGTTTTGAAAAAGATTTGGCTTTCCCCTCTTGTATTTGATCGGCAAGATTCAGGCTTTCACTTATGCCAGAATCGGATAGATTTTTTTTGTTTCACATACGAAAGAGAATCATTCCAATTCATTTCAACATGTATGTTAATTGGCACTTGTTGTGATCTCTCTATAAGGCTGTCATAATTATTCACAGTTTGCAGTCAAGCATTCAGAAAACAGAACAATTTTCTCCTCCTCAAGAACCCTATTGGAAGTAAAATTAAGCAGATTTAATTCAAGCAAGAAACTTCCTCAGAGACTCAAGACAGTGATCAGATAATAAAGAAATAAACCTTAGAGCTCTAGGAGGTAAGACTTGGAGAAACCTCCAGAGATCTTCTAGTCAGCCCTCTGCCCCAGTCTGATCAAGTAAACTGCTGTCATTCCTGACAGATGTTCCCCTAATCTGTGCTTAAAAGCCTGCAACAATGGAGATTCAACATCTCTCTGTGCAATCTATTTCAGCGCTTCACTGTCCTTCCTAGCAAGATATGTCTCCAGACATCTAATTGCAATCTTTCTTGCTGTTTAAGCCTTTTACTTCCTCCCTATGCTTTGGGACTGGCAAATGGGCTATTCCTGGCCTCCCTGCAACAGCTTCCTGAACACTTGACCACTTCCATTTCTCCTCAGTTTTCTCTTCTCTAGATTGAACCACAGCACTCCCTTTATCTTTCCTCGGTAGACTTGTTCTTCTACGGACACTTCATCCTGTCAGTTCTCTTTTGGAAATGCATCACCTGAATTAGGGTAGTTTAGCTGAGGTCTTTCCCAGCATCAAGGAATGTAGAAGCAATAACTCAAATCTGGCATGTTAGAGGTATGTTTATGCATCCCAGTGAGCCTCCTTTAGAGCAGAACAACACTGCTGGCTCACACTGAATTTATGACCCATTCTCATCCCCAGTCTCTTTCTTTCTTTTCTACTTGCTTAATATCCTATAATTATTTCTTTATGAATATTGTAAATCAAATCTTCAGAGTCTCTTGAACGGAAGATAGCAAATAGCTACTACCCCCAAATCTTACTGCCAAAACATTGCAGTTTGTAAATAAGCAATAGAAGTAAATTCTGAGACAAATCTCATTTGTTCAGACCTACCCTTCAAAAAACCCCAAACACATCAGACATGATCACCAAAACCCCCAGAATTTCTGTACTGGAATTCTTCCTCACAGGATTTCCAGCCCCTGCACTGCTGTCCAAACTGGAGTCTTCCAGGTGCTTGAACAAGGGTCTTTTGATTCTATAAGCACTGCAACCTAATAAGGATGTCACTTTTGCTATTTAAATTTGAACCACTTGTTTATGCAGTTTATTAATTTCTTACTATAGAAATACTCTTGCTTTTCTCCATTGGATTTTTCCTCATTGACCAAAAGTAGGGCAGCACTTCAGCTAAGGCCTTCCCAAGTGGAGGAGAGTGCTTTGCAGGTTTCAGTTCTGTATCTCTGTACTAATGTGACCATCTGTTTCACAACAGCATGGTACTGCTGATTTGCATTCAGCTTGTGATCCATCTCCAACCCTAGTTTCTTCTTGGGAACTGGTGCACTTTCAGACAGTTACGGGGTCTGTTTAGTGAAATCAGCATAGTGACTTGGCCTAAAAGCTGAAATCAGACAAATGCATGCGCAAACATTATGTGGTACAGCTTTTTGAATTGCCAGATTTCCTGTTCCTGCAGCAGGTCATTGGTGCTGGGGGCACAGTAAGGTTTAACACTTCCCAAATGCATCAGACATGCTGCAATTGGCTATTACATGGAAGAGACACACAATAGGTCTTGCCAAGGTATCTTGGATGAATATCCCACGTGCCATGATGTATTCACACCATTGTGTCCAGGGTTTGCCAGAGTACAGCAGCTCATCTGGAAGCATCTAACTCTCAAAGGTTCCCAGACAGAGAAAATTCTCAGCATTTACATGAACAATGTTTCCAGACAGAAAGAAGAAGAGGGTCTATCATTAGTAGAGCACTCCATACAGACATGAGTCTTGCTTTGAGCTTGGATCCAACCAACAACCTACCGCATGCATAAATTGTCCTGCTCTCACTCCAGGTCAATTTGTTTAGAGACTATAAAGTCTCTACTTTATTAGAGTAACTATTTCGGGTTAGAGTAAAAGTCCATCTATTCCACTATTGGCCTTCAACAGTGGACCAAGCTCCACGTTCAGGGAAGAGTACAAGAATAAGATAAACAAAGTTTCTGCCCCAAGTACTCCCTGGCCCGTGATCAATTAGCCTGACAACTGTAAGTTGCAAATTAGTAGAAACTATGAAGAGAACAGAATTAGTGGAACACTAGTACATATAACATCATTAGGAAAAAAAATAATCACTATTTCTATAAGCTTTTGTGCAGGACTCAGTGCTGTTCCACACTACAGTGTACATCTATACCCATGCTAGTACTCCAAAGAGTTCATCAGCTTCTGCAGAGCCTTATCACACTGAGGGCAGAGAAGCACCACCTGACCATCCATCCACTGACCCAACAATTCCCTGGCAGACTTCCTGTTCACAGTGTGTTTGAACAGATAACAGACATTTTAGTTATTATGCTTTTTGCCAATTGTCCCTCACATTCCTTCAGCCAGCCATCGTGGTCCAGTGGTCAGCTATGCAGAGTCAATATTATATATAATTCCTACTTGTGTTTGGGACTTCCACTGATGCTCACTGATGAAGTTACCTTATTAAGCAGTTCAGCTCCAAGGTGTCTTAACATGCAGAACTACTAGCTATAAGCAAAGCTGACCACATCCTTCCTGAATACATAATATCATGGGAACATCCCATTGATCATCATCTTTCCAATTTTGACATCTGTGCTGTCAGGATCTCTGTGAACAATTAGACATACCAGTTCCCCCATGTCATTTCTTAGACATCAAGCACTCCCACAGAGGAGTATCTTGTTTAAACAATGTCTCAATTCCGTCTGTTCCCTGTTTCCTCTTCAACTAGGTTTGACCTTAACACCAACGGAAGGGCTGTGAACCAACAGCACTCAAGGCACGATATGGCAGGGTGGCTGTTGGCAGGGGATTATCAGTAGTAGGCCCTTGACTTGAATTAATTTTCCTGTGAGTGTGAGGAACTTGATTTTGTTGCTTCAAAAAGGAACGCTGCACAGTCCATTTATTTACTCAGGCATTTCCTGAGTGAGTGATCTCTACTGTGGCATGGCCTTTTGTTTTTCTTTTTTTCTGGGCAGGGTTATTTTTAAGTAGTCTTCTCCCCCATCTCCCCCCACCCCCCAAGGGTATGAGTGGGCCAGCACCAGCTTCAGTGCTTCATAGAGAAAGAGGCTTAGTTTTACAGCGAGGAAAACTTGAATCTTGGCAATTGAGGAAAAATACCTTCTTAGAAAGGTCACAACTCTTAGAAGAGTATCTCCTTGTGTTTAAAATAGAACAAGATATTTAAAATTAAATCAGCTAGGAAGTTAGGACCTTTGGAGTACCAG
Source organism: Elanus axillaris (assembly GCA_026212715.1). Classification (NCBI taxonomy): domain Eukaryota; kingdom Metazoa; phylum Chordata; class Aves; order Accipitriformes; family Accipitridae; genus Elanus; species Elanus axillaris. The sequence goes on from JANZLQ010000100.1 coordinate 8,734,890, forward strand.
AGTATGTTACGTGGACTTGATTCTCCATTTGTATTTTACAATGGTGTATCTCAATGTGCGTGCTTTGGCCCTAAGTCAACACAAAACTGGAGCAACACAGTGACAGTTTTGATCAAGAAGAAATTTGTCTTTAGTTACCCAAGCGTAAATTCAAATAGAGTCCGTAATCACTATGAGAAACATCAAAGCAATTTTTAAACATACTCTGTACTTCATAAACTGTTCCCACAGAAGACACTAAAGGTTAGTCTAGAGCTAACTGACCTAATAGTCAAAATTCTGTCTATTTCTTGTATATGTCCCTACCGGCCTATTTGGCAAAATCAGCATTAGCCCAGATTTCAGTGTGATTTCTGGAGTTCCTCACCGGGCTCCTTCTTAGTCCTGAAGCAGGGTGTAGATTATACAATATAGCAGTTTGACTAGATTTCAGTACTGGTTCGCTTTTCTAACTTCTGTTGCATACAGGCATCCCACTATTGAACTAAGTACACAGTTTCTGCTTTCTATATTGCAATGTCAAATGAACAATGTTAAAAGCTCCTCAGCATGAATTATATCTTTCAAGAGGAAGGGAAAGAGGGTTTTTCAGTCTTGGTAATGCAGCGGCGCTTTTAGCAAAGAAGATTCAAATTAATAATGCTTCTTGCATTTTGTCTCTGCTAGAAATCTACAAGGTGAGAGCAGCAAGTGGGGTAACTGTGAGATAGAAACCTCCCTGCCATTTAGTCCTTGAGCTGATGATAGAGAGGGGAAAGAAAGAAACCCTTCACACCCCTGTCTTAGCGTGGTTAGAGCTGCACTGAGCACTACAAATCACTGGAGCCTGGAAGTGTAAGCTTTTTTTTTTTTTTCTTCCCTTTAAAAAGTTTTCAGGAAGTCTGGGGGAGGGGCAATGCTGTTTCTTTTTTGTTATAATGGGCCCCTTTGTGGAGATGGAAGAGGAGAAGACATATGTGTGCCTGTGTTGCGCACGCTTCCCAGTGATTCCCAGGGTAACTTCCCAGGGCTCCTAAAAAGCGCTGGGCCCCTGCGGTGCAGGGAAAAGGGGAGGGGGGCTGCTCCAGGATGGAGCTGATGGTGCTGCTCAATGCTCTTGTTACTCGCCTGCTCTTTGTGTTGCACTCTCTCATCGGGGTCTGGAGAGTGACTGCAGTGAAGAAAGAACCCAAGTACTGGCTGCTGGCACTGCTCAATCTTCTCCTGTGCCTGGAGACAGGGCTCACCCTCAAGTTTAAGCAAGGCAGAGGCTACAAATGGTGAGCATATCCCGCCGGCTCCGCCGGAGCCCCTCTTGCTTCTTTGCATGTACTTAGCTGCAGATGCGAGGCTGCCTTCTGTGGCTGCTGCCCGAGAGCTTCGTTTCTGCCACGCTTTCGTGGGATTTGCATTTTCTCCCCTGCTGCACCTGGGCGGGGGGTGTGGGGTGGAAAACTGGTAAAGCCCTGGCTAGCCCATTGCCAAATCCAGAGGGCTTTTAGGAGGAGCAATTTTGCAGAAGACTACTTGGGAGCCCCTCTCTCTACAGTTCCATGCCTATATCCATACTAACAGCTGAAAAATGGGGGAACGTAGCTGCAGGGAAGCGGTACATGCTGGAGAGCTGCCGGTGCAGGGGGCTGGGAAAGCAGGGGGCACAGACCCCCCTCCCCAGCGTCACTGGGCACCTCCTAAGCAACACCGTGTCAGGGACTACACGTGTCAGGTGCGGGGCCCACACGGGCTATTCCGTGCAGATGCCCTGCACCTCTTGCCCCATCCTGCCATGCCCTGGGGTTCACACCTCCTGCCCTGGGACTGCCTTCCCTGTCCCTGCTGCTTGCAGCAGTACTAACGTCACACTAGTGCCTGAACTGAAACTCAGTGACAGATAAAATGTGAGCAGCAACCACTCTTGCAATACAGCAAGAGTAGCTTAAATATTTGGATTGGAGAGGCCATTCCAGAAGGGAACTTTCACACACGAAAGGCTGCCTGAGAAATGAACAAAAGAGTTAGCCATAGCAGAGTTTGCCCAAGCACGTGGGTTTCTACATGCATCTAAAGAATTACAGCAGTCATCTACAGCTCATCAGCACTCAGTCAGCCAAAACAAATGATCTGTAAAAAGGAAGTGGTCATGTAACTAATTGTCAAGATTTCACTAGGACCTTTTCTTTTTAAGAACTCAAACTGCAGGCAGGCCCTGAGACAAATCCAGGACAAAAAAAGCCCTAGAGTATTTCAATGATCTTAAATTCCTGCCCATTACAACCTGTGAAACTCATTATAACAGAAGCAGTGTTGTGTGACAATTCACACAAGTGTTCTGTGCTCTAAATTTCAATGTAATAAAAGCAGTGATAAAGTCTGTGACACAGGAAAATTTAACCACAGCAAAGCTCCAAATGCACAGTTATGAGACAGACTAAGCAGACCTGATTCACTGGGGAGAGGATACAGCAGCAGACTCTTCATGAAGGAAAACTTGCTATGGCAGCTTTTGGAAAATCTAAGAAAAATAGATACAGAAAAAGCAGATCCATTTTAGATGAATACATGTGCTAGAAGACTGAGCTAAATTTAGCTAGAAAGAAATTTTGCAAATGGATGTGGTCCAGCACTTTAAGCAGCACAGTAAAGAACATTTATAGGTAAGAACTGTAGACAAATGGCCAGCATCTATTTGCATCAGGATAACTTTCTGCTCCAGTGGAAAATGCTCACATTCAGAACAGGCAGTATCATCTGCATTTATAGAAACAGCTCCATAGATAGTCACTGATCCAAGCAACGGCCAGACTGTGCCACAAGACTCTCCTGCCTCCAAGAGCCTCATATTCTCTCCATTCATTATTGACAGAAGACTGTTACTTATTACACCAGCACAAAAAAATTAAATGGCACATGTGGAGAAAAAGTATTATTGTGGGTCTGGCCACACAATATTTCCTCTAGATTGCTCCTTCTGAAAGAAAGGCAGGGTTAAGGCCCCTGAAGTCTCCTGGCCTGATCTAGTATCATTAGCTCAGTATTGCTAACCTGCCAGCTGGATGGAATTCTCATGTGCTCAAGTCCTACAGGAAATACTGTAAAATATGTTAGTTCTCCCATTCAAATGAGGTGTGTTCTCTCCCAAAATAACCAGGCTGAACCCCCCCAAATCACTAACTTTAAAAAAAAAAAAAGCAAACAACAAAAAAAACCCACTGCCAAAAAACACCCCCTCCCCCCCAAAAGAAAAAAGCCACCAAACAGGAAAACCAAAAAAACAACAACAAAACCAATGCCCACCCCAAAAAAACCAAACCAGGACTATCTTATTTAGAGGGGATTGTTTGAAACATTTCGTAGCAGCTCAGCAACACAGTCATTTTCCTGAACAGCAGCGCTTTTTTCTTTTCCTCAATACTTAACCTCCACTGGAAAAGTCATTACAAAAATAAAGGTACATTCCAGGGTAGGAACAAACAATAAGTGCAACAACCTTTGACAAAAATGTTGCTGCAGTTACATACTTATAAGCAACTTTAATTCACTGCAGAATGTGCCAACGACAATGGAATCAAGCGAGTATCCCAAGTGTGACTCCCCTGTCCTGGGTCAGTACATATATGTGACGCAAAGGCTGCTGTGGGTCTCAGCAGCATTGCAGTGATGCTCACTCCATATTACAGCAGAGCTAGGTGGAACATTAGTGGCATCAGACCTCTTTCCTACTCCAAAAGGATAGGAATTGCAAAAAAACCCAAACAAACAAACAAACAAACCCACCCCAAACCAAACTGTCACATGTTTAATATGGAAACTTCAGCAACCCTCACAAGAATCAGTGCATGCAGAAGGAGTCATGAAACCTCTTTAGTACTTCTGAATAAACTCAGCTCAAGAAGCTGAAGATAATAAAGCTTCACCATTGTAAGTTATATAGAAGACTGGCAGGGGGAGAAGAACTAGTCAGAAATTCTAAATATACATACAACTGCCAGCCCAAATGGGGAAACAAGGTCAAGACCCATTTTCATAAGCCAATTTAACCTGCACCAAAAAACCTCCTACTGAAGAAATGCTTGTTTTAGGCAAACTGATGCGATTTCTACCTTTCCTGTGTCAATGTACAGGATTCTGATCAACAACCTTTATCCCAGCATCATTCGGTGAAATGACTTGATGTGTTAGTTCACCTTTCATGACATCAAAAAGAATGTATTAGGTAGAACCTTTTTTTTTTCTAAGTACAGAGAATGCTGTGATGGAAATAAAACAGCAAAGTGGCTTTAATTAGTTCTTAAAAAGATATTTTAAATAAACTTCCATCTATGATCTTAGTTGGATGTACAAATAAACCTATGATTCATAATACTGACAGCATGAGGAATTCAGCAACAATAGAAACTCTTATTCTCAGTTACCCTATTTCTTAATATCCCATATGGTAGGAGGCGCAAGACATTTTTCCATGCAGATAATGATAGGATATATGGTATTTACAATGTGATATAATAAGAAGCTATCTTTTCTTTTCCTTCACAGGTTTTCACCAGCAATATTTTTATATCTGATTTGCACAGTACCATCACTATGGCTACTAGAAATTCATCATGGGACTCAGGTATTTATTATGAGACAAGGTAGACTAGGTTGAAAGTGATGCATTATTTGATGGGTTGGATTTGGGCATACAGTCAGAAGTCTGCCAGGTCTTGTTCCAGTTTTCTATTTTATACTGGTGGGTCTTCCAATCTAGCTACAACTATGCTATGACTACTGTGCATTTCCTAAATATCAAATAATGAACCTCCTTCCTACCTGAAAATAACACCATTTATCTGTATTTGTCTGGGGAACCGAGGACTACAGTTTTGAAAATCAGCCTTTCACACCCAGGTTACCAGCTTGAATCTTGCTCAGGATGGTGGAAAGTTTCATTGCCTTAGAGGCCTTTGTAAAACAAAGTACAAGTTTCACAGCACTTACAGGCAGATATCACAACTCCAAACAAGCCAAAATTGAGACAGGTATCAGTGAAAGGGGTCTTAAATTACCTCATGTTTGCAGCAACCTAGGAGATTACTCACGGATCGCTACCACAGACAGCTGACACTGTATTCTGTCAGTGTTTATATCCTTTCTTTGTTCATGCTGTATAGTAATCTGGGAGGCGGGCATCTGGATTCCAGTTCAGGACTAAAACACATGGTAAAATTTTTAAAGGCAATTGTTCTTTTGGCAGATGGGGTCAGTTAGGGCCAGGACAAAGCCACTTAGCCCAGCAGCTCACACCGAGTAAACTACCTCCTCATGCAGGCTGCTTTCAAGTACCCATAGCAAAAGGGCGATTTGGGCTGACCCCACATTTGCACATATGCAGTACCTTACACCCACAGCAGAAAAGGGTCTGATAGAAACAACAGCATATAGTAACAGAAGAAAACTCATAAATTAGACTAAGACAACACAGTGCCTCATTTTCTCCTTTGAAACATTGTTAGAGCCCACAGAAGCATAATCAAATATTCAAAATTGTGTTTACACTGAAAATGCCTGAGGCTTTTTCTAAATACAGCAGGAATTTATTGTCTTCTTGTTTTGCCAAATCTCCTTAAACAGTCACAGACAGGTAGTGTGGATATTGAGAACATTTGTCATAGTTAAATCTGGTCCAAGAAACAGGCTAATTCTGTAGTCAAAGGCAGCAGTTTATTTCCCAAAATGATGTTAGAACATGACATACTTTGTTCTTATTGATATACTGCTACTGTGAATTAAAGAGGGAGTATATCAAGTTAACAGCTTAGTTTATACCTGGAGAGATAGGATAGAGAGTTCTGGAAACACACAATCTAATAGATTCAGAAACAATACTTCCAGGAGGGGAGCAGCCCTCCTAACAATTATCTCTTAACACAGCACCTGGGCTAGTACTACTCCTCAAACTAAGGTATTGCTGGGATTTTCCTTATTATAATTACCCATTCTGTTAGTATTTTGCAGTTGCTAAATCCACATATTTAATACATACTCCATGAAAACAGTTTGTGGTCTTTAAGGCAGTAGAACTTTGATCTCATGTTGGATCAGGAACATCAACTGCTTGTGTCAGTGCTATTATTTAAGGCACGTGCTAATATGCAGTCTCTCTTCGTGAAGACAGAGGCAATTCTGGCTCTGAGTACTGCAGAACTGGACATAAGTAATACCATTCATATATCAACAGTGAAATACTGACTGCATAGAAACTACTGCTTTGCAGTAAAGTATTTGGGGATGAAATAAATGTTTGGGAGAGACTATAAAGTAAATTGAACTTTACTGAGTGAAAAAATTTGTCTGCAAAATAGAGTGGCAAGAAAATTAAAACCATTTAATCCATTAAAAACCCCAAACATTCTTTCTTAATATTGTATAAGATTTCAGATAAACAAATGCCTCTTAACTTTCCAAACACCTGGTGCATCACTACCACAGAAAGCGATAACTGACCACCTTTTGCAGGGCTTACTGACTACCAGTACTGTAGTCAATGTAGGCTTTCCAGTCAGTAATAAGATAGATACTTAGTAAACATTTTAAGCGAATAGTGAATATTCTTGCCCATTCCCTCAGCCTCATTCTGAAGTGGGATTCCTCTTACCAAATAAAATTCTAGTATATTACTCTCCTAAAAGAAATCTTACATCTTTGACCGTTTCTTCCCTCCCATACCCATTATCTTCCTCAGTTTGGAAAATAGCTTAAGCAATCTTTTCTCCCTTTTTTACGTTTCAGCTTTCCTGTATGAGCAAAATGAAGCAGTGACAGTTGCTTTGAATTTCTGACATCACACTTGTTGCCATAGTGACAGCCACACAGTTTACAGCAAATCGCAGAGAACAAGCGGGGTACCTGGTATTCCAGCATCAATTTTACCATCTCAATGCTGGACCCATTGTGAAAACTGTCAGCTAACCTCATTTTTATTTGGAATAATGGATTGTGAATAACATGCAAACAGAAATTTGCTGAATTAGTTCAGGGTTTCAGGAGTTCCCCATGCACTGACAGCAAGCTCTCCGCAGGCCACACACTAGGCCACCATGTCATGCAACAGTTTTCATTTTCATTAGATGTTTTATAAATCAGAGAAATGTAAGCTTCATCTCAGAAGAAATTAAGTAAACCAAGCTAGAATTCATGCAAAATGTGTACAATTTCTTCCTGGTTTATTTTTGCACAGTAAAAAAAGGCGTTTTTGTTTAGCTGTGCACACAGTCTCGATATGTAGGAGTAACTGGGCTTTAGCAGTAAAGAGGTAAACGATGTTTAGCAACTGCCTGTGAAACTTAGTATTCACTTTTTCCTTGTCACATTCCCACTAAGTCACTGCACATACATAATTGGCTAGGAAAATATGCCTGGCACTGACATCCCTATTTACATGCATATACATGATGAAAATAAAGGCTCTTCTCCAGACTATCAGGTGAATCGCCACCACAATCACCACTTAATAAATACTCAGAGAGAAACTAACCAAAACAAGATGTGAACATATTTAAATTAAAAATCAGGAGGCTACTTAAATGACTGGCTTTGCAGATGTGGTTTTCCATTTCCTGCCTGCCTGCAGTTGAGTAGAGTCATGGACCCAGCCACTGAAATAGCAACCCCCCATTCAGCTGAGAGTAGTTTCAAAAATTACATATAAGAAGCCTACAAGGGACACTGATAAAGTGAATTAATTTTCTTAAAGTATTCTCTGCGCCTTTGGGCCCCAAGGAAAAAAAAAAAAAAGAAAAAGCCTCCTTGCAAGACCCCTGGAAGCTGTAGAGCGCTTTCCTCCACCTCCCTCCAGCAGACAGACGCGCTGGTGCTGTGAGAGCACCTGCTCTTGGTTGTTGGCATAGGGAGAGCCACAAGACCTGCTGAGCTACACCCCTGCACCTTGCTATCCACACAGTATAACTGCTACAGGCTCCTTTTTCACTCCTGTCCTCCAGTCAACCGATTTATTTGCCGGGAGTTCTCAGTTATTGGGAAGGGATTTTCACCATCCTTGCATATACAGCAAATGCAGCAGGCTGCCCCAAGTGGGTCCTGCCTCAAAGTTGGCAAATTCATCCCTGAGAAACAGGGCTTTAAAAAACAAACAAAAACAATCCCCAAAATCTGATGTGAAGTTTAATGTGAGTTCATGGCTCCCTTCCTCCTACCCCTTCCAGACCAAGCAAGGGGGCAGAGGGGTGAGCTCAAATGCAGACTTAATGACAAACCAAAGGCTGTCAAAGTGAATTAGCCTTCCTCCTCCAACACAAGTTAGTCATCCCTTTGCCCTACCCAGGCTACTTGTTACAAGGTAGATTCTCTCTTCTTAGCACTCTGGGGTGGTTACACCAGGTACAAAGTATTTTTAGGTCATGGTCTCCTCAGCCAACTGTGTCACACTGCCTGTGGGGGCTACTCAGAAAGGTTGACTTTGACCTTGGGAGCTGGTCTCCATAGGATTCAGACTTCTTCTCCAGGCAACAGGTAAAAAGACTTCTCCAGAGCGCCAGTTAAATTTCCTTTCTGAAACATCTTCCAAACAAGCTGTTCTGTCTCTCCGGGTTAGCCCTTCAACCAAAGGAGAGATTAGCACCACAAGGCTGTAGCTGGGCAGAGTACCAGCCCCTCCATCTTACTGTTTCCATATCCCAAACTTTAGACTTCCCTCTTCCAAATGGAAATATCATCTTGCCCACATCTATGTGTCAGCCTTTCAATGCTCTCACGCCCACCTTCCAAATACAGCAAGCATTCACTTTAAGAGCCTTTACCACCAACTATAAAAGCAACAAGCACTGACTTTTTTCCAGATCTTTCAGACCATGGGAAGTTGCTCTATTTATCTATGACAAGGTCAGGCAAGAGGCAGCATTTACCCAGATACTAAGCAACATTATCAGAGACCAAGTATCAAAGTAGAATCTGAAATTTGCTAGAATGTGACATTTGCTGGAAAATGTTGTCTTTATATTGGCAGGCATTATGCTGAACACAGCTACTCAGTATGCACTAGAACACATTCTGATTGTTGCAGAAAATTGCTCCCTGTGCAATAAAATGGTGGGGGGCCCAGTGGAGAAATGCAAATCATCTGGTGTTCTCTGGCACAAATAGGATAGGACAAAAGTCTTTAATAACAGCATGGTTTGATTTTCTAATTACCCCTTTTTCATTGCAATGAAGAGAGATGTTAAGGGATTGTTATGAAGACAGATTTTAGAACCATACCCAAGTTGCTCCAGGGCCAGCCTTGGGCGCGAAGGTAGAGGGGCAGGGCAGTGCTGCAGACCTCAGACAGGACACAGTCCCACCACTGGTTTACTGCAGTTGAAGTAACAGTATATTTTAGCCAACATTCAGTTTCCCAGAGCACTGGGTACTTGGAGAAAGTAAAAATACCCCCCCACACACACCCTGTTTTTTCTACTCTAGAGGGATAGGCAACATCACAGGCCCATTTTTCTTAATTATACCTGAATCTCACCTCTCACACTCTGAATTTCCTTGCAGAATAAGGAACGGGGGTGGGGGGGTGGAGCAGCAGAGACTACAACCCAAACATTCTACCCCAACTCTATTCATTTCAGCCTTTAGGGAAGTCATACAGAAGAATGAAACAATGGCGGTTTTAGAGAACTTTCTGGATAGTAGAGATGAACAGCAGATATTTTGAGAACAAGTTTGAATATAGAGACTGGCCACAAACATAAAACAGCAGACTTGACCATAACCAATTTTACCCTACTTTACTGTTTTAGCCAGAGAGAGACTATGTAGGAAGCCCAGCAGCCTGTTCAGGAGAGCTGCAGGCAGACCTCATTCAAAAGAATGTGGTCTTAATAGCACAAAGGTGTCACCTGCTCCATCAGCCTTTGATTTTTACATCCTGTTCTATAGTACAATACTACACTTTCTCAGGGACCTACCAAGACCTCACTCCTGTCCTCACGAGAGGAATTTCTCCCTTCTGAGCAAGAGGGCAATTACATTCAGAGTGAGCATGTACCTTTGCAAACATCAACTGACTTTCACAAGTGAACACTCTGCAGTTCAGCAAAACAGGACTCTTCCAGCATAGACCGCATCTGGTCCCTGTGTGGGAAGTTTAAGCATGTCTGGTTTTGTTCACAACAGTACTGTGGTAATGAGCCCGGAGCAGTTCAAATGAATGGCAGCAACCAAGACTTCAATCAATCCAGAGACACCAGTCATGGAAGTGAGGGAACAGGTCACCACATCATTCAGACGGTGGGACACCTTTTCCTATTCTTAGTAGAGATCTTATAATATTAGAGCAAGTAGAGAGGACTGTTGTGCCTATTTGGGCAAGCTCTTCACACAGTGAGTAAAACTAAAAAAAAAAAAGAAAAAGAAAGAAGCATAGTTTTGAAAAACCATATTGTGAAAATGTCCTACAGCATGCTGCATACTACCTATTGTTGGTAGGACAAGTCTCTGTGTGAAGAGCCGACTCTTCTAACATTCTTCTCCAAATCTCAGTAACTGAATTTAGAAAGTGTCTGGGTGATGGTTCTGCAAAGGATACTGCCCAGCAGAAAAGTGAGAACAGGAGGAGTAGTACCGAGAAAGACTTGCTATTCATTACCCAAAGTTTGTATTAATGTGCCTTTTTCAAATTATGCCTGCTACATATAAATGATTTGCTCTAATACAATGTGAAGGAGAACAAAAGCAGGCTCAAGGCTGAATACAGTCTCTGAAGGTACCTATAATGTCAGTCTCGTGAAGTTACAGTATGTTACTGTTGTTGTCTTTTAAACAGGCTAAAGTCTTTGTGAATCACCTTTCCACAATCTGTGAGACCGTTTGGACACTGGCTCTCCACCAGACTTTTCTACTGCTACTAGTAATTGGGAGATGGCTTCTCCCCATTGGAGTTGAAATCACCCGGGATCAATTGTCTCAGCTGCTTCTCATGTTTGTGGGAACAGCAGCAGATATACTTGAATTTGCTAGTGAAACCTTGGACATCGAAGATGTTCGGTAAGGACTATTTGTTGACATAAATAATTTGCATAGTGCAAGATACTTGTGTTGCTTAAAGATTTGTTTTTGTGATTTGCAGTGTTCAGACTGGTGGAACTGTGTATCTCACAGATAAGAGAAGGCTACATTCAAGGGCTCTGTTTTCCTACTCTCACCTGTCCCTCTGTAAAAGACCTAAGTCCTATGATCTTTGTTAGGGATTACTCATCTGTTGCCAGCAGAGAAGCACATCATATCCATCCCAACAAGAGGGTACAAAGAGCCAAACCAGTAGCATAACTGCCATACAGCATCAGTTCTTACAGCTACAGAAGCTGAAACACTGGGAACACAATAAGCTTCTTTCAGGTTAAATAAATTGTTTTAGACTGGCAAGGAAGCAACTTGAGTTTGCTTTAGCAATTCATTATCCAAGTTGCTGCTGTGGTTATGTCATATGTACTTTCTTCACGATAGAATGACAAAGTGTTCAAAGATAAGAAGAAGGGCGGTGGCATAGTCTGGTGTGAATTTTCAACATTGTAATCTCTCCCAGAGAAAGTAAGCTCATATTCCCCTCACAGCACCGAGGTGAGCTCTGAATATCCATCATAAAGAAAAAGAATCACAGAAGAGGTTCATCCTCTCTTATGGACAGACTATGTTATTTTACTTTTTTTTTAAATATCAAAGAAAAGGTTTTACAGCAGGAAAAGAGGTCCTTCCCACTTGGCAGAGAAGCTTCGGGCTTGCGAAGAATGTGTAATCACTACAAGGGCAAAGATATCTCCTCTTCGAGCCACAGAGTCTATTTCCATATGCTTAACATTGTAATGTTAGCATCAGATACTTAGTGTAATTACACAGCTGGAACATGTAGCCTGAACAGCAAAAATTCCATACCAAAAGGTGCCTCTGTTATGCTTAGTCGTACATCTCAAAAGCATGCATTAATCACTGTTTTGCTCAACCATCCTTTAAATGACATTCCAAATACTACAGGAAACATTTTTGTTATCACATAAGGAAACTGCATCTTCACTGTTATCACTTTTTTCCCCTCCCATAGGAAGAATTATGCTCTCATAAATGCAATTCTTGCTGTATGGACCTGGAGTATGTTACAGTTTCCACTTGATCTTGCAGGTTAGTACTTGCACTCAGACAAGAAAAGAGAACAAACGCTTTAAGTTTTTTCTGGCATATCTTGTGGCTGTGCACACACTACAGACTATGCCAAGTACTTCTGGTGGAAAGCAATTCATAACAGTGATAGGTTTTGAAGAAAGCCCATTGTGGTTTCTTTTGAGGAAACACTTGTTTCTGGCTAACCTCTGATCTCCCCGATAAAACTCTTTACCTCCAGAAAAAAATGGAATTGCATTATTGTATTGGAACATCTGCTCCAGTTGCCTGTTACTGCCTTAAACTTCACTGTGTGAGCTCTCAAGTTAGATCTGGTCTTGCATTATATTATGGCTCAAATGTGAGTAGGTTACTAGACCCTATGGAAAGACAGGAGATTGTTAACCACAGGGAACAGCACAGCCAAGAGCACAGAAGATATCACAGGAGGAATTACCTAGTCACAGGGAACCTAAAGGACCATGTCATATTGGGACTATACACTTTTATCTTACTCTAACAGGCCCAACGTTCAGCCAGCTTGGGCTTGTATTTGTCCCTAGGCAAAAAGGGCTTCTCTATGTCCAAAAAGAATAATGAGAGCTGCCTCAATCACCATCTGTTCCAACCATTTTGGCCTCCAATCACTACAAGTTTGTAACTCAACTATACCAATCCAAATATACGTTATCCTCACTAGCATCTTATATAAAATTGATTACTAGGTTGACACACGGACTAAAATAATAAATGAATAAAATAATAATGAAAAAAATATTCCAGGCATTTTTCATTAGCCTTTTCTTCATGGACAGCATTAGACTTTGTTTTCAACACTGAAGTTATGAAAATATTTCAGCGTTTCAGCTGAACAGCTCACCTCCTGAAAAAAACTGATGCAACTACATCTCAGATTTATCACAGCTAAAATTCAGGTTACTGGTGAAATATATTCTGTTAAAGATGCACAACACTCAAATTTAAAATAAAAAAAACAACAAACCACAACCAAAACCCCAACACCCACACCAACAACCCACACACACACTCCACCACCACCCCCCAAATAAATTCAAACGGTGCTTGAACAATCATAGTATTAATTTAAATGAAGTAACCTCTTGTACTGTGCATTTTTTCTCTGGTTATTGCTTTTCTGCTTAATTATATTTATTAGTTAAAAATTAAATTACTGAATATACATTGCCCTGAAATTTACAATGGGTACAGCTTATTTTAGGTAGTTCTATACAGTTGCACAGATAGTACTTTTTATTCAAGCATCAGAATGTTTACTCACACATCAAACATGACACGAAATAAAGATTTTTAGGCACTTATTACTGGAGTACAGCAACGCAGGTAGGACTATTAAACAGCAATGGCGCAAAAACATACTAAAAAATTAGCTGCTGCTGAAGCTTTGCCTAATGGATTCAGCAACTTTCTACACTCCGCAACTCATTTTCCCCTCGAGTCTCATCTGGTTTTTTCCCCCAGTGTTGACTCAAAACAATAGAATTCTTTCGGTAAGTTGAAATGTTTGGCATTTGTTACTGCATCATAAGTAGCTATGTTTTTTAAACTAATGAAATCCTCCTGCCTGAGACAGGTTAGTTAAGCTACATGCCTTTTCATAAGAGGCAGCCATATTTACCGCACACAAACCTTTCTGATCTTTCTCTAGACACCACGCCACAAAGAGCACTCTAGCCCACCACAACTTGCATGCAATTTCATACCCAGAAAGCTAAGAATGAGTAACTGTGGCTCAAGTCTTATATGGCAAACAGAGACCACAGTTTATTCCTATCTATAGTGCTTGATATTGCCCTACACTGACATGACTTATTCTTACCATGACACATGAAAAAGGCAATGGTTATCTGGTGAATCTTTTAAAAGCAAGGTACTAGACAGCCTGGAACATATGGAAGTGCTACAGCTCACGCTGTTACCATTCAGCATGGTAGGCTTTTTTCTTAAATATACATATAAGCCTAGCATGTTGATGTAACAGAAAAATGTCTGGGGAAGTTGTTACAGAAATATTAGGTGTTCTATTTCTGCTTCTTGTTTTAAAAGTGTATAAATACAGATAGCTTTGTGGGATAGAAAAGGGAAAGTGGTTTTTGGTCCTGTTCGGCAGACCGCATAAGTGCCTGCTTAACATAAGCTTAGTGTGTTTTGCTGAAATAGATCCCAGAAATTGGATATGCTTTATGTTGACTTGTTCACAGTTGAATGCATTTATAATCCAGGGTACCCTGGATTATAAGTGCCCTTTAGGCCAACCCTGACTCAATTTTAGAAAGTTGTTTTAACATAACTGTGTTTTATTTGCAGTACAGCATATTGGCTGCAAACCAACTGCATCAACTAGGCGGATCCCCAGCCTGCTGCTGTGCAGGTACAGTGCAGAACTGTGGAACATCGGGGTCAGCCTTTTCATACAGGATGGTCCCTTCTTCATTGTGCGTTCAATCCTGATGGGCCACTTCAGAATATTCAATCAGATGCTGGTGTTTTTCACAGCTAAGAATATCTTAGTTGTGACTCTACAATTGTATCGTTTGGCAGTGATAACACTAGACTTCCGTGCTACCATCCTGCACAAGAGCAGGAAAGGAGAAGTTAACTGTTGCCCATGCGAGCCTTATGAAGCTAGTACTCATGCCACTGCTGACCAAGATACGGAAATGAAAGAGTTTGTTGCTTTTCCTCCAAAAGAGCAATCCCAAGCTCCATCAGAAGATCAGTGAACAGTTACTGACTTGAAAGAGGCTGCATTTCCCACAGCTTCTTCAGAAGGACTTAGCCTATTTCTACAATCAAACATACCTTGAGTGCCTAAGTCATCTCTTCCACCAAAAGATCAGTAATTTTTTCTAAATTGTAGGGGAAATTTCAGAAGCAAATTCATAGAAATGGGATTTTTTTTAATCCATTTGTATGGTGGGTTTTTAATAGTTCCCTATTATATTATCCAGAGGGATTTTGTAGCCATAGTTTGTAGTAGCAAGAAAGGTTTGGCACACTTAAAGTTGGTTGTTATCTTTGGTGGCACTGTGCTAACATATGTACTTGCATGTATTCAAATAGAAGGACAAGCCTATCTAACATGGAAAGTATAGAAGCATTTAGCTCTACTTGAACGGTCCAGCTACAAGTAGAGTGCGATGAACAATATGTTCATCATGTATGGGAACAACTTCAGCAGCAACAACTGTGCAGACATGCAGGTGAAGGGGGGTGAGAGTTTTCTACTGTTACTGTGACATCTAAACATTGAAGAATATTTTTCTGAAGTTTCTTGAATGAACAGAATGTTACCTCATCCTTGGCTGGACTCAGTTAAAAAAACATGTAACACCATGAAACTGCATACACGAGACAGTCTCTTAGGAACTGCATGGTCTGAATAACCTAAACCTTAAAAAAAGGCAGCGCCACAGATCATTAGAAGACAACAGCATTTGTCACAGGCATTTTCTACAGAGGTGCTTGTCTTTATTTCTAGCAGTTAGAAGACAAAAAAAAAAAAAAAAAAAAAAACACACAAAACCCCGACCAAAACCAACCAAGAAAAACCACCCAGGATTTTTCCTGGTTTCACTGTGCTTGGAGTTGAGACAAGTTTTAAAAACCATATAAAACAGAGACATTTTAAGAAGTGGCCCAACTCAGATATGCAACATAACTGGAAAGAAAAAGGCATTGTTCAAGTTTGACAAGACCATCTAGACAAGAGGATTCTGGCTTGTGCTTCACATTTCATAAAGCACCACAAGGTCCTATGAAATAACTTGAGAGACTGTCTGGTCTGTTGAGTGTCAAGATCCATTTTTAAGAAATGGCTAATAATTATAATTTACTACTTTCACATTTAGAATGAACAAGAGGGCCCAATTAATTTCTCCCAAGAACACACTTTAGATCAGTGTAAGACCATTGACTTTGCTGGGCTTAGCTTATAGAAGCTGAAAGTAAGATAAGTGATTTTTGAAAGTCTGCCTAGAAAATTATATTCTCACAGAAAATGACAGGTGCTTTTACAAATTTCTGCATCCATTCTAAGAGTGAGCAGAAAAGCATATGGAAAAGTCTAGCAAATATAAAGTGACCTAATTAAGGTAATTTCCCTTATTAAAAATCCCCAATTAAACCTTGTTTTCTAAAGCCTCAGCTATCTGAAGACAGAATCTGGTTTCCAGAATGAATAAAAATGTTTCTGCCACAACTGCAGCAGTCATATGCTTATTTATCCATAGCCTGATAAGCAATGACATGTTTATTCTTTGAAAGATGAACCTCATGTAACAATTCCAACCCCCAAACATGTGAACGTGTTTATACTTGTGAGCTGTTACTGTTCTATGCAGGACCAGGCCCTTCCATTATGAAAGAAGAAAATGCACAGCATAAAGGAGGAAAGAAGTCTCATATACTACATAGCCCTTGATACCATTTTACTTTAGTAATAAGTGCAGCACCTTCTGCTCTTCTTATTTTGGGCCTCTTTCCAGCAGAAATTTAAAAAAGCCAATCATCATTTGCCATGGCATTGTTAGGTAGACATATGGAGAGTGGAATGCAACTTCATTTGGGATTTTAATTCAAGTCTAGAGGTAAAAAAAGCTAGAGTGCTGCTGCTGACCAGCTGCGCTGTCTAAAACCTTTCATACTAGGGTGAATTTAGAATCAGCTGGTAGAACTGCAACACATCTCTTCCTTGATGCGAGCCAGGACTACTCGCATTCATTTGGAGTTTACCACTTGCTGATATAGTAATTATCCTGTTAAAAGGATCCTTGCTAATTAATTTGGAGTGTACTGAGCTTGCTAGAACATCATTCTAAATTCATCAGCACAAAAATTGCAGGACGTACTTTTTAAAACTTGCTTTCTATTTAAAGGCTTAGTTCAGCAACAAACTGCCTACCAGGCTCAGCCTGCAGCAAATGCAAGATCCCCTGGGGTCAGCAATACAGAGACTAGTTACAGCAGGAATATTTTACACAGAACTGTATTTCCTGGTCTTCAGGCTGTTCCATTTTAAACAGAAGTAAAGCTTTAGTCAGATTTACGGTGAGAAGGACTCTCTCCAGTGCTAGGTTGTTACTACTGGATCCTATCCCCGTGCCCTCACAGACAAAATAGGCTGGATCCTCCCTCACACTTACAATAGAATAGATTTGGACTTCCCTCTTCCTCCTCACCACCCATCAGGGTGACAACAAACAGATTGCTTAAAAGCAAAAGAAAACACAAACAGACAAACTGAGCACCTAAATGGTGGGTAGTCTACCTCCACACCTGTGTGCAGAGGGGAGCCACATGTGCCAGGTAGCAGCAGGAATGACATGTGGCTGGTTCACTCTGCTTCATTGAGACGCCTGGAAATGGCAGTTAAGAACTCTAGTAGCTTGTATGTTTGGTCACAGCGGCAAACCCCAGTTGTGAGCTCTTGTCACCTTCCTCTTGCAAATTTTTTGAGAGGGAGGACTACAGCACTGCTTTTTTTTTCCAGCAGACTGTTTGAGTCAGCTGAATCAGCAGCTGGGTGTGGGCAGCCATTGTGTCATCCTGCAGCCTTCCAGAGCTTTGCACTAGGCAGGTGGTAGAATGCATTTTGTTGAAGATCTGCCAGCATCTGTGGCGTATCTAAAGAACAACTGATGTCATGCTTGCTATTCAGGAAAAGCTGCAGTAAACTTTCAGACAGGGAAAATTCAAGCCTTCAGAATGGAAGGATTTCAGAACATTTGTCTTCGCCATTATTTACTTGAGCCAGGAGAATTACATTACTAAATCTGTTCTGCAAATAGATATCTAGCCATTTACTGTTATTTATTCTGGTTGTTCCTGCCTTGTCCTTTTAGATTATTCCATATTAAGCCTCACTAAAATGTTTTACCACTTATCTTTTCCTGAGCTAAAATGTATTCCTCCTTTCCTTTGGACATTGGCTCAAATAAGATCATAGCCCTGAGCCTGAAAAAGAAAAAAACAAAAACTAACCACCGTGGTTTTATTGCATTCCTGTTGGTATTTGTACTGTACTATGTTCTCTGGGACCATGTGGAAAAGAAAGAAAATGTGCAATTACTTTTTAAAAATTCCAACTGTATTTTACAAATAAAAGGCAGTTACCTCAGGCATAGCTGCCAATTTATTATGTGAGAACTGACTGTTATATGTTCCCATTAATTACATCTTCCACATGTTGCTTTTCCTTTCCATCCTTCGTAAGTTAATTACTTAGGCCAGATTCTGACTGCAGCCATTGCTTTGAAAACCCACAGCAACTGCAGTAAATTCCACTCTGTTCTGGATAGGTTCTTCTTTATCCAGAGCCTTTGCCTCCAAGTATGAAAGTCACAGCATAATCCCAGAGAGGACGTGTTTAATATCTGCACACAGGATGTGTTTTACAGATGCAAAAAAATACATATATGCATTTAGACATACACACCTGGCAATGCCCAATACATACAGCTTTTATGCCTGTTACAGTGTGCAAGATTGCTGATGAAAACACTCTGCAGATGCCTGTAAAACACTTACAGAAATACCCAAGCATTACAAATATCTTAGAGCTTAGGGCTCTAAATACTAAACATAAAATACTCTCTGAACAATATACCGATTTAAAATAATTAATTTTTTTTTTGTAAGTTCCCTGGAATATATTCTTTCCATGCAGGTTTTCTCAGCTGAATGAAACCTACCCAATCATTATTTCCCCCTCAAAAAGTGTCTTTGAAAAGAGCACTAGCATCTAAAACTGCACAAGGCTGTTTCTCTGGTTCTGTGTCAATAGAAAATAGACAAGCCTTGAAATCACCAGGTTGGAGAGTCCTTGGCCCTCTGGTCTTTGCGTTCAATTCTCCATCTTTTTCCACACTGTTCTATGTGGAAGGAAGCCTTTCCTTCTTTGTGAGAGGAAGGAAAGCTGATTATTCTTAATCTGTAATGGCAAGGCAATAAAAACAGTCATGATGGCAGTAGTAGCAGAGATGTTTGCCCAAGATTGGTCATTACATCAGCAGGGAAATACAGTGATAGAGACCCCTAATGGAATAGATACTAATGACTGGACAACCACACACGAGCTGTGTTAAGAAAACCTTCCGTGGCCCTTCAGAGCCAACATGGGAAGATTTCTTGTGAGCCAGCTCCACTTCAATGATCTCCAGCAAGCTGCTAATGCAGGAATTCCAGGGATCCTGAGTCTGTCTTGCAGGTAACCCTAGAAAGCTCTATGCAAACTTTTCCTAATTTGACATCATTTATGTCTTGTCTTTTTCCTTTAGATTGGGTTAAAGGGGTGGGAGGGAAAGTGATGTAACAATATGAAAAAAAAAAATTTATCAACCTAAACGCTTACCTCATCCACTACGTACTGCTGTTCTTGCCTTGTCTACATTTCTAGCTGCTTTCTGGGCCTACCTTCCAGATCTTGATACACAGACAAAAGATGCTAAACACTTCACTTCCCACTGCTGCCTGTGAAAGTCTTCACAAAAGCACACAAGAATTCAGGCCAAAGAAGAAGAAGATTCAAGCCTATTTCTTCCTATTAAAGATGGAAGATATCTACAGCTGCCAAAGTTTCCTCCATTTGTTTGTAGCCTACTACAGAGGGAAGAATGTTTTCTGGAGTAGCTTTTCTGTGAAGGACTAGCTTATTAAACAGCAGCATCATTTCCTGTAGCCCTATGGATGGATCGCCTTCAAACAATCTTAATGTCGTATATAGTTTGAAAAAAGGCTGTCATACTGTATGTAAAAATAAGGGCATTGAAGAGTGGTATAATGCGAAAGTGATACCCTAACCCAGCATTTTTAATGTTGGGAGGTGGAAAAGGCCTCCAAGCCAAGTAAATCAGACCTGCAATGGGTATCATCTATAATAGCAGCTTGGAAGATCTGAATTAAAAACTGCTCTAAAATAGTCAGTCTCCTATACATCCAACCAATAGTATCCTAAAATAATCGTATAGAATGGATATAATCACAGCAAACACCCCGGCCTCACAGAAGACTCCAGAATAGTGTTAGAATAGATTTAGAGTATAAAAAACTGGTTGAGTCTTGCTCTTCTTTCATTTGACATTACTCTGAATAAACTGATACTTCACATTTGAAGAATATGTTGGGCTTCATTTTATCTGGCATCCTGCCTAAATGCTTCACAATTTCACTCCGCTGATAGAATTCAGAAAAACTTGTCTTTCACAACAAACTTGGTAGAAGCCTTGTTGGAGCACCTTTCAGGATTGCCAGAGACAATAATACGCTCAGCAACTGCAGTACGTGAACCAAGACAGCTGTCAGACACTATAACTCACTGTAGGCCTAATCCTGCTTTCAGTAAGCATTTCTAATGCCATTGCTGAAGATCATTACTATTTCTGCAGTATTACTACAGAAACACAAAAACAGGACTCACTTTCTCATGTGACCAATTTGAATGTTTTAAGAAGCACCTTCCAAAGAGATCTATCACAACTGCCAAACTAAAATACTCTCTTTTACTCGTTAGAGGTCAGCTCTGTGAAGCGGTTAGTTAGCCTTCTCTCTGAGTGAAGTGGAAAGGGAGAACTCTTTCTTCTTTCCTTGCCCTTTTTCCTTCCAGATTTCACAATGAGATGAAATCTAGTTGTCCTGATCCAGCAACAAACCAATATGACTTAATGTTCTGCCTTTTGAGATGCATATCAAGTTTAACTTAAATTTTAAGCTCCATTGTGGCAGAAAAGAAAAGACTATTTTGTGGTCTAATCCAAGGAATACTAATTCATTAAAAAAACCCTCTTACATGCAGAAAAAGAAGAGAATGCATAAGTAAGAGTTGCCACAGGGGTAGCCTGAAGCCATATGCCAGCAAGTTACTCTGCTTGTATATTATGAGAATTTTTATCCATCTAATCAATAAGAAATGAGTAGTTACTATGGCAATTTCTACACTACAAGGTATTTGTGCTGCAGTAGAGTATGTTCTAGAAGGACAAATATATTTACCACTCTGTTATGTAAAGTCTTGCACCTTTTACAGTATTACAGTGCAGTGTGTAGTCTTGAGAAAGGTGAGAAGAATAAACTGAGTCAAAAGCTGATGGTGGTTATATAAAGGATGGCTTGGGAATTAAGTGACTAATAGATGCCAGGTTAGAGCAATCCACAAACATTCAAACAAATCAAGCAGTGATTTTGCAGATCTTTAGCTTGAAATCAGATATAACAAACCTAAGATTTCACTACTGTTATTTCCCTTTGATTATCTTCCTCAAAGTTTAAACTGATGGGGCTAGAGTCTAGTCTCTCTTATACCACCATCAATTCATACTAACATTGATTTCAAAAGATAACAATACACTCTGCAGTAGCCAGGACTGTTTACAACAGATGTATTCCCTTACAGCACAATACTCCATAACCCCGTAGGGACTGCTGACACACACACAGAACAAGGATAAAACTTCACTCTCAAGATACAGAATACTACAATAAAAGTGCAAGGTTCTTTTAAAGGCTTGAAAATACTTGATCATAATCATCTTTATGAAATACACAGAGAAAGTACATGTAGCTCCTACAAAATCTTTATCCCAGTTCCATTAGATTATATTTTGCAGTATTTTCCCTACACACACACCTCTTCTCAAAATATTATAATTTTTCAGGTATTAGAGCAAATGGGAAGGAACAAATGCTGAGGAGAAACATAAACACTACAGAGGCAGCAGGCAGTTCCCTTAGAGAGATCTGATAAGGCAGACTTATCACAGCTGTATACAGAGACAAATTAAGATGCATCACAACTGCTGAAGATGGACCAATGATTGTAGCACAAACCTGTCAACGAGATGGTCAGGAGAGAAGCCTAGGTAAATTAGCATCGGGGCAACTTTAGATGAGAGAAACAGGCACACACAAATGCAGGGGCCCAAGGACACTTTAAAACCTCCTTCAACATCTCCTAGAATCCATATACAAATAACACCTAGTAAAGTTACAAGTGCCTCCACTTCTGACACATAGATTCACCTAACTGATGTTCAGATTTTGATTCCTTTTTTGAAAATGATCAGTGCTGAGAACTGTAAGTTAACATGACTAAAGGTACTGGGATCTTTTCCACAGGATTCCAATGCAATTGTATTTTTACTCACAAAATACTGACTCTAAAGTTACATAATAAAGAAACACTAATTCCTACATAGGGAGGCTCTGGGCCTCACTGTAGTAGCAAACACATGGCCCCCAAAACCTCACAGGTAGAAAATAATTAAAAGAAGCAGTAGAGTATAACCTACAATAATTATGCAGGTTCAAAGGACATCTTTGAAATGGGACAATCCCTTTGAAATCTGAGAAGAATGAAAGAAAGAAAGAGAGACCTTATAGCAAAAGATGATTAAGATACATCTTTTGAAGGCTGGAAAGTTAAATGATAGTTGTATATCACAGTCTAAGCAAATGCTGAGGTAATGTGTAAACATTTTCTGCAAACAGAAATCCAAAGCTCTAACACTGCATAAAGCAAAAACTCTTAAAACAGAATGGCTGTCTAGCAGGCTTACCCTATGCACACCATTATGAAGGAGCATACTAAGAGGCTGGCCTGCACCTGGAGAAGACACTCAGCCTTCACACTCTGCCTGCAGCCTATGTACCAGTTTCCAGCCTTTCACTGCTTGAAATTAAGACTGAGTCTGTCTGGATATGGTTTTCTAGGACTTTTGAAAGGGCCCACAAGTGGACAAGAAGAGTGTTTAAACAGGCTCTTTATTTTCTCCCTATTGTGTTACCTCAATTGTACTCCCATCAGATGATTTCAAGTCCATTTCCTTATTAAAAAAAGACTAGCTCTAACAATTTTTCCAATGCAGAAATAGGAAATGAAACAGAAGAAGCAGGCTGGCCCAGAGACAGTCAACATCATCAAACTAGACTTGGAAAAGGCTTTATTTTCACCTCTTGGATGTTTACTGGGATCCTTAATGCCACAGAGCAATTCCTCAGAAAATACCATGTAACACAGTTACCAATAACATAGTTCAGAAGTTACAGTCCTTCATTTCATCAGTTGGGTATAATAAATAATATCCTTTTAAAATGCAGAAGAAGAGAGAAGGGAAAATTTTTACAGCATTGTTTCCTTAACAGAACTGTTTCTTCCCAAAAAGCTTTAAGGCAGTACACTTGTGTTTTAAAGGTCCATTTCAGTAGATGGAATAGCTTACATCAAACCTCTCAGTTCGAATCAAGTGAACTGAGCAAATCTGATACCTCCTTTAAGAAATCTTCAGCTGACCACTTTTTAATTTGCACCAAATATTTCTGCATCTACTTCCATCCAGCTCATCCCAGACAGAACTTTCTTATAGCAAGTTGTACTTTTAGCTAGTTCTGCAGCCAAGGTTCTCTTTAAAGCACTGAAAATGGAAGAAAACATGGCCTGTAAGGAAACACAGCAGGAACTCACTATGCATCTAAGCTAGTTCTCCAAGTGGCTTTTCTATAGAAGTGTTTCCAATAACAACCTTCAGCAAATATCCATTTTGCATTTTAAAGAGCCTGTCACTGCTGTTTCAACAGATGTGCAATAGCACCAATTCTTCACATCATATAAAACCAATCCTTTTTAGAAGGGCAATATACTTCATTGTGCTGCATGATAGAACTGGTGCCTACTAAGAACTAGAAATTACCCTGGAAGTAGAAAAACTACTATTTTTCCCATAGAATTATTAGGTCTTAACATGCTGAAGCACGTCAGCCACTGTTGGATCTCCAAGATAGCATGTCCAAGACAGAGCATAAAACACATCCTGTGAGTTGTGAAACACCATGAGCTCTCCACTTTCAGTATTTTATACTCCTATTGTGTAACGTCCTATTTATAGATTTTAGGCTCTTTGCTGTTTTTTTATTGTCATCAGTAACAATGGTTTGTTGCTTGCATTACTTCCTTACCTCAGATTTATACTACTCTCACACTCTCAAGAAAAAGCAAACAAAAACCAACAAACAAAACAACGCAACTCCGCAACACATAACCCACTTTCACAGTGGGGTAGAAGATTTAGGAAACCAGCTATCATAAGCACCTTGCAAGATAACAGGTCTAAGCAGCAGCAAAGACACTATTAAACATCACACTCAAATTAGAGCATAAAAGGTTTTATTCTAGAACGAGCCATTGTTAACAGTTTAATGGAAAGTAAGATCTTGCCCTCTACAAGTGTTTAAAAAAAGAAAAAGAGAAGGGAAAAAAAGAAGAAGAAGAAAAAAGAGTCCCTTACTGTGTCATAGTGGCACCAAGAGAATTTAATCCTCTTCATTCTACCTTCCTTCTGTGTCCTGAGAGGTTACTCTCATCCCCTTGCTCCTACACAGCTTTGTTCCAAGCATCCTCATGCACAAGGATCCCTTATAACTTAGAGTCATTTCTGAAAGATGGACCTCAGGCTACATAAAAACTGCAAATAAAAGCGAGTAAAGCTCAAGTATCACTGCGTCCCCACTGTATCTCACAGCAGTTGGGAACACTGGTTAAGGAGAGCAACAGAAAATGCTGCACAGGCATCTTGTCCTGGTGGAAGGCAGCATTACTGTGAATTGAGCTACTGCTTTGTTAGAAGAAGCAAATAGTCACCTGGGATGTGGGAGAAGGCATATCACTACAGGGGAGTTTCACTTAGCTAAGTAGAAGAATGTAGCCAAGCCCTCTATTTGCACATTTCAAGGACACAGTGAGGAACCATGTCTTTTTCAAACACTTAGTAGCATTTCAGATGATACTAGACATCATTTGGAAGCACTTTGCTTATACACACACAACTATTAGAACAAGGCCACAGGCATTGGGACAGAAGCAGGGAGAAAAGAATGGTACTTGGGCAGCTAGAAACGGGGCATGCGTTTGCACCTTACTCTGGGGCAGGCAGAAGGCTTGGTTAATCCTGGGGTTACCAGAACTGAATAATTCCTGTAACGACTTCAGTACAGCTTTGCACAACCATGGGGTAACATACACCTATTCACACCACACACCTTCAGTGTAGCAAAAGACAGGTAGGATTCACCAGCTCTACTTATCACACCCCTACTTTCAATTGTGCTGTAAATAGGAAATCAGCAGATAATCCTTCAGGACAGACTCAAGCAGGACAAAGTCCCATTAAAAGGGGTTACCTTCCTCTCTACTTCATGCAAGATATGAACAAACCCTCCTGAAGCAGCTAACTTAGCAGATGGTGAACTACTTCTTTGCCTTCCCTTTCTCCTCTCTATGAGACTATGTATAATTAATGTACCTGTCCCTTTTGTTTCTGAGTTTACCCTGACCAAAGGCATAGGAAAACTTTACAAAATAACCCACTTCTGAATTCACAACTTCATTATCAACATAGGATAACAGAAAATGTTCTTACCGTGTCAGGGCAGTTCATTTCACATCCAATGCCTAAGAGACCAAGAATACACAGACATAAGCATTTGAGTTAATCTAATTCCCTACTTGCAACAAGAAGAGTTTTCACTCTCCCAACTGCCTGTTCACTAAGCTCCTCCCTTCCCTCCTTGCTGCTCCTGGGGCTCACCTGATGGCAGTTAGTGGCTCCTTGATTCAATTTACTAATTCAGCAGAAAACTAAGAAGCAGAGGTAGGGGAAAGAGAGGCAGAGTGTGGTGTTGTGTTAACTCAGCTAAGTTGCCTAACTGCTTGATGAATGGCAATCCATGTAACCTAGGTGGAAAGACCCAGATCAGAAAACTGTTTCTATACTGAACTGTTGAACAATTAGGCTTGCATGTAGTAGATCAGTGACTTGAAGCTCTCTTTTCTCTGTTGCTGACTCCCACAGTATGGGTGGGATATCTCTGTCTAGTACACAGCATAGAACAAAACAGCAGAAAGCTCTTCAGATTTGCCTGTGCTTGGAAAGTTTCCTAGGAAGGACAAACTGCACTGGCAGGATCCCTTTCTGTTTCAAGTGGAACAAGTCTATCTGAAATAGCTGCTTGCAACTGGAACAAGAGACTGTGAAACACTGATGAGAAACAGAGTGGAGGAATGACCAAAGGAAGATGGACCTTTTCCCCAAGTAGAAAACAGAAAAGGGCACCTCTGCCAGTTTTCCACTGCTTTCCCCACTTCTCTGTATTGCCTTAATAACAAAGAGGATTGGGATCCCAGATGGTAATGATGGTCCAGATCTCTTTGGCCTCATCCGCTTTGCGCTCTAACTCCATTCAAATATAGCTGGAAAAAGGGTGATTAACTAGCAGTGTCAGGCTGGCTTGTGGGAAGAAGAAAAAAATTGCATTAAATCATTGCTTTAGAGACAGGTCTGAGACTTGGGAGAATTTTTTTAAGTGATTTAAAACATGACTTAAGGCCCCATTTTCCTTTGGCAATTTTTACGAGATACAAACTTCTTCAGTGCTCCATAGCTTGCCTGAATACCAAGTGATTCAGCAAGTTTTCCATTTGTCTATATTAATATTTTCAGCCACGGTGAGAGGAGGACAACAGAGGCCAGATATGAAGAGCACAAACACAGCTGTGCAGTCAGGCTCTTCTAGAATCATCCCAATCTGTCAAGCCATAGTTCCAGAGTAGTCAATAGTGGCCACTTTCCTATCCATGCTGCCCTACAGCTACAACAGCATATTAAGCAAGCCCCTTACATTCAGATGAACATGAGTCTCCCTGAAGGTTGATGATCTTTTCTGACAGTAATTAATTATATGAAGGACAGGGTGTTGTGCCTCGTAGCCTCCAACTTCTCTGTTTTTCACAGAGTTTGATCTTACAATTATCTTTCTGTTTAGTATCATTCTGCTGTGCTTCACACTGGATCTTCCAGCCTTCTAACAATGAACCAGGGGGTCCATGAGACCCATGTGTTTGGCTGCCAGGCTCTCCCCCAGGCTCCTTCCCTTTTGTCATCTGGGTCTGCAGATGAAGTTCTATCCTCTGGTCTGGAGAAGACGCTGTTATCATTGTGTACAGCATTTTGACAAGCATTTACGCTGACACGCTTGTAACAGATTGGTAAATTGCTCCCATAATGCTCAGGAGAAGGAACATCATTTTTTTTTTTTTTTTTTTGCCCTTGTAGTTTACTTGACACTGGGGACCTAGCCCTAGGCTTGGGCTTCTATGGTAACAGCACCAGCTGTTACACTGTAGACTGGGGGTGTAAGACCAAGTGCCAAATCTTGGTTCAGTATATTGCAAGACAAAGATTTTGTTAGATTAAGTTCAGTAAGTGACAGATCCATTTCTTGAAAGTCATATGCACTAAGAAATTGAGCAAAGAATCTGCAGCCTCCAAATGAGGATTGGCCTGTTTGCAGGGATGAAACAACTGCAGAGGTTTCCAGAGTTCTGGTACTGGAAGATGACAGACCTGTTACAGTTCACACACGGTCATACTGGTTACAACTTCCTCAAATGCTTTACAGCAAGAAAATGGCAATCCCTCAGGTTGGCTGACAGCCATGGGGTTCTCCATCTATTATTCCATGTATCATTCCTTATTTGTTAAAGCTGATTGTCAAAGATTCATGCAATATGAGATGACTCATTAGCTGTTTTCCAGAGGTTTCAAACAACATTTGTTGTCTGAGAAAAAGAAACTGTGAACAATCTTCACCTAGGTGAACTGAAATAAAAAGCAATTTAGTTATTAGTAAAAGGAACAAAGTGTCTTGATAAGACACTTGCCTCATTTAGAACATAAGATTACATCAACCACCATACCATTTGCACCTAAACCCCATGCAACATAATGCAGCTCAATTCAGCACACATAAATCTAAATGTGGCTAATCACATTAGTCTGTCCACACAAAATGAAATGACCTGTGACTAATATTGATATAGATGAAATTGAGGAAAATTATTTGTAGTGCAATATGAGCATCTATTTGGGCTGCACTCAGTTCTAGCTGGTTAGGAAGTGAGGACAACAAAGAAAATAGGACCCTTTCTTATGCTCAGCAAGGCTGAAAGATCAGCAAGCTTTGCACACACAGTAACAAATTATTTTGCCAAAAGACAAATTGTTCAATATTTTGCAAACATTGTTTTGTCCCCCCCCCGCCCCCCCAAAGGACAGTTATTTTGTTTGATATATTCACATGATCTCCAGGGAACCACACAGAAACAAAGGTGCGGATAAAGACAGACAGAACAATAATGAAGTCAGATGTCCTGGGGTACTGATAATGTGCTTTCAGGCCACAAAGTAACTGTATCTAATGGCACTTAGTAGATATATATACAGTTCAGAAGCAGAAAATTGGACATGTCTGTGCAAAGGCCAAAAAGGCTGTAATAGTTTATACCATCTGAGGGTGTGGCCCAATATACAACCATGTCCTCATTAAAGACTTCAGGTAAAAGCTACCAGATTCATTTCCTAGTGGTAGATAGTTCAGGTAGAGGAACAGACATCAATGGTTATAAAGGCCTAATGCTTCCTGAACACACACAAGCATCAATTTGGAATGTTGCTGTATATGGCATCAGTATCCCTAGCTAGTCATGCACTTTGATGCTGGGGATATTATTGACTACCTTAGGCTCTGTGATTAAACAATTATGCTGTTTCTACTCATAGGGATTAAGAAAGAAACAAGGTTCCCAGTGTCCTTATTGTAACACACAGGAAGTATAATCTGATGTCACGTATGTTAATCACATAAGGTAGCCTTAGGAAGCAAGCACAAATCCCATGACAAATCCTTGTTATGCCAGAGGCAAGGCCTAGTTCAGTAGGCTTTTCCTAGTCTGAGCCATAGTGAACAAACGGACCTTGCCGAAATGTCTGGAGAATAGTGACCTCACACCTCTTCAAGCTGCACATTTGTAAGTATAGATGCAAAGACAGATAACTAAGATGGGTTGAGTTTTGCACCAACATCAAAATTTGTTCAAGCAGGAACTAGCAATCAGGACAGATGACCACGGCTGTGCAAGACCTCTTCTTTCTAAGGCCAGGAACAGAAAGAAATGTCCTAGAGTATGTGAGCTGGATAAGCCATTTTCCAGTACTCTTCTGAATAAAACACAGTGAAATGGACTGGCTCTCCAGAGAAACTGAGCAAGTAGATTGAGTACCAGCCAATAGTATATGTTTATAAGCAACAGCCTTATTCAGCCAAAGAATTCTTTTTGGATATTTTTGTTGTTTAAATGAAGAAGAGAGAAGCTACTGGCAGCCTGCCATTGTAATGTGGTATCTTGGCAGGAAAATGCTTTGTGTTATATCACAACCATATGGTGGTGGAAAAGATTTTTTTTCTATTAAGTTCCTGTAATAGTCTATTTGCATTTTTAACACAGTCTTTCTGTATAAGAATAATATGTTTGCTTCTCCATTCTATCACAAGAGTTCTTAGTATATGACTACACTTTTGTACTTAATAATGGCAAACATTAAAGATGTTACAGTTTCAGAGGTACAATTACCTCTACTCTTGTTAAAAGGCAAATGAGCACACTGACAGAAAGTAGCTTCTTTGAAGAGTTAACCCTGGCTTCCTGTAGGAAGGCATTCCCTTTTTTTTCCCCAATGGATGAGAATACTGTCCAAATCAGCTATGGTATTCTTTGGTAACAGTGAGAACAGGAAGATGTGTGGAAGTTGTTGCTTGCATTTCTTTCTTCACCAGCTCATCTCCATTCCAGGAACAGCAACAATAAATAAATTCCTTCAGATATCTTCCTCCTGCTAGTAGAAACCCAAAGCAAGTTGATGTTATAGGAAACTGAGTTTTTCATACATTCTTAGGACATGCTCCTACTCTGGTCCAGCTGACTTTCTCCCTCTACATATCTAGGAATCAGCAGATACCAACATCAGTGAATTCAAATATTTTAGATTTGGAAGTCTGCAGGCTTTGACTTTCCTGTTGGGGTAAGTCTGTTATCAGTATGAGGCTACAAATGGGTTTTTGGCATATGCATACTCCCCAGAACCCAGTACCAAGCATGTGTTACTATGCTGCTCATGTTTTCAACTTTTGCAGTCTTCTATCTTTGCAACACAAAAATAAATAAAAGTACACATAATTTCTTTTCCATTAACAGCGATCCAAGCACCACCATAATCATCTCTGCAATCACCTTTTTTGCCAGGGAAGCTGAAATACAAGAAAAGACACAGAGGGACTTACCTAACAAAGCTATCTCCAGCACGGCAAAAAAAAAATTCATTAAGGGCCCCTGAGGCTAATCTGTGCAGGATCCTAGTTCAGAACACGATACCCCTGCAGCTTGCTCTTGCCCACACAACTCTGCTTGTACTCTCAGGATTGCATAAAGCAATGGATGGGTAGCTGGATTCTACTCCTTCACTGAAGCTCTTTGGCCCACTATGGCTACACTGAAGTAAATTAAATAATGTCCCTGAACACTTCCAGACACTTGAATGTGAACATCTATGAAGTTAGGCAGATAGGATGGTTCCTAGCATGCTTCTGACCCATGCAAAACAGTATTTGCCCCTCCAAACCCAAGGTGTGTGTCAGCCATGATGTTCCAGAAGCTGTCCCCAACCAGCAGTACTTACACATGTGGAGGCCCAGATAGTTTCCAAGCATAATCACATGCTGCTCTGTGCCAGTGAACCTCAAGGCCTTGATACTTTCATAATTTCTAACACGTTTACTTTAGTAGGAAATATGTAAGCTAAGCAATTCCTATTGATTTCAGCTATAGACTGATGTCAAGAACTAGCTGCACTTCATGAGTAAAAGGAACAGAGAATTTGCCCCAAGTCCTTCATGATATTGTTACAATCTGGATGCCTACAAAAACCCTGTAACAACAGAAGTACTGAACTCTGAAATGAAAACCCATAGGGAGGAGTTTGTGAGAAAATGATCGAAAACTCAACTGCTGTGACATGTGATGGCAGCACTGAAGTTTCTGCACTCACTTCCTGAGCAGAAACATTACCAGGGCAGGTACAAATATGAGACTATTTCAACAAATGGTCCATTACTTGCCTACATGTTAGAATTCAATTTTCTCTACTTTCATATACCTTTATTGCACTTCTTGGAACATAACAACCTAAGAGGTTTCTCTTTATGGCAGGGAGCATATGAATGTTATAAAAGAGTATTCACAGCAAAATATCCTCAAGAATTATTTACATTACTGTCAGCTCTTTTGAGACACTTAGACTAACCATGTCTTTAGGGATTTTCCTTTTTAAAAATGTCCATGTCCCTTGATAAAGTCCTTCACACTTTAGCCAGAGAAACCATATTTTGCTCATACAATGTATTTCTGACTGACAGCATAGTTTGCAGCCTTTAAAAATATTCATATGCAGTAGTCAAAACATAGCATGCTTGCAGCCCCTTGGAATCTTAATTCCAAGTCTGTCTAACTTTCTGTTAAAACTTACAGAGTAAGCAGTAATCAGAAAGATCTACTGTGAGAAAGAATGAGTCTTGCAGGATCCAATGAGACAAAAGAAAAGGGGTTTATCTTCTGATTTTCCAGAGCAGAATTGCAAAATAAACAACACAGTCTGAAAGCAACAAATCTGAATTGGTCATGGTATAGCTCAATGGAGAATAAATACACTCTGAAATGAAAATGAGAGATGAAAGAAAGGCTTGGCTGTGATTTACATTTGTTAATGTGGAAATTATGAAAATAAGTAAATGCCTATAAAAAGACATAAACAGAATTCACCCAGATTTACAGTTTGAATTTGATTCTGTCATTCCTTCTTATATATAATCCAACAGAGCTCAAGCTGCCTAAAAAGCACCATTATTACAGTAATACAGAAGTCTGCTATGCCTAGTCATGAATCTTAACTCTGCCAGTGAATGATATACCAACAGTAAATGGGCCAAGAACACAGACTTCCTCTACCTTAACTATCAACCATACCTTCAAGCAAGTATCGCTTGAGTAAAGCTTTGTATTCTGCAGGCATTATTACCAGCTCTTTCCAAGCCTTTGCTTGCAAGCCAGCAATAAATGACATTGAGAGTTTGCAACTGTTCCCCTTGAGATCAGCTTAAACTTTGCTGCCTCTAGGAGTGTAATGGTATGTGGGAGCACTCCAAAATAGCTAGAACAGTATAGCAGCTTATGACTCCCACTATAGACTTCTGGAGAGGTAAACTGAAGTCTGTGGTCAGGTCCCAGGTATAAAGCGAAATCCAAACCCAGGTCATTCCAGAGATCATGAAATCAAGGCACAATCACTTAAAATGTTCATGTGTGCACACACAGAGAGAAGTGAGCAGGCCTGGAGACAGCAGTCACAAGTCAGCATGCTGTCTTGACAAGAGACTAGACAGATTTATTCAAAACCAACTTGTACTATGCCTAAGAGCAACTAATTCTCTCCTCATGTTCATTACATTCTCTCTCCTCTTTATGTGAAAATGATCATTCTGACCTGCAGAAAAATGTTTAATTATTGCTCAGTTTCATGGTCACAGCATTAAGTTTTTTCAAAGATGCCTTACAAACTGAGAACAAAAAAACCCAGAAAAAGCCCTGTTACCTAAGAGCCTATTGAAATTCTTTAAGTCTCTGGGCATGCATTATGTATTCACCAAGTTTGCTGCTGGTGATGTAAGTTAGAAATTCTCCTGCTGGTTTTGATTACAGCTGCAGAGTCACAGATTTGAACAGCAGTAGACAATCATTCTTCTGAGCCTGCACATAAATATAAAACGTTTCCTTTTTCCTTATCACATAAACCTTCCACTATGATTACTTCAAAATGAATTCCTGTTTTCTTCAGATTTTCTCCACTTATCGTTTTACAATTAACAAAATATATTCCATCCAACAAAGCTCTGTTATTTGCATATTCAAAGGTCACCATACAGGTTAAAGTTATTTAACTATGAAAGAGATGATAATTTCACAATCTTTTTACATGGAGATAAAACACAAAATTACCTCTGGGTTTTTAATTTGCACATTTACAGACACATGATAAAGAGTTTTACGATAATGGTATAAGCAGCATAACGAACTTTCAATTAGGCTGTGACAGCTCTTCCCTCTAGTCTTTGCATTGTCATTTTATTATTTAAAACACTGTCATCTCTTTAAGGGAGCAACAAAGAATTTTACTTACTACACCCATACTTTGGACACAAAATGGCAGCTTCTCCCAAGAGTTCTGCTGCAGTGTGTCAGCTCACATGCATGCACTGCTTGGCATGCAAGGGCTCCTTGCCAAGTAGGGTGGGAAAGAAATGGAACCAGGTAGAACTAGATCAACAGACCATCAGGTTTTATGGGTGTCCCTAGCACTGAACAGTCCAGATCATCAGATTAGAGCACTGATAAATGGCAAAGAAAAGTCCCATATATTGCTATAGCACTCGTGTGGGGTTTTTTTACCTTATTTCATATTGCCTTTGTACAAACACAATAGAAATCCTTCTGGACGTGAAACCTAAATTATTCCTGGAAAAAGCAATGCTCACTGAATTTCCTACGAAATTGTAACAAAGTGAAATTCTGCCCCCCATCTAAGAAGTTCTTGACATATGTTACAGAAAATTAGATTTCTCGGCATGACACTTCACCCACCTCAGGTAAACCAATGCAGCTAGGCTAATTATGAGTCCATTCCATTCCAAAGTTACCCTTTTCTCTTTTTTTTTTTTTCCCTTTTTCTTTTTTACCATGGCCACAAACCAATTCAACTTCTTAGAATGAACAAGCAGAGGACAAATGTTTCTTAATATTATGAACTACTCTGAAGTCGGTTGCTGTGACTACTTTCTATTTGTGTTGAAAACTAACCATGTCAAAGTAATATTTTGGTTTTTTTCCCAACTGTCTGCCCTTTTAAACTAGAAAGTAAATGATCGCAACAAAGCAATCTCTGTATTTTTAGCTGTCTAATCAAAGCCTGCTACTGCAACTTGAAAATTTCTGGAGACAGAAACACTAAAAAAATATAAAAATTATGTGAATTTAATGAAAAATAAGATCCTACAAACCTCCAGAAATTGACATTACTTATTGAAAATCACATGTAATTTTATGTCTCAGCTGGCTGCAATAGAATGTAGCCATTTCTGGTCATATCTGATGTAACAATATTGCCCACCGATGGTAATTCTTTTACAAATGGAACGATTTTGAAGGGTGTAATCAGTAGGTCGCACAAAACAACAGCCAATTTACTTCTCTCAAGCACTCTGAACAGAAAAGAAAGGTCAGAGATATGTAGGCAAAGAAGCCCCTCTATGAAAGTGACAATAACATATGACTACAATGGGTCTAGAATAGCTGTTGAGCTATTCTACTGTCAGAGGTTTTACCCTCCTTGACTTATGTCTTCCTTGTCTTCATTTGCCATGAATCCCACCTGGCCTGGAACTTGGACAGTTCAACAGGTTACACAGTGAAAGCAATCTCCCTTTACACCATCCTGAGACACCTTAAAGGAGCTCTGCATCTTCTCGGATTTATCTCATTTTATTTTTGTCTCAGTTGTAGATTCGTTTATAGGGGGAGGAGAGGAGGAGGCAAATGCAAGTCACAATGAATAGCATCCTAACTGTACAGATTACAGTTATATGCTGTTCCTCCCATAGCAACTGCCCCCACCAAAAAAGAAGATTCAAATTAGTGATACAAAACACAATCTTAGAATTAGAATGCAATTTTTCAAGACTTCTACTACAGGACATTCAGCCACATTCCTTCATGGCTGGATATGAGAACCCCAATGACAACATTACAATAGCAAAACCAAATGCCATGCATTTAAAAGACTATTTAGAAAGAAATGAAGAATTTAGAAGTTTGGTACACATAAGACTGCATAAGAATTGACTTAAGAGTGACTGAAGTGGAAGTCTTAAGATGAACTGAAACTTTTTAGAAGTTGATAAAAATGAGAAACCTGGTAAAGTGCATTTCTCTTCCTGATTTCATCTGGAAGTTGTTCTGTGAAAAGCACTACAAAAGACTTCCATTTTTATTTCATGTCAAATAAGGCTACAAATCATGTTTTGGAGAACTAGAAGTCTTGGGGAAAGATGAAATTGCCATTGTAGTCCAAAAGAGGACCGCATTTATTTTACAGGTAAGAAGCTTACTTGGACTGACCCTTTTACAGATCTTGATACAAGACTGAAGCTGAAACTAACAATGTTAAAATGTCTGAATTTCAAAAAATCTTCTTATATTTCAGTTACTATTGCATGTAGGACAGAATTCACATTCTGACTAAATTCTTGTGCACCCAATATACAGGAACTATGGAACTACCAAGTTGCTTTCAGCAGTTCATCCTGAAATCCTGTCTTTAGTTAGTGCTTTAATGCAGAAAGCAGCTTGAAGCCAAACTAGCCATTGCTGTAGTGGGAGAAAAGAGTAGTGAAGAGTGGTTTGCTATCAACATACATTTTGAAGCATGAGATTTCATATAGCTTAAGGAGTTAGAAGTGTTATTGGTCATAAAATTATTCAGCACTTTTAAACTACCCAGCTACAGTATTAATCTTGTTAACCTTCCTTGACAATGAATTAAACAGACTTACCAGACAATGAATAAAAGTAATATTTCCTATTACTGGATCCACATTTATTCTATTTAATATCACCAAGTTCACATACTACAAGCAAGAACAAAGGAGGGTCTTGTTTTCACTATACATTTGTGATCCTGATGTAGATTTTTTTTTTAATTCAACAAATTCTTTGTCCTATTTCCTTGCCATCCTGCCCAACTGTATGCTTCTTCAGATCAACTAATATAATAACAATATCATAAAACAATTGCAGGAGACACAGAAGTTGACAGTCTTCTCCTAGGATACCTGCTTAGCACCCTTGCCTCCATTCGGAGATAAGAAGGGCTCTTTGAAATACACTATAATATGAGCTGTATGCCTAAGTGATGAAATAAAAAAGACACACTGTTCACCAAACTGTTTACCAGCCTATGCTGAGGAGTAACTAAGGCTACTGCATGGAACTGGAAGAAAACCTTTTAACAGTCAATTTGACAAAGAAATTGAAGTTTCAGGCCAACTCTCCAGAAATCCATGCCAAATTCAGAGACATTTTGGCTTTAGAAAAAGGAAAAAGAACACACAAGAAAACAAGACTTGTATGTTATACTATGAAAATATCTGCATGCCTGTCCATTGCTGCCACCATTTTCTCCCCCTAATAAGTTGGACACCCAATAGCCAATGTTAACTAAACCTGGCAGAGCAACAGCAATTGAACAGAAAAACTCCTGCAAGTTTTATGAAAACAAACAGCAAGCCAAAGGAGGGAGGTCCTATTAGTACACATACTGAGGGGAAACCTCTGACATGAGCTCTGATAGTAGGTACCAACTCCCCATTAGCAAGAGCAGTTGCTAATGCTTCTACTACAAATCACAGCAGATTCAACACCCAAGCACCAAAACCAGGAGCAATGAGTCCTATGAGTTCTGCCACTTTCAGGATGGAAATCAACACACAGAAGAAAAAAGCCAGTTCTTCCAACAGTTCCACCACCCAATAGCTAAGCTCCATGTGGGGGAGGATGGAGAGAGTCTTGGCTGCTCACTGTCTGAAGTAGCCAGGTGGCCTGCACATCTAGTAAATTATGAAGGAAAGGCATTTCAGTGATAACTAACTTAAGTCAGAAGGAAAATTCTTATCCCACTGTGATGGGTTGACTCTGGCTGGACTCCAGGTGCCCACCAAAGCTGCTCTATCACTCCCCCTTCTCAGCTGGACAGGGAGGAGAAAATACAACAACAGGCTCGTGGGTCAAGATAAGGACAGTTTAATAAGTGAAAGCAGAGGTTGCACACAAAAGCAAAGAGAAACAAATGATGCTATTCTCTACTTCCCATCAGCAGGCGATATTTGGCCACTTCCTGGAAAGCAGGACTCCAGCACATGTAGTGGTTGCTCCGGAAGACAGAAAAATGCCCCCCCCACACCTTCCGTCTCCTTTTACTAAGCTTTTTATATATGAGCTGATGTCATATGGTATGGAATATCTGTTTGGTTAGTTCAGGTCAGCTGTCCTGGTTATGTTCCCTCCAAAGATCTTGCCCAGCCCCAGCCTGCCGTTGAGGGGGGCAAAACATGTTGGAGACAGCCTTGAGGCTGTGCCGGCACTGCTCAGCAGTAGCCAAGACACTGGTGTGTTACCAACACCTTTCTAGCTACCAATGCAGAACACAGCACTATGATGGCTGCTATGGGGAGAATTAATTCCACCTCAGCCAGACCCAATACACCCACCCCCATTCAGGACTGGCCAAAGAGGAGAAGTGACTCAGAGGTGTCTTATTGTCAAAGAATCTCCACGGAGCCCCAGCCTCATGTGTTACACTTTGCTCAGGTCTCTGCTTCAAGCCACTGCATCATCCAACAGCTGGTCCAGTTCAGGTACTACCTGAACACCAAACCACAGCACATTTTCCAGCAAAGAAAATGGACATTTTATTATTTTAATGCACAGAAGTACTTTTCTCTCTGTATCTTAAAGTAGCTCTGAATTTCAGCTATTTTCACATTTATTTCAATCCTCTGCCTTCAGGTAATTTGATTAATCTTAGGGAGATTTTGGAACAACTTTACAAACTTATTTTTTCTCTTTTAATAAAGCCACTCTTCTTTTTTATCGTACCTTCACTTGAACGTTTTTATGAATACTATAAAAAGACAGAAGAACCCAATGTTTAAATGCTCTGCTTGCATTACAGGACTATACTCTCACCTTTCTTAACCTGACTGCATATCAGTGCCACAGAGCTGGATGCAGGAGGGCACAAGGCATTAGCTTAGCACAGGCTTAGTTAGACCCTGAGGTCTGAAGGCATGACTGTATGCAGAGACTCACCCCTTGGAAAGGAACCAAAAGGCAAAAAATGCTGCCAGTTGCACTCAAAGGCAAGTTTCCCAGAAAAACATAATCCAGAATTGGCAAGAAGGTAAAAAGATCTTGGCCATAGGCAGAGTTCCTTCATTCTAACAGGGAGATTGTCATTACAACTTCCTCCCATCTTTTCTTCCTTAGAACAGTGAGAGGTTTTCCATGTGCCCAGAAGTGAAGTGATGGAAATATGGAGCCACTAAAAGGCTCCAGAGATTAGCTATGGAAGAAGAAGAGAAAGAGTACAAGGTAGAGCATTTTGTTTACAACTTTTAACAGCTTTATTCCTTAGAGAGAAGGAGGAATCTTTCTTTTTTGGACTGTGGATGGAAGAGTAAGTGGAAGGCATCGTGAGTCCGATTGGATCACGATACTGCCAAGCTTTCCAGTAAGCTTTCTGAAACCATGACATTGCAAATTATGTTCCTTTTGGGCCTCAGTTTCCCAGATGTAAAAAGATGACTTGTTTCATGGCAGCTGAAAGATGAGTGTTATTTATTGTGGGCCCTTATAAATAAGGATCGAGGAGTGGGAGGTTCCAGACAAGACAACAGTCTGTGAAAAGTAGAGATTATCATGTCTCAGTGCTGAGAATGTGTTATTTCTCAAGAACCATACCCAGTAGAGCTTAAAACTCTCCCAAGTAATAATTCCAGCTGAGTATGAAAGTTTGACATTTCAAAGATTCCTGTGGACACAAAATATTCTTAAAAGTAACTTTTTAATGTGGAAAAACATTCATTCTGAATTTATTTTTTTTAATGTGCAGGAAAAGAGGATGTGTTTGTCCATCTCCAGGGATTCCCTATGCTGCACTATACTAGGAGCAGCTCAGGATATTTGGACTTAAGGAACTTTTTAGCTCCTTTCCCATGCTGTGGTAAGAATAGCCTAGAAGTCCTCAGAGTTCTCGCTGTGCTGAGGCTCTCAGAGTATTCAGTACAAAGACAAGAAGATCAGGATCCCTGTTTGTAAGGCACCTTGGAGCAAGGATATCAGACCACCAGAAGATTTCCAGTAGCATAAGCAAGCCAGCTGGTACACAGCATTTTGTCCAGAAACCTGGCATTTTGGTTCAAGTTTCCTGAAACCCAAATAGTTTCCATGAAACATTCATCTGTGAGTAAATTTATACTGTCTGATAAAATCCATTTAACTGAGAAAGGGCTTGCTATTGATTCCCATTCATCCCTCTGGGGAGAAAGGAATGGATCATAAAAATGTCTGTGACAACATTACAGCAGGAGGCTCAGGTGAAAAGAGTGGGGACGTGGGGTGGCACTGAAGTAACAGTCTTTACTCTGGGGGTTAGGAGAAGCCCCATGCTCTCCAGGTAGAAATATTTCCAGGTGTACCTTACATAAATCCATCTCATTTCTGTCTCCTGCATCTTATGTTATATCTGTGAAACAAGACACACTGTCCAAAGGAGCCAAATGCCATTTAGGACAATCAAGTGTTACCACAGGCTTTGAAGGGAAGTTGTTCCATGAAAGTTGCCATAAACTTAACTCCCTACCCAGGTCTATAGCTACTAAAATGTGGTTCTCAAGCAAATAGCCTAGAGTGAATGGAACAAATAAGCAGAATTTAGAATCGAAGGGAGTTAGTTTACTAATTATGCACAAACCATTGACATACCAAAAACCAAGCACAAAAAATGAAGTATCATATCTCCTGAATAATACTGAAGACTTAATTGCCTAAGCACAGTTATAGGCTCTAAGCTGTGTACTGTTTCAGACTTCAGCAGTATTTTCCAAGGCTCTTAGGAACTACGCTTACCACGTTCTAATCCACACCCTGTTGATTGTTACTGCTGTTTTATATGTTACAGATTAAACAAACTGACAACAGATCAACCTTAACAGCAAAAGCTGATTTTGAAACTCTAGCAAGTCATCTTCTAAATGTAAAATCATTGTGTCTAACATTAATCCATTAGTATCCTTAGCATATAAACAAGAACAGTAGAAGATGTTCTAACCTTTATTATCTTTTCCTTCTTTTTTTCAAACTACTAGCTCAAATTTCAGAAGATACAAACCCTTAGAAACTGTAAATCAAGAGTAATTTAAACACAAAAGTAATCTGGCAGCATTGCATCATTTGATACCTGCACTCACATCACCAGTTGATGGAATCTTCCTCTCAACTTTTAGACAATTAATCTATTGTGTTATGAAAAAAAAAGGTAATTTTTATTTTATGTAAACCAACGTTCACATACAATCCCTGAAAAAGCCTTAATTATTCACACATCTTTCAGGGATAACACAAATCAGAAAGTCCTACCTCTTTTTTGAATTCTTGTTTATATTCCACCATGCCATAGGTCACACTTGGATATATACACTTGAATTCTCCTTTAAGCAAAAAGCATCTCTTAAAGGCATGCCACATAACCAAACTGTCAGAAAAGCATACTGATGACTAGCAATCATTGTGTGCTATCATTTTCCCCACAAAAATAAGTAGGAGCAAAGGTTGTTTCTCGTATTTGAAGCTGATAATATCTAATGAACATCCTCAGCAACAGGCACCGATAACCACAATCTTTGCTACAAAATAAAATTCTACATCAAGAGAGCCCAGGGAAAGCACATAATTTCTTTCTTCATGAAGCAGTATGTGCTAGATAAAAATAATAAAAAAAGGCATTTTAAAACTTTGCTTTCAGATGCTGCATTTTGCCTTGACAATTGAGCCTTCTGAAGGGAAATTTCTGGAGTGAATATGGCTGAAATTAGCCCACTGAAATAATTACTTGAAACCTACTTGTCACTTAGGGGTTCAGATCTCATCAGTACCTGCTGCAGTCACTCTGGAATGACCTCATCATTAAAGATTAATGTATCACTATGACAGCAGATCATCAGATTCAGTTTGGTTATTTCTTTGCAGCTGATATGCCTTTCCTTAGGCTGGATTAGTTCTCCTATGTGGGG
The DNA here is from genome assembly GCA_026212715.1 of Elanus axillaris. Taxonomy (NCBI): domain Eukaryota; kingdom Metazoa; phylum Chordata; class Aves; order Accipitriformes; family Accipitridae; genus Elanus; species Elanus axillaris. Next base: position 8,775,876 of record JANZLQ010000100.1, read on the forward strand.
TAATGCCACTTGGTAATGGTATTGAAGAATGGCCTATATGTAGTGGGTTTTAGCCCTGGGCTAGCTCCTTTCCAACTGGAGCTTTGGTGCCCAGCAGGACTGAAGCAGCAGTCCTTCCAGAAACTGGCTCTGTGGTTCCCCTGGATGATCCTTTAGTTTCCAGTCCTACTTCTTTTGCCATTCAAAATGACATCCAAATTGATTCTCTGATAGGTGATACATAGCATTCGTGGATATCCATTCCTTCAGTTCTCTTGATAGCAATCATGTATCTTGCTCTACTGGTTTTGGCTGGGATAGAGCTAATTGTCTTTGTAGCACAATTCTGCACTCTATCATGGAAGAACAAGCTCAAAGGAGAGAGGAAGGAAAGGAGTGGGGGGTTTTCCCCATTTAAACAGATCTTTTTAAAAGAGATATAAATATCTGTAGTGACTTGTTTTGCAGAATAAAGATGAGACTCATCTGTCTAGTACTGTTAAATCAGCAACACATTTAGATGTCTACTGTACTGAAAGAGAACAGAAATTTATCCAATGTCAGGGCTGAGTGCACTTCCACACAAAAAGAAGGCAATACATTCCTTGTCCAGAAAGATTGCAGTTCACAGACTAAGGCTAGGACTACCCCATTTTAAGCTGAAATGGCTTTGCTGCCAACCGAGAAATTGTTCCCCTTCCCTTTTTGTAAATGAAAGCTTTAAAGAAAACCCTAAAAATTAAAATCTAGACTAAACTCCATTGGCTCTATGTCCTGAACTGTAGCAATATTTTTATAAAACCAAGAACTGGATCTAGTAGTACAAAATACAAAGAAACTTCAATCCAGTAGAAACTAATATAATAAGAATTTGTGTTAAAATCTATTCCCAGGGATGTTTCGACAAGATACTACAATGACCACCTCACAAATCTTAACAAAGTTTTAGAACAGCCAAAAGAAAAAAAATAATCTCTTCAAATAAAACACTGAAAAGGGAAACAGAAGCAAAGTAAATACCAATCCTAGTTAGAACAGCCTATTAAGTGTTCGGTTAGGCACAGCTAGTAAATAACCATTGAATAAAGTTACATAACCTGTGCAGAACCATGCTGGCTCTGCCTCTTGCCAGCAGTATGATGCATACCATAGCTTACTTTGTGTACAAATCACCATAAAATAAAAGAACATGGCAACTCTACCCTGCAAAGTGTCAGGACAGCAATAACCCACACTGCCTCTTTGATACCCAACAGAAGTGTCACCCTGCTCCTTTCAGGGGAGCAGCTTCCTTCATCTAAACAATACCATGTTTGATGTCTCTTTTCTTTCTCTTGGGCCTTTTTGATTTGCCAGCTGTCAATCAGACTCCAAGCTAACTCTTAGGGTTAGCAGTCTCTCTATTCCCAAGAGGGTTGGTTGCCCTTCTAAGTCCTCAGATGGCTCGTATATCCTTTTACATACCTTAGTCTGTCCTAGAATAATGATTTAATATTTGCTTGCTGGTGGAAAATCATGTGCAATACATCTGTCAGCATTAATGCACCAACGACTTGGCTCCTGTCTTTCTCTCAGCATTGGCAGGGATAAGTGCTGTAGGGCTTCCTGTACAGTTTCTCATGAGAGCAATCTGGTCAGCTAGGAAGAAAGTAACCAAAATGGGGACATGGACTAAGGATGTTTTCCTGGACGGTGAGGGAATTCATAATCCAACAGAAGTCAAGTGTTTCTGGAGAAAATGAACTCCTTTGCTCTTATTACACCTGCAGGAATTCATCACTCAATCTGTTTTTTCCTACTGGAGAAGCAGTTCTGTGCCATGTTGGCCATGAAACAGTGAGAGGAGAGCTAGAAGAGGCTGAAATCTCACTGTAAGATCTGGGAGTCACTATATTCTGGCAGAAGGATTTTATGTAGGGAAAATTATAGACTTTACTGTAGGATAGGACTTCTGACTTGGTCATATGAGATGAGATGACTCCAGTCTCATCTGGAGACAGATTTCATTGTGTTCTATGGCTTGGAAAACTATAGCAATTTACAGCAGAGTAATAGTCCCATATTGCTTATAGCAGATGTGGCTATGTTGACACACAGTTTCAGTGTTTGTTTTCTTAACATTTTGATTATATTTTGCCAATATTTTATTTTGAAAGTAAAAATATTACTTAAATGGATCCCACAGTTTTCATTGCTTGTTGCTCTAAAAAGAGACTCATCAGATGGTTTGTGTTAAAGGATTTTCATAGCCCATTCTTGGCTAAAATGAAAATTCACTTCAGGAAATCAGAGTAGAGAGATATTCCTGCTGGAGCTAGAACTGATGAGGTTTCTAAGTCTAACACATTTGAGAAAAGCCCAGGTGCAGGCAACAGCACAGTGTGATTAAGACTGGACAGGTGCTACCACAAGAATAAAGGGTACAGCACATCTAGCAATGATTGAGGGCAGTTTATGTTTTGATTCAATAAGTTATTAATATGACTCCTCTGTATGTTATCAAATATCACACCTAGCAAGTGAAAATTGAAACATATGCCTGTGAGATA
>JANZLQ010000100.1:8778503-8788860 GCA_026212715.1 Elanus axillaris
CTGTGAGATATAAAAAGGGAGCTTTTAAGAGAGGTCTTGGCAGAATGGGTGGGAGGGAGGGGTAACAGCAGGAGGAACAGAATAGGGCTTTTCTTGCTGTTTGCTTCATCAGGTAAAATGAATGCATTTAAATTTTTCAGTAAAGGAAAATAGGCACGCCCCAGCCTATTTTTTTTTCAGCTAGCCTACCTTCTTGCTCCTAACAAAGAATGAGACGAGGATGGTAAGACAATGCATGGAGGCACCACAGCACCGTGCAGAAAAGAAGCATCCCTTGAGGCACTCTGAAATGTTTCTGATCTCTCCAATTTCCCATTCCTTTGGCCTTTCCCTAATCCCAGAGCTACCTCTGGGCCCATGCAAGGGCAGAGGAGTGTGCATGCGTATAAAAAGTGAGGCTTTTTCAGTCTGCCCCTGAGCTTAGACCAACACCTGTTACAGTTTCTTCACCATTTCACATAGGAAGAATTCACCAAGCTAGTGGGAAATTATACAGGGAGATTAAATTCTTTTCTATGCCTTTCTCTAGTTATTTTCAGGAAGGACACCACTAGGTGGCACTGGGAACTGTCACCACCCTGTGCGGAGCGCTTTCCCTGGAGCCGCTTACCTGTAAGGGCAGGCAGCGGGGGTGCCTCGAGGGCTGCTCATCCCCTTCCTACCCGGGTCTGAAGGCAGCAGCAGAGCAGGCAGGGCAGGGGAAGGAGCACAACACACTGCTCCCACCACAGTCTCGTGGTAGGAGTAGTTCTTCATATCGGAATAAAACTGAATGATCAGGGGTTTACTGCTCCTTAAACCACACTCAAAATTGTATCGGCTATCGGCATAAGGGCTCCACATGCTGTTAAAATAACGATAAAATAATCAGGGACTAATGTAACTATCCACATTATCAGCAACATTGTTCTCAGTTCTTTCGGATTCTGGACCTGCGTAGGAACACTGAGTAACGTACTCTTTATCCTGGCCTTGCTAACAGGGCTGACAAAAACGACAGAGCAATTGCATTTTACATAAGGCTGTAGTTCCTAGAGGACAAACAAACTTTCTGTGAAATTGCATGAAGATATATTTGATCAATGGCCTCCCATGATTGCATGTATGCTTTACATATATGTAATCAATATAGTTGAGAGATCATCAGCATATACACCAAGTTTGTGATCCTAGTTGTCACTAGACAGTATTTTTACATCTAATCATGTAATATTTGAGATACCATACACCACGTGTCTAAAATAAAATCCTGCCAACAGACACAAAAGAATGCATTCATCATCCTAAATCCAATACATAAAACATATGCTACTTGTAGACCATTCACATATGTTAGATAACTTCCCCTCCCCTTTTCTCTATGTGAGAAACTGGCACAATTGCTGTCTCTAAGCAGAAGAACTTCATGTGAACATGCAGTCCTGCAGCCAGTTCCGCATTGGTGAAGACCCATTAATTTCAGTTTAATTCTTTTACCTCCAGAATCAGGGTATTGCTCTGAGAGAGGTTGTTTTAATGCTGCTCAGTACCTTGAGTTAGTCAGGCTAGAATTCAAGAGGACCTCTCTCAGCCTAACTTCTCAAGACCCGCTGCCTTGAATGTACTTGGAGCTCTGAGCAGAACCTAGAAGCAAAGAAACCAAGCAGTGGGTTTGTCAGAGATAAGCAGAAACATCCAAGCTCAACAAAATATTTGATCCTATGGCTCTGCTTCCTCATTAAAGAGTCAGTCTCTGTGTGAAAGAGGTACTTACTTTCATGTTAAAATGAGCTTAGGTACTTCTGCCATCTCAGTGTTTGCTGCCTGTTCAACATTCAGATGACTTCCTAGGTGCCAGTGGGCCAATGACCTCCAGCACCTAACACATATTTCTATTCCTTATTCTCGCATGCATCTTCTAGAGAAATATTTTTACTATGAATTTCTGATATACTAGTCATTTTCTTTCATTGGCCCAGAGCTAACAGGACAATTGCCTCTCTCTGTACCCATGAAGATTACTTCAAGGAAAACTGGGCCTCATGAACACAAGATGATTGCAAGCTCCCTCTAGCCCAGTTTAAATTCCATTAATACACATTGCACTCAATTTCCTTCCTCCAACTGTTTTCTGATGAAAGATGAAGGACTAGAGATTTGTATATCGCCACCTCCCCATCTCAAATCAACTCAGTAGGATGATCACTGAAAAACTTGACATGTAGGTCAAAAACAGTGAAGGAGATTGTGGGTTTTCTGGGGGTTAGAGGAAATCTGATGTGAAAGATGTGTCCTCTAGAAAGACAATTTTTGAAGGAGAAATATTTCTTGGGTGTGAGGCCCAATTATTCAGTTCAGTCTCATCACACTCACTGGCAATCCCAGGAGGTAATTTTTTAATCATTCCATGATACTCAGAAGCAAAATCAGACACCCAAAAGTTAAGCAACCCAGATGTATTTTAAGAGACTGTGAAAAGTTCCTTTGGAATGTAATCACAGATTCAGGGTAATTAAAAGAAGACATTTCCCATATGCTGCTATTCAGAATTCTCTTAAGCATCAGCCAAGATGTTACATCCATGTCACAGGTCTAATCATTTGCAACAGAAAGCAATTCCTGAGCAGGCAACAACGTAGTTAGGAAATGCAGGTAATGTCTCTGAGAAGAGACCAAGGCAAGCCTAAGTTCATTGTTCTAAAGGTTACCAGAGATCCACAAAGCCATACATGAGAAACCATTCCACAGAATCATAAAGGTAAGGGCCAGTCTGACAGGCTGATGGACACAGACCCTTGACAAGCCACACAGAGAAGTGAAAAACTTTTGGAAACAAATTTTTTTTTTTCTTGACTTCTAAAATATTTTGTTTCAACATCTGACTTTTCCTTCCTGCTTTGTGAGGAAAAGACAGAAACACTCACTGAGTGTTGCCAGTGTTCCAAAGATTTAATGATCCAAAAATTGAACTTTTTGGCAAGTTAAGTTTTCTACAGAGGAGGCAAAGAACAATCCAGCTCCACACCTCCAATGCAGCAAACTAACTCTGCCACCGCAGTACTCAGAACAATTAACCAACTCTCAGAGTAAAAATTCTGTTGCACCCTTGAAACATAACTCACTCTAATACTGACTTGAATCAGTTTTTGCTTGAAGTATTCATCTTCTAATTTTAATTATTAGGAATACTAAACCCCAAATTTTAAAAGATGCACTAGTGCCTTTCTGCATGCAACATATACAGACACAAATCTACCACTGGTATATAACGTATTAACTCTTCACTACTCCAAAGATCTATCATAAGCCAAAACAAAATCAACAAACACACTCCAGCTGGTGTCTGTAAATCTGGTCAGCAGAAGTATTTGGACAGCTTTTCCATAGGTCCTGGCTGACTTCCCACAAATGTCCAAATTAAGCCAGTCCTCATTCAGAATTCCCCCAACCCAGAAAGCAGCAAACCAGAAACCAGATAATTTCTACCCCCAGAGGTGTTTGGCTAGCTTTCTAGGTGCTAAGTAGGCAGTGATATATAAGTCCTCCAACTGTAGATTGCAGCAAAGACAAATCCAAGCTAGCTTAACAGAATGGCTGACTTCAGAATTTTGGCTTTGCAGGACTTTGTATAAATCAGGAACCCTTTCAGCCTACTGCCTTACTGACAGTTCCTTCAGATTATAAACATTTTTATACAGATCCCTTTAAAAAGTAGACTTTCCTTGGTCTTGTCATTACCTGCAATCTCATGGATATTCGTAGCATTAGGGTAGAAAGGTGTACACAACCCAAAACAACCAAATCTGTTTTATGTTGTTCTGGGATTTATGCTCATCATTTACAAGGATTACAACAACCTGAAAAATAACTTACTTTTATCTTTGGAGATAGTTCCTAGCCTAAAGACACGCAAAACAATGCTGCAAAGGCAAGAATTTGTTGACTTTTTGCTTTGTCAAATGGTAGCATCTGTTCCCATTCCCATTTACTAGAATGCAGTACATTCAAGAAGTTCATTCTAACCTAACTCCAAAGTTCCTCAGCACTAAAGAAAACACAAAGTCCATCCATATCCAGCTTGCTATACACTAGGAATTTTTAAGAGCAGGAAGAGAGAATTCTTGTACAACAGCTACATTATTGGAAGACTGAGTGTATGAGAAACAAACACCTCATCTACACAGACCAGTCTCAAGACAGAGCAATGATTACTGAGTTGATGAAAATAAACATAACTGATTTCAACCTCAAATGTTTCCCCATATGTTACTGGATTTCTACCCTCTTCCTTCTGTAACTTTAAAAACCAATTTCCCTGAAAGATATGTGCATGCTAGAAATGGATTCCTCACTTGTAATCCTGAAAGACTTGAGAGTTTATCAAGACCAGGAAATTTCATAAGAGAAAGACTTCCACTTTTCAGAGAAGTGAGATTTTGGACATTTTTAACATGTTTATGTTACAGAAGTCAGGCAGCCTCTGGTTTCCTGCTACCAGTAAGAACAGCTATAATGAAATAACTATGAGGCTGACAGCCCAATTTCAGTACCCAGCCAATGCACTTGCTTCAATTAACATTAGTACTATCCCTGGATACATAGAAGAGAGTAAAAATTTTGTAGCTCTCTTAAGAGATGGAAAACACTGCACAAATATTGATTTCCCTTTTCCTCCCTATGCCTTAGATCATTAAATATTAACACTGCCAATACATTAATGGTCTTAACTTTGACATCAAGCAGCAACTTAAATAATTGAGTTGAGAGAATAGAAGATAAACATCTAATTTGTTAATTGCTTGAGAAGATGGTAGGAATCAGCATGATTGCATGGAAGCCATAGGAAAGCATTATTGGATCCAAAATCATCTCTACAGTCAAGAACGAGCTCTGCTTGCTCCCCTTTCCATTTGGGTTCCCCAGCCTAGATTTCTGTTCATTGTAGACAGGCAGCAAGGGAAGGAGGATGGGGAATATATTTGAGTACAGAACATCTGCCACCAAGGAGAAGAAGAAAGAACTAGATTACCAAGCAATTGTCTGGCTTAAGAGAAGGCCAGGCAACTAAGGATCAGGGTTGTAACTACATGAAGAACTTTCAGTGGAGATTTAGTAAAACTACATTGACTTCCTGTGATGGGTTAGAAACTACTGTGAAACCACATCTTGACAAACCTTTGATTGAATAAGCAGGTTTACAATTTGCTATTAGGGAAAGAGTGCAGGGAACTTTAAGCACCTTGGAAGACTGCAACCAAGATATTACCCTAATGCTATTTTCCCATACTTTAGGTACAGATGTTTTTAATAAGTGAGCATTAACACTCTGCCTTTCTAATCATGCAGGCCTAGACTCTTACATCATGTTTAAGAGGTCATAAATTTAGTGTAATAGATCTCAGCTAAAACATTTAACACAAAGTGTGTTCAGCACTACTTAGAAATTACTTTCAAATTCCACATTTGCAGGGGTCATATATTTCCACAAGATTTTGAGAACATCAAATTCTTTCTTCTATGAAAAAGCCACATTGTGTGTTTTTCATGCCTAGAGAATACTGTCAAGAAGATTTAACATTCAAGGTTGAATGTTCAAAACACTATTAGAAAATAATGTGAGATTAATTAACATCTTTCTTCTGCCATGAAATCAATTCTGCCTGTATCTGAGCTGTTGGAGAAACCTCAGTTGCAAGCCTTGAATTGTAGAGTATCAGTGATCTCTGCAATGTAAGGTGAGTAAACATCCACATTTCCTTATACCTTTGGCTTTCTTGGCCTCTATGTGCAAGCTGAGTAAAACAGAAGAGCACCAGCTGCTGCAGTGTTTCCAAAAAAGGAGATGAGCTCAGGGGTTCAATCCTAAAGATATGCACCTAACTTATGAAGACAAATTATTTAGCAGAAAACTGAAATGGGACATTGGCTTGAAGTGTTCTGGAGAAAGTCTGGAGTGTGAAGGCTTGTTGATCATATCTCGGCTGCCAACACATCTCCAAGCTGATAAAGAGGAAGGGAAAACAACTTTTCAAGATGCTTCATTACTGTAAATCACCTTTCTTTTATGAGGTTTAAGAGACCCCTGAACAATCTTTAAGGCTGGCTGACTCTCCATATCTTTGCTTGGTTTGTTTTGAGTGAGCAACAAAATGAATTAGAGTCTTTAAGTGATTAATTACTCATGTCCCTATGATTTTTTTTGTTACTCTCTCATAACAATACCCCATATTGCATTTGTACAGACATATTGTATCCTTATATTTGACATGTGACAGGAATTATTTTCTCACGAAAATAACACCTTGACAATCCCCAAGATACTAGCAGTACATCTTCTGAACCTACCACTAGATTGATGGATGAAAGAATATTATTTAGTGATTCACTCTTCTGCATTTACAGGATATTTTATAGATGCTTCTACAGCAGTATTGGAAAATTATATTGACACTGACTGAGTAGCAAACACAAAGACAGCAAACAAGCCAGTCTCTGAATGAATTAAATCCATGAGCTTGCAGAAAAAAAGTACAAGTTTTGTAGCATAAGCTGAAAACAAATTGTGGATTGGTTGGTGTGCTGGATATTTACTGCATCTTGCCCATTAGCTGTCTTTATGACATGTCTGCAATCTGCTGCAGGAAGATCTAGGCTGGACATTCTGTTCCAAGCGCTGGAGGAACATTCCTGCATTAGCAAGGATAGATAGATGGAGAGAATTAGTTACTAAGTCTTTCTTCAATTCTGATTGATTACATATATAGGAGAAGCCAAAGGAGACAGCAAGTCACTCACTGGAGCTGGCAGGAGCACTCCAGGTTCATGTTAAAATGTTCAGCTAAGGAGAACACATCTCCCAGTCACCTGCCTCTGCCATCCAGACAAGAGTATCTCAAGCCAGGACAGAAGGCAAGAATGAAACAGTGCTGGGGACTTGATGACCACATATTATGTATTATGGTAAAGTTATTTTAGATAAGTTCTGGTCTGATTCTGTGGCCTAAGGGCTGCTAGCAGTACTGTCAGCACTCTTATCCTTGTTTCCTCTCTGCACAATGAACCCTGCAGCTTCCTTCTACACCCTCTTTAATTTCAGTGTCCTGACTTCAGCTTCACAATTACTTCATGAGACTAAGCTTATTCCACAGCAACAAGACATGGTTTTCTGTAGAGTTTCCCAAAGGAAAACCTGAGGGTGTGTTTGCCTACAGTCACATAAATGGCCTGACCTATTTCAAATACCATTTTTCAGTTCTTCCAGGCACAAGTGCTCACACCTTCACTTTGGAAGTTTCAACATAAGATCCTCTCTGTGCTCTCAGGATTTGTTTTTTAAAAGGCCAACAACAACTTCCATAATAAGGCCTTTATCTTCCATGCTGGCAATGGCAAAACCCAACAAAATGTCACTGGTTTGGGATACAGTAGGCTGTTCTGGCAAAGTTAACCTACTCTTCTTATTCTGTCTTCTGAAAGAGACTGATAGGCAATCTTCTGAGATTAAGTCAAAATGGACTTTGGAAACAATATTTTTTTATGCTGGAGCCTGCTCAGGCACACAGGAACTCAGATACCTAAAGTTTTACGCACCTTTCAGCAAAATCAGAGCTGTAAATGTAGGTTCTACCACTTAACAACATCACTTGTGTTTGTGGATTTCCTCAAAAGATTTCTGACTCTTAAATCAATTAAAAAATGAAATAGAAATTTCCTTTCCTGATATGCATTTTTCTTGCTGCTAGATGAAGTTAAAATTAAGGTCTGCCCAAAGTAATTAATTCTTCTCAAGATTTGATTATAAAACCACTGGCAATAATTCTTTATTACTTTTCCCAGTACCAGTAACAATACCCAATTTACTGTTCACTACACACTAGTAATAAACTGCTTGGAAAATGAATATTCTTTAAGACTATTTGAATGATGGCTGCATCTATTTCATAGCACAGATGTAAATGTCTTTGGGCACCTCAGAATCCTCTTGTCCAGTAAAGTTTACTTCAATGGCATGAACAGTAAATAGAAAAGTCTTCACTAGGGTTAGGTCTCAGTCTTGTGTCTTCTTTTAGATACCTGAACTAAATAATTATTCTAAGGCTCTAATTATTGCATCAGCTTTTCAAGTGTAATTATTTTTTCATGAAGAGGAATGTTGACATTGTTTAAAGGAAGACATAACCCATAAATCAATAATGTGCTTTTAAAAAAACCTGTTTCCATGTAAAAGGTACTCTGAAATAAGCACTGAATACCCTCAAAAGAATAGAAGGAAGCAAGAAAATACTCTGACTTTATGAAGCATGCAGCATCACATTTTGGGCTAAATCTGCAAGGGATGTTCAATTGCAAGCAATAAAGTCCCAGCCACTAAATAAGTTACCACCTGTCAGCAGAGCTGCTGTAACTGGCCTGATACATCCTAGTCTGGAACAATTGTCCAGGTAAACACTCAGGCTCAGCTTAAACTGTCCTTAAGGCAGCACCATGTTCCAACTAGACTAATTTACTCTGTTGAGAAGGATGAATAAATACAAACAGAGTTTTGTGCTATTTTTACTAGATTGTGTCTGACATCTAAATGAGACTGAGAATGCTCTATTTAGGTTGACAGTACAGTGAACTGAAATATGACCAGCTCCTAACTGCCCTGATAGATTATCTTGAGATCTGACATGCTTCACATGAGCCAGTGATTTATTCCCATAAGTAAACAAGGCACGTTAGAGCACGACACAGTCACAATGAGCACTTGAAAACAAAAGATCTTTGGATCTAGCCCAAGGGCCAGGAATCATTTTCATTTAGCAATATTCTCATGTAGGAAAGTTAAGAATACACACTGGAACTGATTACAAAAGTCTTGACTACTGGGGGGAAAAATCCATTTTTGCAGGGGTATCTCCATCTAAAGTTTTTCTAAAATATTGCTAACGACGAGAACAACAGCGTCCTCCAATTGTGAAAAAGCACCAAAGCTGCTGATGAGAGGGAAGAATATCTTACCTTTGCTTTCTGATTAGAGATGTGGTGTACAAAACACAAGTCTTTGCAGTAATATTTTCTCATTCCCAGTCTTTTTGAGCTCGTTAAATCTCTTTCTCCTGCTAAAACAGTTCTGACCTCTCTGTAGAGATATTCCCTCGCCTGGAAAATAACCATTTTGTTTCCAGGGGAGGTAGAGGGAATATAAAGCATTTCTTTGAACAGGAAGTGACAATTTCTTACAGTTACTCAGAACAAATACTTGGTTGGACGTTGGGGTTTGGGGTGTGTGTGCGGATTTTTTTTGGGGGGGGTGTCTTTTTTAAAGAAAAAAAAAAAGGCTAAAAATCTATAGCATTTTCCTGAAATCAGAAACAGTCAGGGAGGAGGGAGTAGATTTCAAGGTGAAATTTTATGCTATGCTCTTTATTTATTAGTGTGTGCATGTCTGCCATTTCTCTATATTTTCCCAAAAGGCAGAGCTCTTCATATAGGCTCCTACACGTGTGCTAAAAAATAGTAACATTACATGACAGGTAGAAGAATGGAATCCTTGCTTTGCTGCATGTACAACACTGCATGCACTAACTAATGTATGCGGACAGCTAGGGTTACCCCATCCATGTAGTTTTTAATACACTTTTCCAGATTTACAGTTTTTTGCTTTTTGCATTCAAAGCACTGTTCTTCCTACAAACATATTTCTTCCACAGACAATAGTAAAGCTTCTTCACCATTAGGAAGAGTAGGAGCTTTTAGGAAGGGTACTCATTACCTTGGAAAATAACTTTCTTCCAATTACTTTAGATAATTAAATACAGCTATCAGCCAAGGACATTCTTCAAAACATCAGCGTTTTCATTATTTTAGACATGCAGTTACCACTGTATTACAATCTGTTCTGCATTAGCATTGGAGCAGAAAGGATTCCTAGAATTTAATGTTTAAAGCTGAATCTCACACTATGATTAAATTATTCTTTCTCCAATGAGGACAGAAAAAAAAGAGCTTCTTTCAACCTGGGGGGCAGGAGGGAAATTGAAGTTTCAGTGACCAAATTTTGATTACTTCTCCAGCCAGGCACCCTATTTAGGGATGTTTGCTCATTACCTCAGACACACAAGCTGCATTCCCTGGTGTCATGTGCCCATTTCCAAAACCCATTAGAAAATCACGAGGTAAAAGGTGCGTGAGTGTGACTGCATAAACCACCCACAAGCTAGTAGGACACATTCATATCTCCGGGTCCTGGTTTCAGCTGGGATAGAATTAAGTGTCTTCCTAGTAGCTGGTACAGTGCTATGTTTTGAGTTCAGTACGAGAAGAATGTTGATAACACTCTGATGTTTTCAGTTGTTGCTAAGTAATGTTTAGACTAAAGTCAAGGATTTTTCAG
>JANZLQ010000100.1:8799001-8815849 GCA_026212715.1 Elanus axillaris
CCAAGCTGAGTCTGTTTTGCCCATGACGGTGATTAGTGAATGATCTCTCCTGTCCTTATCTTGACCCACAAGCCCTTGTTATATTTTTTGTTCTCTCCCCTGTCCAGCGAAGAGGGGGGGAGTGATAGAACGGCTTTGGTGGGCACCTGGCGTTCAGCCATGGTTGACCCACCACAGTAAGGACTTTAAGTAGATGGAAAGTTGTGCCTGCATTACATGAAGACAAATGCTTAGTGATATTGATTTGAATACAGTCAGTGAGAGAATCAGAGAGTAAAACCAGCCTAAAAGCAATGGCTTCTTTTAAGGGTGATTTCACCTCAGACTTTAAGGTTTCTCTTTCCACTTTGAAAAGCCACCACCAAAATGCATATTTGCACATCTGCTAAACTGCAAGTGGGTTTTGTTTCTGTACAAAACTTATGTATTATATACATGAAGTATGGTACATGATTTCTAAATACAATTACATCTTCATTAGATGTTTTTGTTGACATGGGTCTGCTAGTTGAGAGTCCACAGAAATGTCATCCCTTCCCGATACAATGTGCCAGCAAAAGGCTTATAAGTAGACAAACTGATGCCTGCAAAAGTGTATTTTTGACAGGGCTGGCTGATTCAATGTGTGTGTGCACATGCACGCATGCATACACAAGTGTGTGCACAATAAGTTTTATCAGTATGAATTATGCTCATATATAAGATGAACTTTGCTGAATAGCATAGCATACAAGTATATTGTTATAGACAAAGTGCTCCTAAGAATACATCTAAGATAAGACATTCACAAGGTAATTCACTGCTGCTGAATCGCTCCAGCATACTTTAAGGGGTAGGCTTACTAATAAAGATAGACAATCCTAAATTCAAGTAAAATCCCACTGTTATTCCCTTATTACCAGCATCAGATCATGTCCTCTCCAGAAGAATGTCATAAAAGCAGTCCAATTTTTAACAGAAAAGTTCAAGGTGCCTTTGAATAGTAACATTTTTCTAACACTGCCTTAAAATAATTTTAGTTAAGTATTTGAAATATAGCAGTGCCTTTGCAAATCATTTCTGCCTCTTCTGAAAAGCTTGCAGATCTTACTACAGCAGTACAGTAGATTTATCAATGATCTAGACGAGGGGATTGAGTGCACCCTCAGCAAGTTTGCAGATGACACTAAGCTGGGAGGAAGGGTTGATCTGCTCAAGGGTAGGAAGGCTCCACAGAGGGATCTGGACAGGCTGGATTGTTGGGCCAAGGCCAGTTGTATGAGGCCAAGTGCCAGGTCCTGCACTTTGGTCACAACAACCCCATGTACCGCTACGGGCTTGGAGAAGAGTGGCTGGAAAGCTGCCCAGCAGAAAAAGACCTGGGGGTGCTGGTTGACAGCCGGCTGAATATGAGCCAGCAGTGTGCCCAGGTGGCCAAGAAGGCCAACAGCATCCTGGCCTCTATCAGAAATAGTGTGGCCAACAGGAGCAGGGAGGTGATTGTTCCCCTGTACTCAGCACTGGTGAGACCGCAACTTGAGTACTGTGTTCAGTTTTGGGCCCCTCACTACAGGAAAGACACCGAGTTGCTGGAACGTGTCCAGAGAAGGGCAACCGAGTTGGTGAGGGGCCTGGAGCACAAGTCTTACGAGGAGCAGCTGAGGGAACTGGGGCTGTTTAGTCTGGAAGACAGGAGGCTGAGGGGGGTCCTTGTCACTCTCTACAACTACTTGAAAGGAGGGGGGTGTAGTGAGGTGGGGGCTGGTCCCTTCTGTCTGGTGGCCAGAGACGTAATGGCCTCAAGTTGCGGCAAGGGAGGTTTAGGTTGGATATTAGGAAAAATTCCTTTACTGAAAGGGTTGTCAGGCATTGGAACAGGCTGTCCAGGGAAGGGGTTGAGTCATCATCCCTGGAGGTATTTAAAAAGTGCATTGACAAGGCACTTAAGGACATGGTTTAGTGGGCATGGTTGATGGTTGAACTTGATGGTCTTAAAGGTCTTTTCCAACCTAAATGAGTCTATGCTTCTATGTTGGGCAACCAAATGTACTGCAGTTTCAAAGTATCACAGTTCACCTTTCATGCATTTCCTTCATGTAATATAAGTAAATGTTCTATTTTTAAATTGCCAGGCTCCTCACATGGTTAGCATTAAAATTGAACAAAAATGCAGTCAGTCCAGAGTGCCACTTTATACTTCAAACACCTTTCAGTGCAGTCATCTGCTGATGCAGCCTACACCTTGTCTGATTATTACCTTAAAAAAAATATGAATATGAGCACTCAGAAATGTGCAATGAGAGGTCTTGGGGAAGGTTGCTTGGGTCACCTCACTTCTCTGAGCACATCCTGGTAAAAGTTACACTATCAGTATAGCCACGCATCCTTTACATTCAAGAAATGGTTCTGAAATATCAGCAACTAGCACAAGCATGTCTAGTTTCTGGCTTCTTCTGGTGCAATGTTACTTTCTAAATAGAGAGGATGATGCTGAGGCAATAGTATACACAAAAACAATCAGGAGAGGCAGAAACTGTTACTTGGTCACAAAAGTAGGAAGGAAGGATGGCACTATATACTGTTCTGGAACCCAGGGTATATCCTGGCTTCATGATAGAATTCCTGTCAATTGGTGTCAGCCCTTTTTTCACATCTGGGCCCAGCCCTCTGCTAATACATACTGCATATCTCCTTGTTCACTTCTGGGCTGCCTTCCAGAGCAAACTGACTAGCTCCTCCCAAGAGGAAACTGCAGCACAGAATAGCTCATTGTTGAGTTAGCTCTAGTATTATGAAGTAGGAAGCTAGGACATGGACCACATCTGGTTTGTCTCCCCTCCACCAGCATCAATCCTCCACCAGCACCCAGCAGGCAGTGCTGTCACCCCACAGGACTCTACAGGTCACCTCAGCATACCCAAGGGTATGCAGCCCAAGCTCCCCATGTCGTGCTATAAAAAAGCATTCTGGCCTGCTGCAGCAGATGCCTTTGAGTATTAGAGCTCTTGACAGATGATCATTAAGAAAGGGCAACAATGCAAAGGGCCAGACGAACATCACATCAGACTGAGGAACCTAGCCAAGTGTGGTACAGCTTAGCCATTCAAGTTCATTTTGCAGAACGTAGGCAGTGTGAGCATGAGCTGACCCATGTGAACTGGCCCAAAGACCAAGGACTGCTTCCTTGGAGAAAGCAATACAGAATGGGCCAGATTGCTTAACCTCTGAGCTTTCATTCCTGATTTGTAAAAGAGATAAGAATTCCTCTTCCGCCTTTGAACAGCCATAATGCCACTGACAGCTCACATGTCTAAGGCAATACTCTATGTGAACCACTGCCAGATTCTGTCTCCAACTTCACCTTCAAAACAGAGCCCTGAGCAAAGCTGGACTCAGGTCTAAGGGTGGCATTTTTGAGACAGATACTGTACCATACCCTATTACTATACCCAGTGCAAGTGCAGTGTCAGTATGGGAAGGACCAGTGGGTGGGGATGGGTGGAAGTTTATTTTCAGCCCTCCTCTTACTCCACTTTCTTTGATTCTATTAGTATTCACTGTATACACAGCATGTATAACAGGTGGCACAAGTAAAATTTCCTGCCCCCAGAACAAGTTTCAATGCACTGACACATGTAACTTAGCAAATCTTCCTGAGCTGATTCAAGAAGTCACCATTCCCAGCTACCATTTCTGAGCTCATGAGCATTACTGTTCCCAGTGCAGCGGTAACAGAAGGAGCTATGTGTCTGAATCTCTGCCTTCCATGACCACGAAATTTGTTTTGCACTGCGGACTTAAGACACAAGCACATGATCCCCATCCTGCTTTTCCTGATACAATGTCAGTAACCTCCATCAGAAGGTGAAATGGAGAACACAGAAGTATCTTAAAACATCCCAGGAAGATTTACCAGTGTGGGCCCAATTGTGTCCAAAATCTGCTGTGTTATGAATTCTGCAAACTGCACTGCCTGTGTTCTCTCTCTGGCCCTACCTCTAAACGTAAAGCAGTGCCTGTTCCTAGTATTCATGGGTGTAAAATTTAAATAGACCAAGCTAAGTGATTCATCTTATCAAATATTTCTTGTGTTACAAACTTATCTCCCTCAGGGTTCACAATACCATCAAGTGGCATACAGGCTCCTTTTTCTACCCGGTTAAAGATGGTGTTACTCTGTTTTGTAAATACTCTGAAAACACATGATGGCCTTGTTAAGAGAAGACAGTTGTGATGTATCTACATTTTCAGGCTTGGAATACAAATTCTCTTTTGTCTTTTACCATTGTTCTTTGAGCTGAATTCTAACATATATTGCAGCTGTTTTCTTGTCAAGTTACTGGATTGTGTGACAAAGTCGTGATTTGGCACTTCAGGCTCTGAGTAACTGTGAAAGAAAACCTGAATTAAATTAGAAGAGGAAGTGCTAAGTAAATACAGCCAGTGGCTGAGACTGTACTTCGACAGCAAAACCCCAGCCCCACATCTTCCATCTAGCTAAGTAGGAAGCAGCTGTTTATTCCTGAAGTGCAATTTCACCAGCACAAATAAACCCACCATCTGGACCTTCATTTAGGCCACTTTTAGATACTAATTAATTCTCAGTAAAACACCTCAGGAGGATGAGAACTGATAAAAGAATCTGACTGTGGTCAGGAAGTCTGTGTGAAAGAGGAAAGAAAAGGTTGGTAGTCCATTTAGAGGAAGGGTGGAGATCCATCTAAACCTGAAGAGGTGTAATTATTTATTCTGAGTGTTCCTTCCACAAACAATCTTATTTACAGTGGCTGTTTATAAAAAGATTAAACAAAACTTCTTTGTTTGCAGCCCCATCCTTAGGTCTGGATCAGATTCTTTACTAGGAACATGCAATCTAGGGCAGAAGCACAAAACAGCAAGTTGTGAGGACTGATTCTAAAGAAAAAAGTAAACAGCAAGCTAACAGAAATCCTAGGGATGACAAAAAAAAATTAAAATGTCCCCTCTCTAAGCTCAGCCCGTTCAGTTGCTTTGTTCTGATTAAATGTGCTTTGGAAGAGCCAGTCCTATATCAACTACAAAATAACAATCCAATACTCAGGGCTAATCTTGAATGGTCACAGTATACAAACCCCTAAATTTTTCAGCCCAAGCATTTGAGGAAACCCTCAATTTTTTATGTTTTTATATATCAGAAGAGTCATACTGTATGTTATCCACACTTCATATACTTAAAGTTGTGTCAGAAAGTGTTTGCTTATTCAGGCCTCAGGTAGCTTTTTGAGGTCCTTGCTTTGAAAATGAGAGGAATTTGACTCTCTTTAGTCTATTTTAGAGTTTCTGTTCTAAAATGAAAACCTGACCCAAGAATAACCCTTATAGGAAGGACTACCTTGGCTACAGCCTGCTCAGCAAGCATCAACAGCATCTGACCTGCAAAATAGGAAGGCCCGAGCAGTAAGGCCAAATGTGCAATTTTCATTCTTGGCCTATGTTATTTCCTCTGTGAATGAACATTTATAAGTTTGCAATTACTCAATATAATCTCTATATCAAGTACATTTACTTGCAGCTGTGACACTAATCCTATTTATATCTTTTGAAGCATTTATTTTTGGTGAATAAAAAATGTGATTGAAGTGTTTCAAGACAATAAAAACATGCTATTAATAACAAATTGTGCTAAAAACATACTCTTCAGTGTTATCACTTGAGCATATCACTTAATATAAGAATATCAAAGACACGGGCAATCCTCCAAGTTATCTACTGAGACCTGTCCAAATGAGAAAAAGACTAGACCATTGTGTCATGAATTTTCCATTGTCTCCATTTTTATTCACTACTCTCTTTCAATCTCTGACTACTTGTTCAACTATGTTCATTCAATTACTGAAATCCAGCTGGCTGAAATGTATCCAGTTGGGCCTTATCATCTTTTGAACTTCTTTTTTAAAGAGGTCTTTAATGACTTTAACTGTTGTTCTTGCAAGTCTCTCTCACTCACGCTAGATAATGCAAGGTTATCTTTGTGAAACCTATCTGCAAACTTGACTCATGTTCAACTGTATGCAAAGTTTCAGGAGGGGAAAATGCATTGCTTACACAGTGAGAACACTCAGCATTCATTTGCTACCTTCTAATAGCATTTTATATTAAATGCTACAAAAACTGTCTTAAACAGAACCATATGTTTACAGAAATTCTCTCTGAGTGCTGTCCAAGTGAAACTATCTTCCTCCCTTTCTACAAACTCCCTTTATCATTAAATAATGCACTGAAATGGAAATATAGAGCATGCAATGATTGCCAGAATTAAACAAGGGGCAGATGGAAAGAAAAACTGAATTAGTTTGGGTTTTATGGTATTTCTTTTTTATCCAGTCTCTCTTAAATGCATTCTATAGTATGTGTTTTGATCCTGAAAGTACATGTTTACTCATCATGGTTTCTTTATGGATCATTTAAACACAGGTTCTTTTCTTTACTCTTGTTTATACTCTAGAGTGACTGGTTTTCCATTTTTGCTTGTAGGACTCATAGGGACAGGCCCAGAAGAGGAGGAGAAATCACTTTTACACATTCCCATGATGCCTATTTCCATGGAAACCAAAGGCTCCACTAGGACAAGTCTCCTGATTCCAGAGAACCAGTACTGTTGTGGAGATGTGCATTGTGGCATATGATTTTGGGGAAAAAAAGAGTTGAGATGTCTACATCATCTAAAATCCATACACCGTTGGAGCACACAGTGTTTTCTTTCTCCAAATAACAGAACACATTGTTTTCATCATCAGTGAAATGACTAAAACCATGGTAAATTGCAGACATCCAGCTCATGATTCACGAACACATGTATTGCTACAGCCAGCAATTGAATCAAAAGGAAAGTAGCATTGCCTTTTTAGCAATGTAATCAAACAAGGTTCCTCATGCCATTAGAGGTCATTGGAGTTGGCTATGACATCAGCAAAATTCTCCAAATATGCACCAATTTGAATTTTAAAAAAGGAAAAGAAGGGAATTCACTTTCTTGGAATATACTTCAAACTCCTTTTCTTCTCTCTTCTGAGTGAAATCTCAACTGGATTCAATCTAAACTCCATAAAGAGGGTTAATCCCTGACTTCCTGTTGAAGAATGTGATTTACTTATGTAAATGTCAATGATCTCTAGTTTTCTAACATTCATGTAGAAATATCCTGTAGAAAAGCCTTAATTATGGACGTCATTCAGTTCAATAAATTCTGCCAATGTTTGTCTCAAGTGTTCAGTTGTTGTGGCTGCCCTGAAAGTACTGGGAAAGAGCATAAGAGGGAAGTGAGCATGCTGTTTCATCCAAAGCTTAATGTGACTTCAAAGCCTAACAGCAATGTAGAGTGTTTGAAACAAGACACCTATTTCATGTGCTCCATCACCTGTATACTTGCATGTGTAGGTGCACAAAGAATATATGCACTCTCTGTTCAGCTGGTTTGATCATGATATTTTTACATGAGTGCAGACTATAACCCAAATTACCTAATATGTCTGCATACAGTGCTACAATGTAACACATGGACCCGGCATTAACCTGCAACAGCCCTTGCTTTCATCACAACAGCAGCAATATGGTCCAGCAGCAATTCTGTAATTCAGCAGTAGCAATGACAGACTGACAGAAGCAACCAGGAAAAAATGGAAGACTGAAACTCATGTTTCTCTGTTTCCCAGTTCCTCTGAGCAGACCCACAACTCATCTTGGCCACTGTTTTTCTTCATAGTTTCCATGATTATTAGCAGGGTCGGGACTCAGTTCAAACTGATGGCCTGATGCAGCTTGGATGCAGACAGCAGAAGACAGTGACAAAAGTAGAAAAGCTGGCATAGTTTGTTGGTTTGTTTTTTTTTTTAAGTCTGTTCCTTTTCTTTTGGCTGGTTCTTGTTTCAGCTTTGACTAATAAGTAACCATATCCGTTCCCCGGTAGAGGGATCACTGAAATCTGTTAGTGGGCCAGCACCCTGTATGGTCAAGACTGTTGAGTGCTCCTGGTACAAAACGAGCAGGAATGATAGATATTTACTTAGTACAGGTACAAATAGAGAAATGCTGCTGGACCACTGTTCTTAGCACCTCAGATTCCAGGTTTAAGCAGTACTTTATGCCACTACCTCTTCCTTGCCCTGCTCCCACCAAATAAAATGGAAGTTCAACCTTTATTCTCACTATATGCAAGATCAGTCTCTTCATTTAACTGTGAGTGTTATTCAACAAACTCTCTACCTACAGCCCCATTAACTTCAGTGGGGATCACATAAAGATTACTTGCAATATAGGGCCTGTTACCAATCAGCAGTGCTGGCCAACATGGAGCAATTGCCCTCATTAAGACTGCAGCTCACAAAAGGAAAGTAATATCCTAAATTTCAAGAAGGTAAGGTATCACAGTGGTGAGAGCAGAATAAGAGCAGAGAGAAGAAATCTCTTTGAACAGAGCCCTGCTGCAGCAATTACCCATCTGACAGGAATGTTACTTCATTAAGCAGGAAATACATCAAGGCTATTATCCTCTGAGTTCTACATCATAACTGAAATAGCTGCAGAGGTATTTCTTTTGCTATCTGATATATCTGCTTTTATATCCTGACAGGAATTCAGCTGGAATTAATAGCTGTAAATGTAGAATGTATAAAAGAAGCGTAGCTCCACACAGTGCGCTAATTTCTTCATTACTCTTTGAGCACCTTAAGGATAAATGACATTGAACAGTCAGATTCTGAAATGTGTTAAACATCCCTGTAACTCTTACAGGCATCACTGATTTCACTAATAACAAGTTATGCTAATTGGCCTGTGCGCAATGAGGGCCAGATGTCTCAGTGCTGAAGGTTACAAACATTCAATGGTACTAAGGCACCTCGCTCACTCTGGTCATACTGCTTCTCAAAATATGGTTTTAGCCCATGGAATCCACCTCTCCAGGATGCCAGAGCTAAATGTTGCTATGAAGGCTGGATTTCATATTGTTTTATTAAAGCCATGTCAAAATAAGAACGAGCATTTATGTATATTTGTATATACCTGGAAAAGACCAGTGAAGATTTATCATATATAGCCAAAAAAATCACTGCAAATTACATAAAAACTTTCTGCTTCTGCAGACAGATTATATTATTTTTTTCTTCTCCTGATATGTTAGTTGCTCACATGATAAACCTCTCCGTTTTCTTCTCCCCCCCAACTCTCCCTTTCCTCCCACAAATCATAATTTTGTTGCTTTTAAACATTTTTCTCTGCTGTCCTATATCTCTATCACGTACACTTCTTAATCACATGTTGTTTGTTCCAATCCACCAAAAGCTTAACCAGTATCTCAAGCTTGCCAAAAAAACTGAAAAAAAAAAAGAAAAATTATCTATGTTAAATAAAACTTCCAGACCTATTGCATGTATGTGCCTATAAACAAGGAACTAAAACAAATTCCATGAAATACGAACTATCACACAGTTGACTCTGAAATACTTGGAAATACAAATTTTTTCTAGGAACACAGCTGACCATGAGAATATAAAAACACAGTAACCTTAAAGATTTTCAGCATCAACAAAAGACTTCTGTATGGCTTTTCTTCCTAATACAAAACATAGTACTTATTATGGTCCTCTATCAGAGAAAGTCTTGTACTCTGTAAAAGAGAATAGTTGTGCTCAGTGTCCACGAATCCTGCTACTCTCATACAACCTGTAACCAGAGTAAGATAATTATATGGAAAAATGAGTAGTTTTGATGAATTAGAAGTTGTCAGTGGTCACTATGGCTTTGGTATAAACAAGGGTTTGTCTGGACAGAAGAATAGCCACTAAAGGGTCTCCTTGAAGAACAGCTCTTCTTGGTGCATAATTGAGGAGAATGTTCATGTTTAAATGTGGGAATCCTGTGTTTTATTTAAGAATTTGCATACATCAAACTATGGTTTCTCAGATCATTTCTAACCAAGATCATTTTCATCTCAGATGATAAATGTTTAGAAAGGAAAATGTGCTTGTAAGCACTCTAAGAAACAATACTGCAAGGCATAGCAGCACTTGAATGAATTGGGTTCTCACATGTACAGTCCTCTGGGCTGAATTTTAATACCCTTACACAACACTTTAACTTCAATGAGGCCATTCATACATTACAGTGATTTTAAGGATTGTCTTCCTCTGTGATGCACAGAATGAAGCATCTGTTCAGCTTCATCTTTACAAAGCCTTATTCGCCGTATGTATTGTATAAATTCCAGTTACCAATACAAAAGGACAGATGAACCCTATTTAAAGACTTGTTTCCCCCTCCACTGAGAAAAGACAAGGTCTTCAGCCCGAGTTCCAGTGAGAACAATGAGATTTATTGTTCAACTTCCTTCTGGATAGATGCCTATTAAAATGGGACTTTTTCCTTTAATTTCCCCTTTTTACTTCACTAGAGGAACTGCAAGTTCCATGAAACCTACATTTAGAAATAAAGTAATTGTCTGTCAACCCACCACGATTTTTAAAGAATTACTTTGTCCCATTCTTCTAAAAAGATTCATATTCTTAATGAGCAGAACATCTGGAACAATTTGCCCAAAACAGTGATGTAATCCCTAACAGCAACAACTCTCATCCCGAACTGTCTGATAAAGGTCACTGTAATATTCTTACTAAGCTTGATTCTGCTCTCATTTAAAACTGTAAAAAGCAGTGGATACTGCAATGAAATGGTATTGTGACACAGGCCAAAAAATGTTTTTTTCTCAGGATGTTTTATAAATACTGTGAAAATGATTCAAATACAAATGTTTCCCAGATGAGTTAAGCAGGCAGAACAGCTGCCACTTAACCTAGTGGGCAGTAGAGAAGACTTGGCTAATTCCTACAATACTCCACAAGTTTTTGGTTTTTTTCAAAACTGTTACTGAAGTTTAGTTTGTTCTTCTCCTTTCATTCCTCTTTCACCTCCACCTTGGAACAGCTGTATGTGACAAATTAGTCCCTGAAAGACAGTAACACTGAAAATATGATGTAAAATAATTTCCCATGGGAGTGTAAAGTATTTGTGTTAAATGAAATGAAAAATCAACTTAAGCATTCATATGAATGCCCAAGGAGAAATATTTAGCCACTGTGATAGTTTCTAACTTTTCCCTCCTGACCAAGGAACAGAATAAGAGATTTCCATTAAAATAATGTTATATATGAATTACATTTTGCCCATGGGGAATAGGGGAAATTACAGGTTTTATACTCTGTAATTCACAGGGACTTGACACTTGTTTTGGGATGCACTATGCTTACTACAACACTGCTGAGAACTAAGTGTTTCCAGAGTATAAAATATGCCATTTAGAGAAGGAGACCTGGACTGAACTCACAGGCACCATTCCAACTATTTCAAGGATTCTGTTCCTCAGCAATGTGCAGAAAATGCTGAGACGTCTGTTCAAAGTGCAAGCACGAGTTCACAGGACTGGAGTCATTCCCATACCCTAAGATCTTTCTGAGCATTTGATAATAATTCGCTTCTGCAAGTCTGTCTAATGGTTCCTATCCAACAGTTAGAAATCCAGTTAAAACCAATTCACATGGAAGCCACCTGGCCCAAAAGACTGAACACAAATCATGAAGCAGACAAAGAAATAAAACCTTCATATCTTGTCCTCTATCACAAGGTACAGTCCTCAACTCCAGATGCAATAGCAGCCTCACATGAGCACAGTGTCAGCTGTATTTAAGCATTCCAAGATATGGTCCCAAGTAGCCTTTTTCAAGCCATGTTTCTTAGGCTGTTTAGCAAGTGAGACATCTCTGGACACTGTGGCTCCATAAAGCCAGCTGCAAAAAGACTGGGAGCAAACTACTTGGGGCGTAGTATCAAAGGAAAAATTCACATTTCAGCAAATTTAATTTTCTGGCTATTGTAATATTCACTCCACCTACTCAAGGTAATTACAAAAGCCAGGGTTATAATGACATTGAGGTGTCTCAAGCACAGAGAGACTAGGAGAGGTCGTATCAGATCTGTTACACAGAGATACTCATAAACTCATTGGACCATATTTTGCATGAAAGTTAGAGCAGTTTTCCAGCACAGAACTGCCCAGAGCTATAATAGTGTTTAAAAAGATGAGAAATTAGCCTTCATCAACTTTTACCAATATACTAATAAAACACTCTATATACTAACAAAACAAAATATATATGAGATGCTATTTCTTGACGTATTTTTGACAAAGGATTCTTACACTTTCTTTCACTTATTAACAGAGTCCAGCAATTGCTGTATGAAGTAAATCTTTTTTTATTATTTACACAAGGTCCCTCTTCATGAAAAGAGACATTTAGGGCATTAATCTGGGCCCTCTCAAAGACTGGCAGTGTATTGAATGCAAACTCTGTTCTATCCAATTAAGACATAACATGGGAGCCTTTGGATAATATGCAGATGTGTAACATGAAACACTTTCTGACATCTTACATATAACCTCCACCTGTCTTTGCAGTCCTACCTGTCCCAGGAAGGTCAGGAAACTTTTAGTCAAGACCGCTGAAGAAGCTGGTAAAAGCTTTAAATTGCCCTTAAACCAAATCATTGTGTGTAATGCATTCAAAATGCATTTGTAAGTTCACCCAGTGTTTGCACAGACAGAGCTCTCTTCATCACTATAGCTTTCAGGCAGTACAAAGAATAAACAGTAATTATCATGCTTGGTAATGTTTAATGATGCCTCTGTGCTTTTACTTCCAACTTTGTATGAAAGCACTGCAAAATGCTGCATCAGTTTCCCCATCCTAATTGATAATGACCTCACTTGTTATGTGCTCTGAAGGCTGCTTCTGGAAAGAGTTATTGAAGGGCTGGACGTTTATCATTAAATGAGATTCAGTTTTTGTTATACCACATTTTTCCACATGGCTTCTGCCTCCTTGCATACACAAAATGAGGTGCCCCATCACTGAATCAGGGCTGTGTAGCGCAGAGGGTATCTGGAGAGATGCAAGCTACAGAGGAAAGACAGCTTCTCAACCCCAGAAACTCCTGTCCTGTCATCAGGTCAGTGACTGGGAAAACAGCAAATTTCCTCTACCCCAGGCCTTCTGATGGACAGAATAAAGCTGTCTTGAAAGTTCGTCTTGGCTGGAATTCACAAGGATGAAGAGAAGTAATGGAAATTTTTCCTGTATTTTCTCTGTATTGGTTAATAGCTGAGTTTTGTCTGCCTTCTATCTAGGCTTTCTTTATCTCGAAAGTGCCTGTGGCCCACTTTTTAGCCTTCCCAGGGCAAGTGAGGTCTGTCCAGGTACTTTTCCATTAGTAAACAGAAACATTTGCTGTCTCCTAGGTGCTTAGCTTTGACAGCAAGAGGGGAGGGTAGAGCAGATGTGTACTTCTTCAATTCTATTAATAGCAATGTAGCCTGATTGTCATTCAATGGGGAAATCACCTTTCAGTAAAAGACTGCTGGCTTGATGCAAAGAAGTTAGACACGCAGATACGCAAAATGTCTTTTACATGTTTCCAGCCATGTCCAGTGTTAAATCAATTGTGGGTGGTTCTTGTTAAAGGTTAGAAACAATATCACATGCAGTTCGGGTTGTGTAAATCCCATTTCCAGAACTGTCCTCTGAACACAGCTTTCCTTCTTTCTCTCACAGTCCTCCTAACATAGTTTACCCAGTGATGCACAGGAATGCATATCTTCTATTGGACACGTGCCTTTTATAGCCCTGAGTACTCAACAGGGCCGTGAGTGTTGTGTCCTTGAGTCTCAGAAAGGGTCAGGCTTTAGAACTGCTAGCATCTGGGGACCTTCAGGGGCAAAACTGGATGTTGAGACCTCTATTACTGAATTGGTGGGAACATCCAGCCAAAGTGATGTGGGCTTGAAGTGGGTTTCAGTGTTCTTATAGCACTGAGCCACTTCGACTGCTTTTAGGGATCTTCTTCTTGCCTCATACTTCTCCATGGATACAATTCTGTAGCAAAGAACCCTGTCTGGGCCTGCTTCCTCAGTATAGCCACCACCCTAAAGAGCCCCTACTTGCACGAGCCATTCAGGATTAATGATTCTCTGTCATTCTTGATTTGGGAGCCATGGCTGGGAATACCTCACTCTCTACACCTCTGTTTCCTCACACCTCCCTTGGGCTCATTCACTCTCCCCAAGGCTGGCAACTCTGCTCCAGGTGCTGGAACTTGCTCTGTGAGATATTTCACCTTTAACACTGGCATGAGACACTATTTGGGGAATGGGTAAACTAGGTAATTATACAGGTTTACTTTATCAGCTGAGAATTATTTTGGGTTTAGTCTTTTATTGTGTCCAGGCTATGTTTATGTGAGGGGTTTGCTGGGTTTTTCAGCCCTAAACATGCCAGAGAGTCTCTGAATATGCTCCAGAGCCATTTCTTACTTCTCACAAATACTTGTTTTCTACACAATTTTGCCAGATGACTTGGTGTTATTGAAATGAAAAGCACATAAATGCTTCCTAAGAAATACTCATGATTTGTTTACTTCTCTTTAAAATTCTAATCCAAAAAGTTAACACTGACGTTATACAAAATGCCACATTTACATTTAATAACACCATCCTGAATAAATATTTAGAAAACTCACATTTTTTTAATTAAACCTGTTGTGAATGAAAGAGCAGATAAATAATGCATACAATAATAAACTTTCCTTAGTCAATCCACCCTTTTGGCAGCATGTTTAGTATGTGATTTTATAAATATTTTTAAATAGGTAACATCTGAGCATGATCCTTCCTATTTTTCCAATTATTTGTTGACTGCATATATGTACACAGAGAGTTCATCAGATCAGTAGACTCCCCCATCTGTTCATTTCTGCCTAGAAAGAGAGACTTAATATTTTATTAATCATGAGCAAACTATAACATAAACAGCACAAACCCAGATTCAGAGAGACACAGCCTAGCAACAGAGCAGCACTCTAATTTCAGAGGACCTAGCAAAAGGACTCTGCCATTCTGACTCAGTGATCAAAATTTAATACTCCAGATGGGTGACATTTCTGATCTGACAACCTAAAAAAAAATACCTAAACTCTTCTCTGTAACAACTCTAGTATAAACAATTATTCTGTCTCACTGGCCAAATGAACTAAAACATTTATGCTCTTTTTCACACAGAAGAGTAGTTTGATCTGCTATTGGAGGTCCATTTGTATTTTTCTTTACTTGCTAACTGAAACGCTATGCTCTCATATCATCTGATCCAGACCTGGCTATATGTAAGGGGTGTTCCTGCCCACAGAGCTTCCAGTGAAGTTCCTCATACTATCCAGGAATAAGACCACCTGTCCTGGGGCTACAGTGTGATCTAGTATGGAAGACAACAGTTTCCTTCTTAAGCCACAGAGTGTACTGCTACTTCTTCACTGATCTTATTTTCAGACTTGTGCCTCATGGATTAGAAAGCCATATTATTGAACTCTGTCTTCATACTTATCAGCCCTCTGTGGCCCTGGCCTGCCATTTGCTGCAAAAGTACAATGTCCAGCATCAGCTGTGTCTTGCCTGAACAAATAAACTGCTAGGAAAAGAGCAGAAGCCAGAAAGCAAGGAGAAAGAAGTGCTCAGCACTCCCCTAAGAGGCAGCAAATATGTCAAGATAACACTGGCTGTGGCTGCATTGGCCTGTACAACTGTAGGGAATACTGAGCTGCAGGGGTGGCAACTGTAGGGACCTCAAAGATAGAAGATATTCTGGGCATTGCAGTGACTCCCTGGCTCTGGCAATAGTAACTGAACACAAAACTCAGAACAACATTCACTCCAGAACCAGATACAAATGAGCAGTACTCCCATCATGATGGCAACACAGCGCACACCCAACTTCTCTGACCCACCTTTTCCTGCTTAGTGTTCTACAGATTGCATAAACAAGAAAAGATAGACAATGTTTCAACTTGGGTAAAAATTATGCAGGCCCATGGCAATTATGGTGAAATACCTTACATGATGAATAAGTATATTTCCAGCAGAACTAGAGGTCCCAGTTTATACACACACATGCACACATACATATACATACACAACTCCCCCATCCAGGAAAAGACAAAAGAAAATCCCACTGAATTGGTTAAGATTCATGAAATAGTCATACTCTTTCACTGTCAGTTGTAATAGGAATACATTGTATTTTGCATTACTTTATTGCACAATGGAAAATTATATGGCCCATAAGGAAATGATTTATACTATAAAATTCCTAGTACATAAAATTGGTTCAATGTTATCATTAAGCACCCATTAAAAAAAAAATCCAGACCCAAGATTTCAGGACATTCTATTTCCTGACAATTAATTTTTCTCCAGTAATTTTTTGAACTTACTTTATCAAATCTCCACAAGAAAGTGCCTATTTTTTTGTAGAAGATGCTTACTAGCTTTTTTCCCACCACCTAAAACTGGCTTTGGTACTTGTAAATTACAGACATACTGGGAAAAGTTTTCCTTCTGGGTGGTCAGGGAATAGCCATTGTTCTGCTTGCTACGTGTCACCATACACTGAACCATGATTGCACTAGCTCTACAGCTGTACACATCAGGCTTGTTACAGATCAACCTCTATCTCTATGCATTGGAGTTGTCTGAAACAGGTTATATTCCTGTGGAAATTTTATTTCTTCTTTTTAGGAATTATGGCATCTTTTTATAAATTCAAGGTAACAATCTAAATTTGTTTTCACCTTTTCCTCTCCTCCTCATTCTTATTTCTGCTTTCTTCATTTCTTCATTGCTTTTTCCACTGAAGGCAGAGGAAGTTGTAGGGCAGAGGAGAAGAGTGTAAAGTGTAGAAAAGAGAAGTTAAGAATAAATTAAAAACGAAAATTTCTTGGAGTTGTGATTCCCCCCCC
>JANZLQ010000100.1:8815949-8830572 GCA_026212715.1 Elanus axillaris
CCCCTTTTCGGTGAAAATAAGATGCCAACAGCCTTAGCCAGGATTTCAATTCCTGTCATTGCCTTCAGCCTGACTCCAGTTCATGAAGTGTTATACTAACTTCTCAGTCTCTTAATTTTTTGGAGCTGGCATTATGTTGTGAGGGCTTTGGCCTAATACAGTGATAGTTTAGTCCTGAGGGGGACCTCCTAGGAGGTCCTAGGTTTCCATTCTACTATGGAAATAACAAATTATAAGCACTGAGAATGTGTTTCAACATGAAGAAAAGCAATTATTAAAAGCAATTTCACTGCTTTTTTGTTTGGTTTTATTTTTATTGCAATACCTAAGGAATTTAGGTGGGGTATTAAGAAATTAAAAAAATAATTCTTCACACTTCAAATGCAATCCTCTAAAATTAAAGTCTTTAATGGCATATTTTTAGTGATGGAGGCACAAACCCAAAGAACCTCTCCCAAAGCTTCATTCTGACATATTTAAATCACGGTACAGCTGAAATCAGCTGCAAATCTTCCATTTACTTCAATGGGACTAAAAGTTCCCTCTGAGCATCTAATCATTTTTCTTTATACTGTCATTTTTCCTGTTCCTATTATGAATACTACAGCAATTTATCTGCACAGCCTTCTCCACAGCTTTTCAGCTCCAAGAGCATTTCCTGATTCAATTTAGCTCATAAACAACTGTATTTTTTGTTCTTCAAATATATTTCAAAAATGGTACAATTTTCACAAATGGACCCCATCTCAGTTAAATTTGTTCTGTCTAACATTAGTAAAAGCACAGATTTTCCTCAGGATACAGTGTATCATACTTTTGTTTCCACAGTTGATTATAGCTAGTGTTTTTCTGCATATCATTATAAAGATTGAAGGAGCATCATCCATACAGCTCACAAAATTAATTCAAATACTGAACGTACTCCTTTTTCTCCTAAAAATACTAATGCTCTTTTTAAAGTGTGGAACTTTTTCATTCCCACTTAATGTTGAAATTCACTTATTAATTCTGCCAAGAAAGTGTTAATAATAATAGTAGAATTACGTGGTAAATCTCAGATGCTCTGTTTATTATATGTCACAACAGGTTTATCACATAGTATTTACTCATTATGCTGCAGAATGCTACATATAGTCTCATCTAAAAAACTGAACTTGCCTTTTGTAGTAACTTGTTTTGCAGTGTCTAGAATGACAGCACACCACGGACTTATTTGCTCATCAAGTCACTGGAGGGAGCTAAATAAACACTTACATCAATTATGGTGAAACAGAATTAGTAGCAAGAGTACAAAATAACAGATGCCAAACTATTTGTTCCAAACTACAGTCTAGAAAGACTATAAAGCTTTGAAATGTTTGATGAGTATGAAATAATACATAGTTAGTTTAAATATTTAAAAAGAAGAATAGAGACGGTGCTGCTCACTGGTGGGACATTCCTTAGGTGAATCAACAGCTTGGAATAAATTCAACATGGTAGATGTTCAGCTGAGGAAAAATCTGCTCATATTCATGCAATGACACTGTAAAAATCAGCTGGTTTCTCTGATGCACATGTGTAACTGGTATCTGCAACACAACCCCTGAATTTCCTGCCTGTTATTTGACTTACATATGAACACTGTATTTATAATACTTGAAATTTTCTTTTCTTTTTTTAAACCAACAAAATAAGAGGAAAATCCATTAGCCATCTAGGCACTGCTTCAGTAGCATGTGAGAGGTTACTCCCAAGGGATCACACTACCATGGAAGAGAGGAAGCTAATGCGGGCCCCTGTAGCAAGGGTGTTCATATTGACGAAGAGTAAGATTATCACTCTGACTGACACAAGTTAATGCAATACAGTAAAGTGACAGAATGTTGGACCACAAGGTGGTGAGTAGAGACAAAGAAATCTGAACTAGGAAAGACATTCATGGGAGAAAAATATTTAACAAGTTTGAAATAACATAGTTAAGTATGAACACACATTATACCATGGACATATAGTGTGCCATGCCAGTTTATATACTGCAAGAAATTGAGATTGCCCTGCATGTTTTTATTGCATGTGAGAAGACAGCATTAATTACACGTGTCCACATCTTTTCTCCCATGAATAACACACAGTTTAGCTTTTCCAGAAAAAGCCTCCCATTTTTGGCTTGATGCCCCCATGTCATGGCATTACAGATATATACAATCAGATGAACTGCTGGCATAAGAGAGTGTAGTATCACTTTGATTTATACTAATGAAAATCTGGCCCACTGCTACACTGGATAAAACTGTTGCTGTTGAAAACACAGAAGTAAAACCTCCTAGCAGAAGAGGCAACGTGCTATACAAATTCAAAGCACCCAGGCCAGTATGAACCTAAAACAGTTGTCAGGTGGCAAAAACGTTCTGCCACTGCTGATTTGACCTAAGTGAAAGCCTCTCCTAATCATTACTAATTTCTTGAGTCAGCAAGTTCCTTTAATGTCTATCACTAATCACACAGATTTACAACTCATTACAATATTTGTGAACCAAAGGAAAACCCTCTGAGTTTTAAAGATTATTGAAGATTATTATCCCAAGAATGAAACGAAAAAAAAATCCAAATAAAAAAACCCAACCCTATAAAGACAACAGTAAGCAATGGCAAGATTTTCACATTTGACATTATCACAAGATAAGAAGCATCTAATCTAAAGGAGGAAAACAATTACTTAGGGCTAGCTACGTGTATAGCAACATGTCCATTACCACTCCGCTAAATATCAAAGCTCCTGCAGTCCTTCCTCACTATCCCTGTAAGTTGGAAATCAGCTTTGCCATTTATAACACATGGCATTTCACCAAGGCACCCAATTGGGAGATATTTTTAGACTACAGAGGAGAGATTTGTTGGTTAATAACCTTGCAGCATTCCTGCATTATGTTGGTGGAAGAGTCACTGACAAAGTAACAGTTCGAACACTGGTTTTGTCACAACCTTGTTCTTTGTTGAATTCATCACCTTCAACCAATAGCTTCTAAACAGCCAAAAGCTCAGGAGTCTGTAAAAGTAAAATGCCTGTGTGCGATGTCTTGGATAAAATTCAGTCAAAGATCACAAGGTTAGGAACTGATGAAGCAAAAACTTCTACTGTGGGAACAGACAGTACCTAATTAGACCTACAGATTTGACCTGTTCTGTGTGTATATATTTAAAATTATTCTATTGTCTGCTGGTGCCCACTTTTATCTTGCTTTATCGACATTTTTGTAGTAATAGGTTACTTACTATAATCAATGGACATTTTGCTTTAATAACATATACAAGGTATTAGCTCACATTACACTGTCACATAAGAACTACTCACATAACAAACTCTTGTGAATAGGTTGGCAGGAGAGGGCCCACAGCTTTTGGAACATAAATTGACTTTGTTTTGTTCATTAATGTCTCCGTGCTGCTGACCTAGAGAAGATATAATTATTAGGTATATTCAACACCATTTCCCATTGAAATTAACTTGCCGTACAAGGAGCAGGAAACAAGCACTGCAAAACAGGTGCAGTCCCCATATCTTCCCACTGAAGCAGAGTGAGTACTACAGATTCAGCACATTTCTAATACTAGTTATATTGTTCATGCAATTTAGCTTTCACATTGTGTAGATATCTCATACCTCTTTCATTAGCTGAAGCAATTAAAGTACAGTCAGACATAAGATTTATATTTTCATATTCCCTCTTTGTGCGATTCATTTTGAGATAATTAAAATAATTTTTCAGTGAAGCTGTCACAGCATAATGAAAAATGTTATGGGAATATAAACAAGACTTGTAAACATTTTATGAGGGTTTTTTTTTAAAGGGGAGGGATCCACAACAGCTTTAAAAGATCAAAAAGGATTCCCAAGGTGAAGAAAGAACTATAACAGGATTTTTAGAAGTCAGCTTACAATTACTTGAAAATAATTACTTTCCCAGAAAACAAGTACATGACTAAAACATCAGCTGATTAAAATAATTCAGCATTTCTTCCTCTTATTTTGTCTG
Organism: Elanus axillaris; assembly: GCA_026212715.1. NCBI lineage: Eukaryota > Metazoa > Chordata > Aves > Accipitriformes > Accipitridae > Elanus > Elanus axillaris. Next base: position 8,819,966 of record JANZLQ010000100.1, read on the forward strand.
TACAGTTATTACTGTACCTGTCTAGATAAAAACAGAACAGACAATGTGAAACAGTACACACATCATTTCCTGCATTAGCTGCTTTAATCTGCTGTGATTGAGAATGTATTTCTGGACACAGTCCAGACAGGCTTCTGGCAATCAGAACAGTGAAGAGACCTGATGTACCTTGTTAATTCTCTTAAGGCTAAATCCCACAGTCCTTGCCCAGGCAAAACTCTCATTGAGAGTTTTATTTAGGTTAGATTTTGACCTATTAACCTTAACATCTTGAATCCATGGTTCTTTCATCCATACTTTTCCCTCTTTAAATAAAGTATCAGGTTTACTTAATATACTGATACAAAAAGATATTACTTGGTACATCTAATGTCATGTGTCATCATGCCACTGGGGAACAGCACTGGAGAAAACCTTTCTGTGAGTTATGGTGTAGTTAAACTGATGTGAACATACTGAAATAGAAGATGGGCATTAGATCATTCACATCCCCATTTTGCAAGCTGATATGTACAGGAAAACCACTGAATTCACATACAGAACCAATTAATGACTAACTTTAGGGCTGAAGGAGTTCACTCCAGCACAATTTTTTGAGTTTTGTCCCACTTCATTTACTGCCTATTCCTCTGGAGACTGATCTACATTTTAGTAGTTTTCCTTAAGTCATCCTTGTGTTCTTCAGCAGTCTGGAATTTTTTAACTCTTTGTGAGTACTTACAAGCCAATGTGAGTACTTTGGGGGTGATATTCATTTAAAGAATATACCTAAACAGAGATGTCTCTTGTTCCTTCAAATATCGGGTTTGGAACTCCTCCCCTGCCATGTCAGTCTGCTTTGTCAACATCCCTAATACTTTTATTTACCTTTTTAATTAAAAATGGTAAAAAAACCTACCCAAACCAATTCTACAGCAAAAGCTATGTGTTTCTGCTCTTCTGGTGTCATTAACATCAAATCTACCATTCAAAATCATTCATGGCTTATTTTCTCTTCAGTACATTCTGTCCCTTGACATTTGTAAAGTTACCCCCTGTATCTCTGCCTGCAAGTTGTCACAGGACCTGAATCACTGCAACTCCATACTCCTTATCCTTTATGGCTAGCATTAACACCTTTGTTTGTTTGCTGGACTTTTTGCCACAGCCCTGCTTCAGTCTTCGCTATGTACCTTGCTAAGACCTGCAGGCCTTAAAAACATTCTATAGGATAATGCAACTGATAGGTATCTAAATGCCACTAGCTGGCTGCAACAGAGGCTGGATTTATTCCAAGGTTCACCATCTCCCTTCTCTATCTTTGCTTTTATAGTTCCACTTACTTATGTGCCTTCACTTCTATTACTGCATAGAAATATGCTTTCTGCTTGGAAATGGTTGCAACAGAGGTGGATTTATTCCAAGGTTCACCATCTCCCTTCTCTATCTTCTTTGTTTTTATAGTTCCACTTACTTATGTGCCTTTACTTCTATTACCGCATAGAAATATGCTTTCTGCTTGGAAATGCCTGCCATCAAAGACACAACACAGATAAAAGTTATCTGTATTAGCTTTGAGCTAGATGGTCCAAAGAGCAATGGTATTAGTGACCAAATGGCAGAAATTTCTACACATTAACAGCAAACCCATTGTACCCTACAGACATACAGTCTGTAGACAGACAGTCACTTTTCATGACACACTCCTGGACCCCAAGCCCTCCTTCCTTACGGATGACACTACAAGAGTCCAAGAGATCACTAGTAAGCTAATGATTCACTTCAGAGCAGAAAGTTCTCTCAAATCAGTTATTCTTAATTGTATGGAATTTCCATTACTTTCTTCATCATCTGTAACCAATACAAATTCCCCTGTTGAATATTGCTTACCTGGAACTAGCTACCAAAAGCACTTTGGTAACTATTCTAACAGAGTTTGATGCTGTGTAATTTTCTCTTTAAAAAATATTTTAAATCATCGACTGGTTTTCTGTTTTCATACTAATACCAAAGCTACCTGTGCAAGCAATGATGTGAAGTTAAAAGTTGAAGGAAAAAACCCACACTTTCTATGTCTAACAGTTTTGCAGTAGGCAAGCACTTGAAAGGAACCAGACCACCCAGTTCACAGCACTGTTCTATTTGAAGTCCTTCTGATGTTGAAACTAATTATGCATCTGGCTAGGCAGGCTAGCATCAGAGCTAGAGAAACAGCTTGGAAAAAAAATCAACAATTTTGGGTTTAAAGGATTAGATTCACACCCTAATGAGAAGCCACAAATAATCGTGAACTCCCACTTTGTTTTATGAGCATTCATTGCTGTTCTGTTGTATAAGATATGGGCTATTTTTAGATAACAGTTCATAAAGAAAATGTCCTGTGTAGTAAATAATACAAAATGTTTCCTTTTCTTAAGAGTAGAACTAAAGTTCCAAGTTACAGCCATTGGGATTGCTGTATGCAATAACAAAAAGCGTGACCCTCCTTTCCAAACTAACAAAAATTTTAAAGGAAGAAACTAAGCTGAGGGTGGAAATGCTCAGAAGGTAAGTTAGTAGAGACACACCTTCTGCTGGAATGAGTGTTTTGGCCAGCATACTTTCCATCTGTTCCCTAAACAAAGTGAAAATCTGTATCACTAAAAGGAGCTTTCTACTGGTACAATCATGTATTTGCCAGCAGGAAAAATGCACTTTGAAAAATAAAGGCCATTCAGGAGCTAAGAAGCTCTGTTCCCCCTCAGAAAAGAATGACAGAAAAGAACAGAAAAGGATAGAGAAAAGAAAACCTGTGACAAGCAGCTTTATCTCCTTTTTTTCACTATTCTTCTAGCAAGCTTTATCTCTTTTTTTCACTATTTTTCTAGTAAGAGTACTCTCACTTTACCTGTAGGTTCTCATTCATGCAGAGCTTCACTTTGAACCTCTCCCTTTCACACAAACATCATTGTTGCTCACATAGTTATAGGCCTTGCTTTCAAATGAAGAACAAGGTTGTGCAGAGTATCTACAGCCTCCAAGTGCCCACTGGGTAACTGCTCTTTTCCTAACCACAATCCCTTGGCAATCCAGCCAAGCTACAGTTTGAAAGACATGCATTATGAGTTAGGATGTCATCTACCCTACCCCATACTCACCCTTTAACCTGCACAGACACATATGTCCTAACAATTTCATTTCTCTCCTTTGCCTCCTTCTCATTTAGAGCCCTTACAGAACCTCATTTCTGCCAGGCATCTGCAAGGGCAAGCTAACCAAGGGCAAACTCTCAGCAGAGCCATGGCACTTTAGCAAGAGATGTAGCAGAACTGGGGAACTAATAATGTAAATGCTAAAATTGATTTACATACATGGCATCAGGGTACATCAGTGTGATTTGCACTCCAGAAGCAACACAAATATTAAATACAATTGAGAAATGGAAGTTCTCTGGTGAGATAATTCACATTTGTAGCATATGTTTTCTGTAAAAGGAAGTTAAAGTTGTCCTTTGAAACTTCCTTAGAAGTGAGAAAAAAATTAAGTATGGAAAACTGAATTTTTTAAAATGCCCTCCTTTTTCTCCTAAAAATGCCATCTTTTATGTCAGGACACAACAACACTTCAGAGTAAAAGACACTTAAAATTTCTATTACTTTCGGGTTTCTCCTAAGTGTCTGCTGTCCCAAACAAAACTTCAGATATGTTATTTAACTTGGGAAAACTAAAGCAACATTTGGATTTCTAAGCAAATATAAAATGTAATTTTAATGAAAATAATCCAGCACCAATTCCCACTTTCCATTTTCTGCCTATAGTTTATACATATAGGTATTTTTTGTATTTCTTTTTCTCCTGAGTCTAATCTGACATTTTCTTCCAACACACACAATTTAAGTCCTAAAGAAGGCCAGAAGCAAAATTTCTGGCTGGTAGAACTCCACTGAAGTCAAGGGAAATTTATCCCATGTGTATAAAGATCTGGGGGTGTAGCAGCTGTAGCTTAAATAGAAAGCATAAAAGTTGAAGCACTCTAGACACAAAAATGAGGTGTAGAAGTTTGCTTATACGGGTAAATTAATGAGCTTCAGTAAGTGATCCTGATTTACTGCTATGGAGCTGTCACCTGCCATATAGAATACCCTTACAGCCCTGTTCCTTTTATAGTTACAAAGGAGCTAATTCTACTAGACCAGGATTTTAGCAAAAGAGAATTGAATCTACAAAACCCAAATATATTTATTTGAAAAATAAAAAACATCGTGTATCAAAAAATAAAAGCATAAGCCTTCTGCACAAAAGATTTACGTGAACCTGACTACTGAGTTATCTCCTTCACTTAAAATTAGTTGTTGCATGAGTAGCATAACTAATGAAATGGTTTTCTTATAGATTTGTCCCCTACTGTCATGACCCAGTTCCTGCAGTAATATTTCCAGCTGCATCCTGCAAGAGCCAGCTAGAAAGCAGAGTTATAACTAATCTGACAGTGCACAAATGCTAATTGGATGGTCAGGTACATTTTGACTGATTAGCTACAACTAAATGTTACATATAATGTGTGAGTTCTCCCAGGAGGATCTTCATCTGTACAGTTCTCTTCTAGTCACAGGACAGTTCTCCCAAATTTTGTACCCAATTAGAGAGACCTGTGAGTCCTACCTATTCCTCTTTCAGATTTCACTGAAATTAACCCCTAGGCTCAAGAGTAAATGGAGGTAGGGGCAGAACTGACAAAGACACAACCACTACACTATGGAAGTGTTTTCCTTGGGCACTGGACTTACAAATAAATAAAAAATAGCATCTGCATATACCTGAGAATCCCTGTCACTATAACAAAACACTTCATTTAAACATCATAGAATTTCTTTCCTTAATCATACTTATACATAATAAGAGACAGCAAACATGTAGCTAAAAAGCAGATACTTGTGCTGTTATTGCCACTGTAGATCCTTTGCCTGAGGACAAGCTGAGGTAACAGGCTAGCCTTGTCATGTCAGGAGTCAACCATTTCCAAGGTTTGAAGGTCTTCACAGGTTTAGAAATGGAGACTGCAGCAGGCTCAGCTACCTCTCAGAGCAGAGTTGGTGGGGAATACAGTGAATGCTTTGGTTTTTTCCAAAGGAAAAGCCTTAAAGGGATGAAGGATTGGAGAGCAAATAACAACTGGGGGAGCTGTAAAGCAGCTGGGTCTTGTTAGTCTGTCAGAGCATTTTATAACATTGAAGGCCAAAACTAGATATTCTTCATCAGCAAGGCAACCACATGGAGAGAAATGTTGTCATCAGTTCTAACTGACATTTCTCTGGACAGACAGGATTTGGAGGTCTAGATTTCTTCCTTGCCACTGGCAAGGATTTAATAAAAGACTGTGGGTGGGTCCACCTGAAGTGCAGGACAGTTTTCTTACCAATTCCACCCTGTGAAGTGTGAGGGTCTCAGAATTTTTTAAAATACAGGTCATCAGGTAGTTCCCATGAAAGGAGTCAATACTTTTTGTTTTCTTTCCTGAAACCAGAGTGCTTTGTTTGTGGAAAGCTTTAGTTGTTCCTAAGTCCAACACATTAGATTTTGTTCAAAGTCCGATAATCACAGTTTGGAAGAAGTTGGGGTGGAGGGACGGACACAACATGGGGCAATGGTGTAGTTTTTATCTTGGATTAAAGACAGTACAGTGGCACTTGCCTTCCAATTAGCTTAAGTCCCCATTTCATCTGGCTAGGCAATGTGATCAGAACTCAAGGCTGCAGCTGCCACCACAAAATAATACAGCAAAATAATTCAACATATTCAAATACTGAATGATATCTTTGAAAAAGGCAATGTAAGAGTTGTGCCACCCAGTGGAACAACTAAGAAGAAAATACTGTATACAGAAAGTTCTACAGTGCTCAAGCTGCAGAGTACTTTCCATGGTATCATTCAGACCACGGTTGTTAATTCAACTCTATTATTGATTGTTCTTCCATAAACTCAGCAGGAGCTGCCAATACTTCTTTGCCAAGGTAGAGAAAATAAGGTTTTAAGCAGTATACAGAAGGTTAGTTGATGGGAGGTGTGCTCCTTTAACTGATTCTGTATCTTTCATGGGTGTATATAGATTTGAATTCTGAAAGATTCCCTTGTAATAAATTAAAATGTTCTGCCTCAGCCATGTAACTTCTCTCTTGCTATTTGGCAGTATATTCATTTCTACAGAGTATTTCTACAAGAGATTAATTGGGGCTGCCACTGAGAAGCCAATGATTAAAGACTATAGTTCTGGTCTCAGCAAATAACTGTAATTTTACTATGCAAAGTGCAAGCAATCTCAGTCCCCATACCCAACAATCAAACTAGCACAGGGGGACTGTCTGACCGGGAAACACTCATTAAGGATGTCTAGCAAGAACAACCTAAGGAGGTGCATTTCAAACAAGTATCTCTAACCTTGGGACAAGAACTTAAGTGACTAAGATGTACTTAGCGCTGGTGCTGAAGTCTTTTCCTACCCTACTATTTAGCAAGACATCCTCTGCCCCACTCATTTGAGAAAATAGTTTGAAAAAAAATAGCATTATAAATATATATAAAAGACATTATAAATCTCTTACAGACATTTTCAGGTAAAAGCAAACTGTGGCTCCTTTAAGTCTCCTTACTGTAAACTGAAGGACTGGGAGAACCTAAGCAAAGCTACAGCATGGGAAAAATGCCTTCTGTCTTGCATGGGGTATCAAAGTGGGAGCCAGTCAATGCCTTAGCAAGTGCCAAAGGAAACATTCAGAATCTTTCTGCTATGGAGTCGATGAATAGCTGGAATCCCTCTCTCCAACAGCTATCAAAGCCCAAACTCCAGTATCTGCTGATGCGTGCTAATATGCTAATACTGTAATGTGTTTGCCAATGTACACATTTGGTATGAGGTAGAGCCTTCTACATAAACATTAAACACTTGTTCAAGTCAATGTCAGTTTCTGGTGTAACCCTCTAAGAGGTCTTGGTGGTAAACATCAGGATGGGGCAGTTTTGCTTAAATAATGGTCTTTGTGTGTTTTAAAAGGCTCCCAAATACAATGCCATAACACCAGGCACGGAGGAACACTAGGCCTTTTTTCAGAATCCTTGAGAAGCATGTTAAATTATCTTATTCTTGGTACATTAAACAAGTTGCTGTACTGCCATGTGACCTTTCAGTTGCAAATCTCTTTTCAAAACTGCTTTTTTCTGCATTGGTTATTCAGCATGTTCTCAGAACGCAGACATTTGTCTTGATTCCCTTATCATTTGATAGTCATCACAAAACACAGGATAAAAAGGACCATGTTTATTAAGATGAAAGGCATGTGAATGTGTTCCTTTTCAGTATACATCTAAATACTCACTGTCAAATATGAGACTAACATCTAGCTTCAAAAACTGTAAGCTTTGCATTTTGGGGGCTTTCCCTAAGTGCATTTAAGCTGTGTATGTATTTGTGTGCATGCATCCACCTCACAGACAGCAAAAATACATCAAGAAAAGCATCCAAACACATGCAAATATTTTTTGAATGAAAGCATCAGCCTGATTTAATGAGCACATTTGTAACAGCGGTAGCCTCCCCTCTTTCTGTGTAGATAAGGATCCTGTCATGATGAGGGGCCCAGGTACAGAGATGAAAAGAAATCACCAGCTGCTCTTCTCAGCCTTTTCATTGCCTATGCAAGACAAGAAATAGCAAAAGGATCCATGGTGATAAATACACTGTCAGTGACCACTGTTTTATTCTTAAACTTTGACCTGTGTGATAATTTCAAGGCTGCTGAGACCTCATGTAACTTGCAAATATATACACAGCGGTGATCACATAAGAGGTAGTAAATTTTCAGATTGTGTCCATGATGAAAAAAAATCTGAAGATGTTTACATTTTAGAAGTATAAAGCATTTTTTATTTATTTTTACTTTGCAATTATGAGCTTAAACATAGGAAGTATATTCTTTCAGGACAGAGGTTTCCTTAAGCAGACTTACTGGAAATACTGAGGATTGCAAATGCAAGTGAACAAAGACACAGAGAGAATCTGGGGTTTAGACAGTTTTTGCATATATGGACAAGTTAGAATTTTGTATTTGCAAATAGGTAGAGATGACTTTCCCTTCTGAAAAAAAAGGCAAACACTTGGCAACAATCATTTGTTACTAATCCATTCTTTAGACACATCACCTTCATGACAGTGTCACCCCTATAGCTTTCAATTTAAACCATGCATCTTTCAACTTCGTATACAATATTTTAAATGTTTTGCCCTTTTTTGTTCAAAAAATTACCAGGTTTTCAAAGCTGCATGTTACCAGCATGTTCAAGTGTCTGTGCACTGACTCTAATGAACCTTGGTTCATTAATATTGCAGCCAATAGAAATGGATGTTTCTGTTTACACAGTGTTAGCCAACTGAAGTTGTTGGCTTGACTCCGATGTTTTGTATTATTACCCTGTAAGACAGTTATGAAACTCAGTTCAAGGAGTTTGCATTCTAGAAAACTGCTAGAATTGATTCCAGGCTAAGGTCACACATAGGTGCAGATTGTCTGCTTGGAGGAAGAGCCAACAAGAAACAGTCAGGCAGCAGTGACCATCTTAGAAAGAATGCAGGACATACATGACCCATAGAACTTTCTCCAGGAACATCCTCTGAAGTTGTTTCATTAGGAGTTACTTTGAGGAATACAACCAAATTTTGCTCTAATGTTTCATATTTGTGAGAAAGGGATATGGGGTTGACTACTCCAGAATCTTCCATTTCTATTCACCTAGCTCAAAATATCCTTGGTCTTACTGAATTATGAAGATCGTATTAAGTGGTTCTAAGTGACTCGGAACTCAGCAGTTTGGCTTTCTGTGATCTGCCACTCTCTTCCTCTGGTATCTGCCACTCATACTCCTCTTTATCTCAGCCCTTGAGGAGTGAAGAGTTGGTTGGCTGAATTTATCATCTTACAAGTGTGCTTATGCACTGGAGCATGCTTATGTGAATCTGACATGGTGAGCTGGTGGAAGAGTGCAGCTGGTTTAGCAATCACAGCAAAATAATCTTTCAAGCCAATCATGCTGTTCCTCTAGGCTCCTATTTCCAGAGGATCCCAACTACAGGGTTTGCAACAAACTAAAGCAAATGTGCACTGCCAGGAAGCAAAGCGGAACACCTTAATGTGGGTCAGTACATTCACCATCTCATGACAGAGCTGGGGCTCTCACTGCTTGAAGGCATGTACCCTTTTGTCTAGCAAACAGCTACTTTGATTAGATATTCTACCTTGTGCTGTGATCTTGATTTTCTTGTAGTCTCCAGCTGCATTTTCACATTTTCCTTGGAGAATCTGGGAGAAGGAAGGGGTAGAATAAGCACAGTTAAAAGCAAAGTTTGGAGGGAAACATTATGAAAATTTTTTATTTTTCAGATGTGCCAGGTAAGACAAACAGCAGACTGTCACTCCTGTTAAAACCGTATAGCATCCCCTCACCAACTGTCAGCATGGATAATTAAGGAAATGCTCCTCCAACCACATAAATTGGGCTGGAACTATGTCCTGAGCTCATTTAACTACATTCCTACATGAAACTAAGCACATCTTTTAATCTGTATAGGGCTTAGGCTGAACTTCCAACCTTAGATTTTTCATTTGTTTTTCTTCTGTTAACAATGGGTAAGTCAGAAGGAACACAGACTTACAGATCTGAAATTCACCCGGCAATACTGGGAGCTCAAGAGTAAACATGATTTTGCTTGAAAGCTGACTAGCTTTTACACTTCTTTACTCAGATTTGTGTAAGGTAGGAAAAGATCTCTGTCCCGAGGCTTCTTATACACTAAGAATAAAAAATGAGCAAAGCAGCTTCCCTTTATCAGAGAAGGAGAAATAACTCCTTTATTCCAGCCAATGATTTACAAAATAATCATGGATTCTTCTTTTTTTCACATTCTATAGGACTCTTCTTTTTTCACGTTATGTAGAGGCTTAACTTACTCTGTACTGTCAAGCACTTTGAGAAACCTCTTGAAAAGATAGCTGGTATTTATTGTGAAATACTGATATATAGAAATAGAGGGGTGGGGAAGAGCTGATCATAACTTAAAAGTAGCTGTCATTTTACTGTGGAAAGACATGGTTCCTCAACTGGAAGATAACAACTCAACTTTCTGTTTTAGTCTAGGTATGCTTCCTACCTGTGTATCTTCCCCTGTGATCTCAGACCTCCAAGATATATAGTGCTACTTTAAGCAGGAGGCTGGACTAGACCTGCAGGTTCCCTTCCAACCACCATGTCTGTGATTCTGTCTATCATTTCTATCATATTATTTCTTGCCCTTTCCGCCCCACCCAAGCTTCTATGGCAGATATTTAATTTTTTAATTGTCCTACAGCAATTTCCTTTGTCTGCTTGCAACTACTGTCAGCTGGCTGACAGGTCCAGCTGTGCCAATATGCCATAAAGTGGCTCCTCAGCCAGAGCAGAAGAAGCTATCTGCACTAAGGTTCTGTTCATGAGAGAAGACCAGGAGTCTGTCCTGGTTTCAGCTGGGATAGAATTAAGTGTCTTCAGAGTAGCTGGTACAGTGCTGTGTTTTGAGTTCAGTATGAGAAGAATGTTGATAACACACTGATGTTTTCGGTTGCTGC
>JANZLQ010000100.1:8832452-8859750 GCA_026212715.1 Elanus axillaris
GAGGGATGGGGGGGAAGGTGGTTTAAGATTTGGTTTTATTTTTCATTACCTTACTCTGATTTGATTGGTAATAAATTAAATTAATTTTCCCCAAGTCAGGTTGTCGTGGTTTCAGCCCAGCCGGTAACAAAGGACCACGCAGCCGCCCACTCACTGTCCCCGCCCCCCCTCTGGTGGGATGGGGAGAAGAATCAGAAAGAGAAAAGAAAAAAAAAACCCGAAACCTCGAGGTTTGAGATAAGGACAATTTACTGGGGCAACTTACTGGGGCAACACAAAAAGAGAAGTTACAACAATAACAATACAAATAAAAGAGTATACAAAACGAGTGATACACAGTGCAACTGCTCCCCACCCGGAACCTGATGCTCCGCCACCTCCACCTGCTCCCCATTTATATATTGGGCATGATGGCACATGGTATGGAATAGCTCCTTGGCTAGTTCAGGTCAGCTGTCCCGTCTATGCCCCGTCCCAGGTTCCTGTGAAAATTAACTCTATCCCAGCTGAACCCAGGACACAAGTATTTTGCCCATGACAGTAACTGGTGAGTGATCTCTCCCTGTCCTTATCTCAACCCACGAGCTTTTCATTCTATTTTCTCTCCCCTGTCCAACTAAAGAGGGGGGAATGATAGAGCGAAGTGGATTTGGTGGGCACCTGGCATCCAGCCGGGGTCAACCCATCACACTAGGCTACATTTATTTTCTATTTAGCAGTTAGATAGGACAGTCATTATCTGATCCACATTTCGTTGATTCCTGCAATAGCTGCCTAAGCAATATACACTGTTTTCATGATGTGGAACACCACCAACAAAACAATCTACTGTAGACAAAGAGACAGATGAAGTGATATTACTAGAAATACATGATTTTCCTTGGATTTCCAAGTATCTGAACAAATACTAGTGCATCTATACTTTAGTCATAATTTATACATAGGTATACTGCATATGCATCTATGCATATAAAATCTGCCTAAGAGATATAAATACTCTGTAAAGCACATTTATAACAACTCTTGATAGTGCAATGAATCCTAACTCTTAAGACTTAAAGTGGCATGTTACAAAAACGAGTATCTGAGTAGCAGTGAATGGATACAAAATGTATTCTTCATTTGTTTCCATGGTTCTCAGCTATGTAACAGAAAAAAGTGTAGAAATTTTTCCTAAAGGCAAGAGCTACACACAAACTTGTGAATAACATCTTTAGCAACTTATAGCTGGAGAATAAGCAGAGAAATAGCATTTTTTTCTTATGGAGCTATTATGGGAAAGTTTAGTTCAGTTCTTGCACATAAATACAGAGTTGGCTCCCTTAGAGAAAGTAATTCATTCAAATGTACTTGGCATAGTGTTCAACAATCTTTACTTCTGCAAGCTGCAGCCAAGTAAAGCCACTGAGTAAAGCTACTCTGTAGGTAAGTAACCCATGAACATACTACTGAAGCCATCAAAAATTTGCTACTTCTAGTAAGCTCCTGGAACTGTATTTATGTCTGCTATTTCTTTGGTCAAAAGCACAGTGCTGTGGAAGGAGACAAGGCACTGTTTATAAGGCAAGGAATAATTCAGAGGATGCTCTAAGAACCTGCACCATGGACTATTATGTGGCTGGTCTTCAGCTGTTCTTCTGAAAAGCTCTACACTCGTGTAGAAAGTTAAGCAAATCAAGTAATGGTTCAGTCTTCCAGACTTTCACTCCCTCTCCAAGGACTGTCTGCTGGAGAGCATAAAATTGGAATAAGTATCTGATCTTCCTGTTAGAGGAAATTTCCTTTAAAGTACTGAGGAGACTTTCACACAATGTTGAGTTCCCAGTCCCACTATGCAAGCATCCCAGGCAGGTGCAGCCACAAACCTTCAGATGACATAGCTGTCACTGGAAGAATTCAGGTTCTACAGCAAGTGGCAAGAAAACCAAAGCAGAGTACATGAAAATTTAAGAAACAAAAGCCAAAAATGGATACAAAGAGCTACCTGAAGTCTGCCTGAACAGTGTTTATCTCATCAGCAATTCCATGAAGGCCAACAGCCACTAAACCACCCATGCCACCATGAAAAAGAACTTCTCTGGAAAAACTGGATCTGCACAAATCATACACAAAAGAACAAGACAAGTTCTTTTACTAGAACAAGGCCAGTAGCCTACCAGTTGGCATTAAGCATATGAAAGTTTTGATGAAGGCAGACTGAGAGCATGTGTGCTGTTTGTAGAAAATTAACAGCTTTGATGCTACCTTTCAAATTTCATAAGTTTTAAAGTAATTATATACAGTCTTGCCTTCCATGTCATAATCTATTACTTTTCACCTAAACACAGCTCTGCTGATACCTCCAGCACATCAAAAAAAACCCATTAACCTGGTGGTGGTGAAGATGACCAATTTGTACCTTCTTTTATTTTGTGCTGGCTATATGGTAGCTGCTATGATGCAAACAACCACTTATCTTGCACTTATCAGCTAAATGGAGAAGATGTGACTCACATGCTCTGATACAGGTTGCTTATTAGTTGTGACCACAACACCATGGTTTTGTGCTATGATAAGCCCTGACTCCTGCTATTCCTATTATGCCCATGAGTTTTTGATGATGACATATGGGAACATTCAGTTGTGAATGAGAACTAGGTGCCCTGTACTGCGATATTATCTGCTGTACTACTGTGCATTTTTACAGATGCTGATGGATTTCCAGGAGCAACTGAGCAAACAAACCCAGAGCTGTGATCAAACTTGCTGCTGCATATGCAGCTGCCCCAGTTCTAAGCCATGCAGAATTGTCTGAATGAGGATTTCAGTACCTTTTTTAAGGCAAAAAGGATAGTTGGATGTTTTACAACTTTTTCATCCTACTTTCAGCTAGCAATTCTCCAGCCACAGTTCTTAAGGCTGTCATTGCTACAGTTGATGCCATTTTCAAGCAAGGAGATGGACCTCATGACTTAGCAATGCCACTATCAAATCCATCTTTTATTTTCTATAATCTGTGAAGGAAACTAGAGACAGTAAGCAATTATACAGCTTCCATGAACCTGGCATGGGAAGCTGCCAGTCAGACTACAAAGAGTCAGATATGTAATGATTTAAGACAAACATACCATAAACACAAATGGCTACTCTGAAAATGTAAGGCCTGAGAGTGGTTTGTAAATCCTGAGCTGTAAGATTGGTTCACTGATGGTTCAGCATGCCAGGTTCTCCAGAACCTACAGAATCTTCAAGTGCATAAGGCAGATCTGTATTTGGGGCATGAGTTCCAACTCACACCCATTCCTGAGCTTAACCTCTTTTCCTACCCATGTTATTTCAGTGAGTTCCAAGGCAAGCTATGTCCTGGTCTACCCTGGACATGAGCCCAGATGCATACTTCTATACAGTGTGAATGAACAGGCACACTGTGCCCAGTCCCATTTCTCATATCTACCCTTGCTGCATTGTGACATGATCACTGGCAGACACCTGAGTCTGCCACAGAACTCTTCACTGAAGAGGTGGTGAGGCTTTGAAGGCTTTTGGCGCTTTTATAATTTTATGGCCTTGAATCACTAAGCCACAAGCATTTTAATGTAGCAATACAGATAAAAGTAGCCAGATGAATTTTAACTTATTCTTTGACCTGATGCATATAATGTTCATGACTTCAGGAGTCAAAGATCATTTAATATGGTTTCTGAATTAATCATATAGCTCCCCATCCTACCTCTATATTGCTGACAACACTGGTGGTTGTCCAAATATTTTCCAGAGGGCATCCAGACTTGATTAAATATACCAAGAGGTAGAGGATCCATCACTTTACTTAGTATTTTACTACAAATGGCTCACTTTAAAAATTAAAGTTTGTTTCCAGCTCACCAAGTCATTGATTCTTATATCTTCCCTCATCAGACTTGGATGAAGATGGTGGATAACAACAGCTTCAGTGTCACTGCTAAGTAATCTTCTGTCAGCAGATCAGAGTAATACATTTGTTCTCATCTTGAAGGAGCAGAACCTTGTTGAAGACTCCTAGGTTTTAATTGATACATTTATTACCAAGAAATTGCAATAAGAGATAAAGATCTTATTTGTGCCAATGGATATTTATGACATAAAAAGTATTAGTCACCACTATATTTATGTTAGTTATACTTTTCAAGAATTCTAAAATGTAAAATAACTTATGTGTGTATATAAATATGAATGTAAATATATATAGATGAAAAACATATTAGTTCCACGATAAAGGCCTGATTCTACAGAAACTTCAACTTTCTGCTCAACTTTACCTTTTGTAAACAGGACCATGGATTAGAAAGAAAGTGCATTAGATCAAGTGCTCATATAGCTCTTTAGGGGCTATGAGCAGATTATGTGTTAGGATCATTTGGCCATTAGACTAATTTATTAACTTCTCCCCAGGCCAGCAAATTAACACTACCTAAGCAATACGCAACCCATGCCAATACTTCTGCAGATTTCACTGTATGGTCTGACTGAGGTCACTAGGTAAGCATTAAAAACAAAAACCTGACAAAGTTTTATATATATATGCAATGAAAATCTGTTATTCTAGTTGTTTTTAACTTGCTTGAACTGCTACTTTAACACATTCAGATACAAGTAGAAGATTTTCCAGGATTATGCTATATATATAGCCATATAATGAAAATAATCCTACCATCCTTGGATCAAAACTTATTATCTTTCATAATATAAACTGTACAAGCACAGTCACAACTTGGTTTGACCTCGTTCCTGCCACAGCAAGTCTGCACTAGAGTTTTCCATGTACGCTGCAGAGAGACTATTCTGAAGTGGCCTTTTAGAGTGGCTCTATATAAATTCTCATGCCCTGATATAGTTTTTCCTGACATTGAAGTACTACAGCTACATGCTTAAGGAAAGACTTCACCACACAGGCAATATTCTTTGAAAAATCAATGAGATCAGATGTCCTGGCTTGAGAAAGCAAGGAAGTAATAACAAGATCAGAAAACATCATTATTTTATTATTCAAAATACTACATATTATTGCACCTAAAACTTGTTTGTACATTACTGTTTTTAATGAATTTGTAAGACTTTTCAGATGCACAGCACTGATCCCACCTGAAAAGTTTACGTGTTAGAGATTCTGTAAGGGTTGTACTTGAGATATGGTGACAAGCTCTCTCTTACAGAAATAGCGATATAAATAAATATAAATAGCCATGTTAATAGCCAGATAAAAAATAATAAACAATATTTTATTTTATGGCATGTTTTAGGGAAGTAATATTTCTTTAACATGCCATATGTTGTCTTCTCAATTGCGTATTTCTATTGCCCTCAAAGATACAGTCCATAGGCATACTCACACCTTCCATGTATTATTTAAGATGGAAATTATTATAACTTTTAATACTTTTCTAAGCAATCTCCAAATTTCTCAATTTCACAGAACTGAACCAATTTTATAATTGATCTGTTATCTAAACAATTAACCTTTTAATACATACAAATGTTAATCTGATCCTCAGCCTTAACCGTATCAATCTATCAGGCCCAACTTTGCTTATGTGTGGAAAAGTCTTTCAGTTGCAGCATTTGAATGTAGGAAATGACAGAAGAAATTCTTCAAATGATAATAAGCTTAAATAACTAGGATATGAAGATGGAGAATCATAAAACATTTGGCCTTATTCTAATCCAAGATTTCTCAAGTGTGCTAACATGTTCCACTGAATCTCTCAGGACATAACAGTCCTCAAATAATCCATATCCACTTTTTCATGAAGTTACAATTTTCTAAAACATAAACCTTTCTTTAAGGGCCTAGCTGAATCAGGCTAGGATAATTTTATTCACTGAAATTAAAAACAAAAGTCAGCTATTTGGGAGCTCTGAATAAAATAAATTTCAACTTTTTAATTTTAAGTATTTATTTCCAGAAGAAGTCACATCAAATAGTTTATCATACACTATTTTTTGCAAACTTACCTTTCAAGGAATGTGGAACGTCATAAATAGCACATACATTATCAGATTCTAATTTTATATATTTATATAATATCATATTCTAATCTTATGAGCATCATAAAAAAATTAGCACATTGTGAAACAGAAACTAAGCAATTCATACCTAATGTACCAAATTACTTTGTGAGGACATTCCTCAACACTTCTATGTATTCAAAGCTGACAAAACAAACATCTGTACTTTTGGAAAACATTGGTAGCTAAGGAAAAGTGAGTGACTGAAAGTTTTTATCAAGATGGCATCACATACCTTATCAGTAACATTCATTGTTGGATCATGCATTATAGAAGTCCTTCAGATTAGAGGTCTACAATGGAAATAAACATTAATCAACAGTTACTTTGCTTAGTATGGCTAGGAACATTATGTTGCCTTGAAAATTAATTAATTCATTATTCCCAGGGGAACCTTTAAAATACGGAACTATAGCTAACCTTCTCTATGTAATAGTCATTTAAGTACACAGAATCCTGGGATGCCACACGGCCTATTGAAAGAGTGGTCCTGTGCAGTCACTGACGTCTCTCACACACTGGCTGCTATAAGCCCAGCTCTGTGGTGAGTTCCAGGGGATTCTGCAGACCTTTCATTCCTATTTGTTTGGAACCTACAGTCTGTGCAATAGCAGATATCTTCTAGAGAGAGGTATACAGATCTTATGCAGATCTCTCTGTACCTCAACAGAAGAATATGGCATGAAATTCTCAAAGAATTCTTCAGATGAGACATTTCCAGCAGACTGTATCCTATCATCTCATCTGTTAATTACCTTACACACTTTGACACTTTATTAATAAATCCTAGTATTAGTTGACTATGATTTTTCAACAGCAAGTAATTTCATAAGTTCACTTTAAAAAAAACAAATTATGTTTTCCAGCCTTTCCACAGCACATAGATAACTGTGTCCAAGGCTCAAAATGTTCTTCACCCCGTGATCCAGAGATCACTGGAAGACCATAACCCATCATAAAGTAGTCTGTGAAGATAATACAAAAGAAATCCAAAAAAGAAACTACGCATACATATTCCCACATGTGCAAGGAAGCAAACAAAGTATAGGGAAGAAAAAAACATAATAAATATTCAGAGTTCAGCAGGTTGTGGCCATGATACACAAGATTTTCCAGTACGAAGTAACATTATCATTGCATATATTTATAATACCAAAGTCAAAATACCAATGTTAAAACGACCAAGGGGCAGGAAATCACTTTAGATTCCAAACCCAACAGACAGTTATTAAGCCACTTACATGATGATTAAACCTCATTTTAATGCCTAATATCCAACAGATGGCTTTTTACAAGCTTTTTTCACTGCTGTAGGATGAGCCTCACCAGATAATACCTTCAGTCTCTTCAGTGGCAAATTCTTTCTTGGCAGATCTAACCCAAAAGCTGGTCACTTATCTCCTATAAAATTTATTTAAAAAATGGTCCCCAAGTTTTAAAATTCAAAGCTAAGAAATATATTCGCTTCCACTCTCATTTTGTTTCAAAATGCCAGAATACCCTAAAACTACCATGAGGGATTCTGTATCAGTAATGATACCTGAATATTTACAAGGGCAAAAAAAAGGTGATATAAAATTAAGCAAGGACTTATATTTGTAAAATTGGGAAAGTTCCAGTTTGGGACTTCATTATGTTTTGCACTCCACAGGCCTCCACTTGCGCCATAAGACAGGGTAGGGACTGTTCTCTGGGATCTGTGTGTTTTCACCCTCCATCCTGTGTGAATCTGTCAGGATATATGACAGTGTCATAAATAGTCCTTTTCTCCCTCTTGGAGCTTTGTGCTAAATAATTTGGCCAAACCTCAGAATCATGCTGTTGGCATTCAAATGGCACCGGAAACTGTATCACACTAAACTGCACTGCTGTGTTTCCTGTGCTGCTTCAGAATGTCAGAGGAATTTTTTTATCGAGTCTAATTCAAGTGAGACAGGGACAACTCTAAAGGTTATATCTTGTGTTCTGTTCACAATCCTGACCTCCTTACCTCATTTCCACTATTAATAGATTTGCATTCCTTAAGACAGCAATAAATGAGGCTAGTCTTGTAAGGGGAGTAGTGTCTTTTAATAGCTGCACTGAAATAATGGAAGAAAACAGAGAAGCTTGCAGAACCTAAAGGAGTGGTTTGTGTGCTGAATGCTCTTCTGTTTTCTCCTGCTAGAGTAGCAGGTCTAATAAAAGATAGTATCATATTACCTCTCACAAATAATGCTTCATTTGTACCCCCAGACCGTCACAACTGCAACAAATCTACTTTAGACAGGTGACAGTTAATAAGCCAGTTTAAAACTGAGAGGAATGATTTAATAGGAAAAGATATTAAGTATATCTTCCAGTAACACTGTGGAGTAAAGTTCCTCTGGTTGATTAAACAAATAAAAACCTTTCTGTATTTCTTTAAATACCAACTAATTCTAGGGAAAAAGTTATAATTCGGATTTCCATTTGCACCTCTAATTCATGTGAGTTTTAGCTAGTTTCATCCTCAGGACTTCCCACAGTTCATCTGTAAGTGATAAATCTCAGCAACACTATTATATCAAACTCTTTATATTAAAACCCATAATTTCTATTTTTTTTGTTCACAAAGGACAAGATTTACAATAACTAACTTCTGCCACAAATTCAAATCCTAAACTTACCTTGTCCCCTGGGGTCCCCAGTAGTAGAGGCAAATATTTTGAGGGGATGACTGACTTATCTAGATGTCTAAGACAACAACCATCTTCTGAAAGAGCCAGGCTCTCTCTTCTCTGACCACACAAGGAGCCAAGATAATTTGTTTAGGCTATGGACTAAATGCAAGTCCTATGTGAGATGCCCTAGCATAACCACTGCTGCTCCAGAAGAGCAAAGATTTGCCTTAAGTCCTGTGTCATACCTGCCAGCCCTATGTCAGTGTCTTACAAAATGTAGGGCATCTCAAATGACACTGTAGAGCATCTGAAATGGCACTACATGTCTTTGTTTAGGCAACTGATTCCTGCTAGAGACATCTAACTCGAAGCAGCTAAAATTAAGTGAAAGAAATTTCAGCCACTGGAAAAATAGTGAACTATGTAATGTTAAGAGATTTTCAGGTTAACGGTGTAAAGATGAGACAGAGAAAAGGACAGAAAGCAATAAAGGTAACCCCTTTTTTTCTGCTAAGGCAAAAAGTGGCCTTTTTCCCCTACCACTTCTATGTTTAAACCTGCCTTTCTCCCCAGCATTCCCTACTTCAGATGCTAAGGAAAGAGCTTGCCCTGTTTCAATCTACTTTAACCAGGGTCAAAACAAACATGTTAAAGCTGAGGAATGCGTTTATTTTCACAAGGTAGAACATAATTTGTGTTTATGTCCTTCAGCAGTCTCATTGTCACTAAAAACGGTTTCAAACACTGCATTTGGAAATCCACAAAGCCAGACAAAGCCTTCATAAGGCCTGGCTCTCCACCACAATCAAAAGCATGTTTATAATTACTCATAATCAGCTGACTTAATGTGAATAGAGAGCACATGAGATGGCACGTTTGCCTCTGCACTTGCAATTGCTTTCAATGTTTACTTTTAAAGTAGGATTTTGAAAAACACAGCATTTGGGTACTGTTAGAATCTTAAATACCTCACATTTTGTCCGCCCATTAAGAGGAAGAAACCTGGGGTATACGTTGCTTTATTTGAGAGCTTCATGGATGTGCAGTTCCTGAATGCAGGAATTTGGGTTCAGAATAGATTTTATTTCATACTTTGGACATACATCTTGATTAGATTATTCTGCATCTACCTCATTTTAAAAGAGGTGTTAAAAACCACTATCAGGTTTCCAAATCTGGTTCACACCCTTTGGTATGCTAAGAATTTTAATATGTCTCACATTCTACACTTTACTGTAAAAGTTATGAATTTCACATTCAAAATCTATGCTTGTTACTAAGTCTGTGATTTAATAGTAAAAAAGAGAACTGCTCTATATCATTTTATACAATATGAGCCATGTAACAACCATTTCTGCCCTGCAAAAGGAATCAGGAAAGTCTGCTTTTATTCATTGCAACATGAGTGTTTGAAGGCCCTGGAATTATAATCCCATTTTAAACCCACGTTTGTCTGAAGGTATGTTTATTTTCTAATACGTTATAAGAATGCAGTAAATCTAACAGTAAATAAAGTAGATGTAAACCATGAACACTTGTTTAGAAAATGTGGGATGAAGTAGGATGAGATGATGCTGTCTTTCAAGCTTCATGGACACATGTCCCAGCTCAAGAATAGACGTTTTAAAATGCAAGTATTTATTCTAAATTAGTTGGTCCTCCTTGACCCTCAGACACATTCAACTGCAGTACAAGCCTTTCATATGCCTCCATATGTTCATTTTAAGTCAGCTTTGCATCTGATTAATGGTACAAACCAGCCATTTGCATAGTTGCAACTCCTTAAATGTGAAGATCCATGTTCAAAAATAACAGAACATGCAAGCTACACATCAGAGAATATGTCCTTTTTGCCAAGAACAAGGGGAGTCTTATTTGAAATAACTCATGTGATAAAAGCGTGACAAAATGGCACACCACACCAGTTTAGCCAGGCCACATTTTCCTTCCAGAATCACATCTCTCAAGGTGAAATCAGAGCAGATTTGTCTAGACCACAACTGTGCTCTAGAAGCAATAATGAGTACAGACCAAATTGACATTGGCAACACACATATGGTTGTTATCTTGTTAGCGAATATATTCAAAGCTAGTGCCAATCCATCAAATACCTTCAGGCTCCATTACCCTTTCCTTTTACCCAGCTGCTGTTTACAGACAAAAGGAATCCATTGTGTTTTGCTGAGCAGATCAAAGTTTAACAGGCTATATATGGCCTGTAATGGAGGAAAACAGGGTGGCATGCCATACTACTACAGTGACGTAAGGCAATTACAGGCATCAACAGTGACACATGGACTTGTGCACCTACTGCAATATTTTAAGCCTCTTTCCACTGTGTCGTCAAGTGCAGAGTTCAGCCACCAGCAGCCCCAGGCAAAATATGCCAGTGCCAGCCAAAGGGGGCTGGGACACAGAAGGCAACTCTAGATATGGACTTGCAAGCTAAGGTCTGACTCAGCACTGCCTAAGCCTCCTGGGCAAGTGGCTGACAGGTAAGGGTATGCTAGCAAAGACAATACCCAGCAGGAGACAAAGGAGAAATAGCAAGTTTCAACCACAGTTAACTGTTGATTGAAAACTTGTAGAAGCTGCTTCCCTTGCTAATCGATTCTTAAAACATATCTATTGCACAAGAGTTTTTAATTACTCCCTAAAATCCTTGATTTCTGAATTTAGCTAGTTTGGGTACTACAAGCATAAAAAGAAAACTGTGCTGAACTCTCTGCCAGGACTATGTGAGCACAGAGGAGGAGGAGGAGGTAGTTTATCCCACTCCCCATATCCTCATCCGGAAAGACAAGAATTCCAAGCTCTCTACCAGGCCTTGCAAAGCACAGGAACAGACATGTGGTTCTTCATGAAGAATCTACTGCTCCATCAGCTATTGCTAGTCTCCTTCAGAGAAATACAGCCAGAGAGATTTTGTCCATGGACTACTTCAAACCAGTTCATGTAGTGCTGTGGGATAAACAGCACAGCTTGGGAGGACCTGCTGTGGAAAGTGAAGTAACATTTTAGAAAATTCACAGTAGCAAAGAGTTTTGACCTGCAACCTTTCTGTCATCAAAACATTATGAAGCACCTGGACTGGAGAACCTGGCCCCTACACAGCATAAACTCCATAGGGGTGGGTTCACAACTTTGCCTATTTTGTAACTCAAAGCTGGCACCGTAATCACAAATGAAGAATCATTACATTACAAAATGGAATACTCTTCTTTTCTTAAGGTGTTATGCCAATCACTGAGACATGTGACACTCACTCCCTTCAGTATAATTCTGTGCATGAATTATGGAAACAGTTTGGTTGTAGTCATGAGTATCATTTTAAAAAAAGTATAACTGTTTTGCACTTCATTTCCTTTCCACTGGCAAGCCCCAGTACCTGGGGTCTTCAGATCTAAGGAAATGTTATTTTGTTCATCTAGTCCTTTTTATTGTTCTCCACATCCAAAATGTCTTCTTGTCATATGAGGCTGTAACAGAATATCATAATATGAAGCTTTCTTTAACAGTCGGACCTATTAGTCCTCCACTCAGCCTACTGTACAGGTTTAGCATGATGCACAATACAAACCTTGCTCCTCATCTGACAATGGCAGAAAGAATGCACAGCCACTGTGCATAAAGAGGGTACACTGTACTATACTTTTGCAATGACACTTGGTCCCTTCCTGACCAGCACAAAGAAAAGTATAGCTGGCTCTGAAGAAGCCCAAATACGTATAAAGTGGTAGCACTGTATCAATAAGGGTGAACTAGTATGTACAGATCTACCTAGAAATGCCTGAAAGATTTTAAACCACTTCAAACTTAACTTAAAATTTTTTTTGTGTAAGCACTGAATCTAAGAGGAAGAAAAGA
Source organism: Elanus axillaris (assembly GCA_026212715.1). Lineage (NCBI taxonomy): Eukaryota > Metazoa > Chordata > Aves > Accipitriformes > Accipitridae > Elanus > Elanus axillaris. Next base: position 8,844,986 of record JANZLQ010000100.1, read on the forward strand.
TTTTTGGTCATGATATTAGTAAATATAGAAACAGTTACTATCTAGTGAGGTTCATACCAGCACACACAGGTTGTTAGCAACTGATCCAGACCACTCCTACATATTTCTCATTATTCCCTATATTGTAAGGTACTGTACTACCATATTGTAACATGCATAGCAGTTTGTAACAGTACAGTTTGTTCATTTGCCTTCCATAAATATGGTATAACTGTTACCTACAGTAGGACAAGAATGCCAAAAGAGCAGAAAAAAGATGCAATAAAACAAAAGATGTGATGTGATGATGTGATAAACACACCTCTTGTAATTAAATAGGCATTTCTTGAAGATTTATATCACTGGAGGATCCAAGCTAGGCTAAAAACAGTGAAATTGCAGGCTAGTTAGCGTACCCCATGCAGAGAAACAGCATTGTTTTATAGACTGGCTTATGATTAATAACACTATGGGAATGGTACACTCCTCCAGCTGACATGCGCAACTTCAGCTCAAAAGATTACCTTTTTTTCCAGTCATTGTTACAGTAAAAGTTTGTGTTAGTCAAGCTAACAAAAAGAAAAGAGGATTTGTTTTAAGGGAAAAAACATCTTTCACAATGAATGTTTAAGAACATTTTAGCTTTCTGGTTTTGATCTACATGACTGGTTTATAAATTGCTTTTAAAACTGACATAGCAAACAAATCTTGTCAGAGAATAACAACACACCACTAAGCTGTACCAAATAATTTCCCTTAGGGTTAGGTTTTGCCATGTGTCCAGAAAAGACCAAATAAAAACACGTCCTTGCTAAAATAAAGTAGTTTTTCAAAATTCAGCATCCTTCCCATATGCAAATCTTTTATTTTTGAAGCAAGGTTTTGCTCTCTTCTTGGTTTATGTGCAGAGTATGGCTTTCAACAAATGTCAGTAAGAACAGAGCAACTTCACCAGACTCCTCAGACGATGTTTCATCTGGCTGTATAACAGCTGTATATGCTATTTAAAGCTGAGAAGCCCTAGGTTTATGATTAACAATTTAATGTAAGTTACATCATGGGAGAGGCACCTTGTGCAATCTTCTTACATAATTTACTGTACATGGTATTCATTCCAATGTGAGTTATAAGTCAGCCATGAGTAAGTCCTGAAGAATTAGAGGAAGCTGTAAGCAACACACAGGGAAGCCTGACAACAATGAGCATTTGCGATTTGTTAATAACTTGGTATTAACATCTAAGTTTGGGGTTTCCAGCTGTTAAATGCAGTCATCAGAAACCTCTAGACTGATGTCATCTCTCACATTCCCAAGATGCAGAATGGGCCTTTCAGCCAAATTTTTTCCAAACTGTTGTCTGTCTTTGTTAGTGCTTGCTGCAGAAATTTACTATGGATGCATTCAGAGCTTTTGATAGCAGAACAATGAACTTCTGACAAAGCTGGGGTTGTGCATGGTCATGACCACGTTCACTTTGTATGTATGAATGACCTCACTAGACTCTTATGACTTCTTATTTTTACTCAACTGGGACTACTTTTATCTTGTATACATAAGGTTGCTACTGCATTTGAATGATTGAGGTTTTCATTGAAATCGGTAATTTCTAGTAACATTCATAATACTGAGCAACTTCCTAAGCATACCAGCAACAGTCTACACTCAGTGGAGTTAAGTGTTAGGGAACAGTACAAACAGGGGTAGAGAAAAGAAAACAAAATTTCCCAAGTGCAGCAGTTGTGTTAGAGGCTTTCAGGGGGCCTTTTAGATGGTTAATGAACTGAGGAAAAATGAAACATGCTTGGGGGCTACAGTAAAGCTACTTCCCACTCACAGGCCTGCAAATTTTTATTTTTTTTTGTTCTTAGTTTTTGGACAGTCTTTGAATTACAAGCCTGATGGGAGTAGGAATTTCCTTTATTTAGCTCTGCACACAAAAGGTGATTTACACATAAGGCTATCAGCAATGCATTGTATTATGCTATATATTATATATTAAATGTTACACTACAACAGAGAGCGGATATCTTTCCATTTAAAACCTGCAGGCAGACTCCAAATATCACAGCAGTTTCTTAATGGAAGCAGGACTAGCCGAAGTTGTTTTGAATTGTTGTGGCCTCTACTTCCATAAAGTGCTTAATTCAAACATCTCTTTTCACACCAAATTTATCAGGCCCCAGGGATTCCCTTGGCATTAGGAATTCTGGCTCAATAAAGCAATCAAATGGAATGGAAGAACTGGATCACTGATCAATTTGTTCACTGGGATGCTCAAAGTATCCTTACGTCTGCTGCATTTGACTATGTGAGTGAACTTTGCTGCACAGAGGAAATTCTCAGAGGGCATGGAGCTGCCAGAGTAGCTTCTTTCACCATCTCCTCCAATGGACCTCTTTTATTGCAAGAGGCACAGATAGGAGAATGCAATGCGCACTCTCTTCTGGTACAGATCCCAAGGGCCAAGGCTGTTATCATGTGTGCTAGTGACCAGCCTGACATTTGTTGGCCGCAATTTTTCAGCCAGAGTGGAGCTTTCTACCAGCCTCAACCAGGCTGTGGACTACCCTGCTGCAACATTTGTGGAAGTTGCCAAATAACCAGTTCTCCTTTATACTCAGTTGATATTAATTATAGTAGGTGGGATTGTCAGGAATTAATTATGGCACATGGCACAGCCAGAGTACAGTGACAGAAATCTGCACATGAAAAGTGTGGCATTGCTGGTGTTTTTTTCCAGGAAGCAACTGATTCTCTGTGTGTGGATATATTTTTCCTTTACATAATTACTTTAAATGTAGGTTTTTTGGCTGAAGTTGACATCTGTAGCTACACACTATATTTCTATATACTATATACATAAAACCCAAATTCTGATCTGATAATTTAGCTCAATTTTCCACTGCCTGTTCACTGACCTATTTTCTTCCATATTGTTTCCTTTAAAGGCTTCACATAGTTGTGATCTTATGGAATGTCTATTTCTACACAACAGTGTATGTAGTGGAACCACAAGTGAATATAGCAGGATATTTCATACAGGCATACATAGAACATGTATGTACATACACAAAGACTGACAAAGCTAGACATAGAGGATAAACCCTAAAAATCACAGCCAGGAATTAGTGATTGTATCAGTATCAAGAGACCACACAGCTAGGCTTTGTGGTGGAGGAAAATTATAATACCGCATTCAGTGTTCTTTCAAATGGCCTGTTCACTATGGCAGAGATAGAAGATGGTAATCTTAAATCCTAACACAATTAGATGCAAGATCTGCATCTTGAGGAAAGTATAAGCTGTCATCTTCTCAGTCTGCCATTCCTGTTCCTAATGGATCCCAAAGACCATAGTTTATTGGAGTAGGACTATATTTCACTCATTCTGCCCCAGGCTCAAATTCATTCCCTATTTTGCACAAAAATGGTCTTTGTGAGTCTGAAGGATTATACTCTAGTATCAGTAATTAAGCAAGTGAGGATCTAGGTAAGGCTACTAAAGGTACGTCATATGTGTGTTCTATATAACTCCAGTGCATCTAAGATATTTAATTAGCTTTATCCAGATTAATAACATTGAGAAAAATAAGGCTGAGAAGAGATTCCCACAGTCACAAGTGTTTTCTGACCTATTACTGCAAGAGTTCCTTTCCTCATTATTCTGAAGTAGGTTCTTTCCAGGTAACGTTATTTCTGCCTGGGATCACAAAGTACAAAATGTGTAAGTAAGGAAATTACATGCTGTTTTACAGAGTACCATTTGGGAAAAATTGGTTTTGGAATGTAATTTCAAGCTTATGGAGCCAACTTGCCATGTTCATTCTGGATTTGTGAGCACTGTCTTAGGTTTGGCTAATGTAGTTTTGTATTTTAATATGGAAACGAACAATAATAACAGCTCTGCCTGAGAGAGATTTAAGGCTTAAACGGAAATTCCCCATAATGCAATGTAGGGTCACCTGAGCTGAGTAAAGATAATAGCCAGGATTCTAAAGAGTGCCTTAATTTTGGGATGTCAAATTTGAGATATCTTGAAAAGACTGGGTTTTCAAAGGACAGGTGTTTCACAGTTTTCAGAAAGAAGGCAGCAGGAGTGCCACTAAAAGCAATAACCAGTAAATATTGGGAAAAGTGCTTTATTCCAAGAAGAAAGATTGTTTACATTAAGGGCAAATGTCCTTTTTCCATTTTGCATTAGGCATTTGAAAACCCATCTGCAAAACACATGCATTTTAGTGATTGTAAGGGAAGAGGCAGCTGTAAGGAAACTGATGGCTATGAAATCCTAAATTAAATTCTACATAAGATACCTTTGTCAGTGGCTGGAAGCTTCTGTATTTAGAGGAAACTCTCTCCCTTGCTTTGTCCATTGGAGTAGACAGAACTTTTAGCAAAGCTGCCTTAGAATCAAAATATAGCAACAACTACCAGACGTCACTAGAGCTATACAGAGGAGGATAATGTTATTCCCCTAGTTTATATCTGCTTTCTCCTGTGCTGCACCCAGTTACTCTGTGCAACTAAATAAAAAATTTAATCAAAGACCTCCCTCTGTGATAGTATCTGGTGCTAAAAAGGTATGTGGTTTATTGGAGGGTGGGGAGAGGCAGGGCAGGTTGAGCAGTGCAAGCCACCTTTAATGTCTTTCTAAGATAAACTGTATTTACATTTCCCCAGCGTCTGGTATGCAATGACCTTGGAGCCCAACTATTCTCTCTGTCTGTCAGGTGTGACAGCAAAAGTACTCAGGTAGCTGCACTCCCTGCTGCAGCAAGCTAGAAAGCAAAGGACAACAGGCTATCCTTCACTTTTAGGAGGATAATGTACCAGATTATACATCCCTTTGCTTCTGTGCCTTTCTTTTTGTATCTCTTATTCCTTGTACAGAACTGCAGAACTGCTTAGGAATGCATTGCCATCCACAGCTGCCTCTGTGTCCCACCTCTCCTCAGATTCTAAATCACTCTTGGAATCCCTCCAAAGGTCTCTGGAGACATGAAGTTCCATGTCCCATGCCCCTTCTATTAACACCCTCCATTACCTCCTCACCCTCAGAAAGATTTTTTTTTTTCCGATCAGGTATACATTTGTAAATGTTAGTTGTACAAAACTACTTGATCTACTCCTTTCTACCACGTTGTTTTTAATGAGTAATGGCCAGGTTGCACAAATATCATATATCCCAGATGTCCAAAAGAAAGAATTTATACCTAGGTATCTTCTATATAATGACACGACATGCAATTCCTGCTCCCTGATTACAGGCATTCCTTTATCGTATGAAATAGCCTAGACATTCAAGATTTCAAATATCACTAATATCACTAACTCAAAGATAACAGAAATTGGCATTCACCTATATACCTTGGATGTACAAGACTACAAAAAGGGATATTGTTTGCCAATTTTACATGAAGGACAGACAGAAAGAACAGAAACTGGGTGAAGCCCAGCCATTTCAGGAAAACCAATGTTCTAGCACCACAACAAAACCTCAAGAGTGAGCCAGCAAATGTGGTTTGTGGGTGAACCTGTAATTGGAAGTGCATTTGACTGAGTGCTTCTCAGGAGCATCATATACAAAATAAAAAAATATTTCCAATCATAATGGTAAGAATATGAACTTTGTGCAAACCATTAAGTGTCTACTAATATGCTGACAGTACTTCACAGGAATTGGAAAAGAATGCAAAGAGATATTCTGTCTCTCAGCTTAAGGTTTAAACTAATTTCCTTTAGCTACTGTACAATGATACCTGTGTGGATACTATTGCTAGAACTGGTCCATTAAATCCTGAGCTCCATCCTGAAAAGAATCTCTAAATCACCCTTATCATCATCTTTGTACTATCTAAGCATTGGCTATCTTATGTATTTATGAACATCAAAATCTTTGACACATTTCAGCATCTTACTGCAGCAAAAGGACCAGATTTTCTTTCTTGTTAAACTCTGTTGCAAAGCAAAGGAGTTCAAAATGCATAAAGCAAATATATCTGGCCTTTATATGACCATGCAAGGAAACAGTCACTATTTTATAGGATACAACCAAGGTCCTAGCTCTCCCCCACTGCCTGCCAGCTCAGGAAGAATGTGAACAGAAGGGTTCTGGGTTCCAGCTCTTTCCCTTGTGCTCCTGAACACTTGGACAAGCACTCAGCACATCTTCACACCTGTTAGGGAACCAGCTGCAGCCAAGAATCAAAGCACAGGTCTTCTTTTTTTAATGCAATATTGGAAGACATATTAAAGAGCCTCCTCTCCACCTTCCTCCTCCCTCGTCTTCTCTCCACAACTGTCAACTCTTTTGAGTGAGTATCGTAACACTGGTATTGACTGCACAACAGTCACCTGAACACCAGTCAAAATGTTTAACCTTCCATTCACCCACATACTTTGAGACACATGATCTCCTTCAAACAGTCACCCTATGATTTGCAGGTAAGGAAAAAGCGAAGTGAGGCAGCAAAGTACAAGGCTTAAAATGAACTGAACCGAAATGTTGCATATATGCAGGCATTGCTAAACAGCAAAGTCCTTGTTTATGATACACCGTATTTTACCATCAACCCACAGTGACTTTATCACACCTCATTTGTAAAGTCTGGGTATGAATTCTTACAAACCCAATGTGTTTCATTTATTCCTATTGGTAAATGTTTCCTTAAGGAAGCTATCCTGCTGAATCTGTTAGGGTTGAGACAATGCCTGTAATTGTGCATCAGCATAACTAAAGGCCCTAAGAATGGGCCAGTTATTCCCACAGAACAGGGACAGGAGATCAGCACCACACATACCCAGGAAGCCTATGCTGCCCCAGAACCAAAAGCAATGTAACCATAGTGGCCCAAGACAGCATTTGAGCTAATGGCAATTTGGGCCTATGGCAATGCCCTTATTGATACCTAAACTACTTGGCAGGCTGCTGGTGCTGCATTATACCAGGGGACAAAAAAAAAGGGCTTTAGCTCAGAAGCCCAAATCCATCACACAACAAAGAAGTAGGACACAGCATATTTTACAGAAAACCAGGCGAGTAAGAAAAGAACCCCTTAAAAAACACTCACTCCTATGGCATGACACTTTATATGCACACACCCAGTCACATCCTAATATCTAGCCAATTTCAGCTAATGAATATCCCAAATGTGGGGAAAATTTTGGTCACAGTGCAGACACTATCAGATCCCCAGAAGATACAAACGTGAAATTGGATCTTCCTCAGTTCTACTACTTGCAGAACTATTTGTAATTCAAGAGACATAAACTAGACAAGGTGCCCTGGAAGATCCACCAAAGTGCTCACTTACTTCCTTCCCTGGTAGCCTTCTAGTTGCAAAAATTACAGCTCTGTTCTCCAGGCGTGTGATACAGCAACTACTGAAGACATCGAGTTTATCAAAGATACTCATTCCAGACAACAAAGTCCCCATGCTGCAGAATTTCTCAGATTTCCACCAATTTGTGCCATGGGCTTTTTCACTTTCATTGCCTCATTCTGCCACTAAAAAGTAGATAGGAATCTATATTATTCTCACTATCCAGTTAGCAGCGCTCTTGGCTTTTAATTCCCAGCAGGATCAATTATCAATGAATAATTAACAAGAGTGCTTGAAAGTTCAGAAATACAGCCCAAGAACTAAAATGTTTTCAGGTGAATGCACGTGCTTTATTAATCAATTTTACAATGGCCAATCACAAACTACTTCTTAGTTCTCTTTCTAATGGCCCAGATTAATACCAAAATACAAATGCCCTTGCCAAATAATTCAGAAAGCTAATCGTGTCACTGAGGCTACAGCTTTTTTTACCTCAGAGATCAACTTCAACATAAGAAAAGAAAAAGTCATTTATTTTCCACAAAACAAACCCAAAATTTAAAAACCTGGCTTTTAACTATGGATTTTGTCAAGTTTTTCCACTGTATTTTCTGTTCTTGGGAGCCACAATATGTAACAGTACAAGTGGTGTGTGATAGAACAGATGAAACAGATAACAGCACAGACTGCCTTGTTATCTTTCAAAGAGCCAAAACAGATTTGGGGTGGAAAGGAAGGAAAATTTCTATAGCCTTTCTAAGGCTGAGATAGTTGGGGTTGTTCAGCCCAGAGAAGAGAAGGCTCTGGGGAGACCTTATTGTGGCCTTCCAATACTTAAAGGAGGCTTATAAGAAAGATGGGGACAGACTTTTCAGTAGGGGCTGTAGCAGTAGGACAAGGGGCAATGGTTTTAAACTATAAGAGGGTAGATTTAGACTAGATATAAGGAAGAAATTTTTTAGAATGAGGGTGGTGAAACACTGCAACAGGTTGCCCAGAGAGGTCGTAGGTGCCCCATCCCTAGAAACATTCAAGGTCGGGTTGGATGGGGCTCTGAGCAACCTGATCTGTTTGAAGATGTGCCTGCTCATTGCAGGGGTGGGGGTTGGACTAGATGACCTTTAAAGGTCCCTTCCAAACCAAACTATTCTATGATTATTTTGCTATTTTAGTATTTGTGGCTGGATTTAATTCTTCAGTTTCCCCTATGTCTTCTGTGTATTGGCTAGTGGCTATGTATACAGTCCCAACTGAATAAAATTGTGCATACTTGTGTTGAGAAATGCAAGCGTCCATTGTTCCTTTTAGTGCAAGTGGCTTGTGTTAACCCTAACCACTGAGAAGTTTCAGGGTACAAATAGTGAGTCACATCATAAATGTTGTCCCATTTTCAGAACATGGAAATACTGTCAAGAATTTTTTTCCCAAGTTGTCAAGAAGTTTTCAAAACTCAGGTTGGCGACATTAGGAAATATTTCTAAATTGCGTATGTCAGTCAAATAGCAACACTTGTGCTTGGAGGCTTTTAGGACAAGGAACAGAGAAATTAAAGGTGATGTTCTTCATAACTGACTGTAACTGAAGGGGAAAAATACTTCAGAAATTTATCACTAAAACTATAGAATCCTTAAAAGAAAACCAAAATAATTCATAGTTTCTGAACTATATAGCAATACAAATATAATATTTTAAAGTTCATTGAATTATGAGTATACATTTTAAGCATGTAATGGACAAAAAGTATTATCAATAGTTATAATTGTAATGGCTGAATCAAAATATTAAGTACTTATAAACATGTATATTAACTCTACAAACTGTTCAAAGTTTACTTCAGTGACCTGCTTAAGAGCTGTTAGTCAAATAACAAGTAACAACATTGCCTGCAACAACTGGTCTGGTTTGAATCTGGTTCTCAGATTTCAAAACATCTGAATTTTCCTGGAATATTTCAAAATATGATTCTTCAAACACTCGTGTTTCCTGAAAGTTCTAACGGAGTAGCAATTAATATCTAGAAACACTGATGGAGCTTTGACAGTAGCAATTAATATCTAGAAACACTGATGGAGCTTTGACAGTGATTGATCTCATTACACACAGTGGAAAACTTTCTTGAGCTCAGTGGCATATGCACTCAGTCTGAAAAGAGTAAGTACTTGGTAACAAAACACAGGAGGCTGCCAAAATTTTCTATCTGTACTAAAAATGTCTTCATGCTTTTTTTTTTAAAACCTACAAGTACGGTATGCAAAATTTACAAGACCTAGTTATGTATTCCGAAAGCAATCTTTCTATGGCTTTCAAAACCTATAGACTCCAGCCCAAGTGAAGCTCTCTGCAGATGAAATACTAGTTTGGCATTATTTACTTATTTCCATTAAAATGTAAATCAGAAAATCTGAAATACTCAGTTTTCCCTTTCTTTTTCTCCACGTTTTCAAATTTTTTAATGGGTTCATTTAAATGTATCTGGCATCTTTTCAATGTCTCTCCTGTTGGAAAACGCAGAGAGAAAGTTTTCTCATGCAGTATACCACAATCTTCAAATGTAGAGGTAATACAAGAATCATAACTCTCTTTCTTGATCTTCCTTTGCTCTCCAGTTCCACAAAGAATTAAAATCCAGACCATTTAGAGGCATTCATCTGATCCAACATCTTGCTAGAACAGTGAGGTCAAAATCTGAATCCAGATGCAGAGACTGTTTACTGAAACTGCCATTGTAGCAGATGTCTCTTATTTAAAGCAAGAAAACTGGTCTCCACTGGTGATACACTGCAAGGTGATTTCTCAACCAAAGGCTTCTGTTAGGGTCTCATAAACTAATGGCAAATCAGGGATACCAACTGCACAAGCAGCAAAGGAGAAAGCCTACTCAACACTCAGGTCCTCTGCCTTCTCAGAGATGGCTTTGTGTTGTGTTGGCTTTGGCTTCTGAGTGAACACCAATGCTTACAGCCCATGGAAGAAGGTAGTACATAAACCTGAGGTTTTGTTTTGGGCCTTTTTAAAAGAAAAAACTTTTGTTGAAAAATTTTATATAAACATCTACATTTTATTTTAGCTGATAAAAGGGAGACAGAACAAAGAAGTGAAAACAGACAGTAAGTAGATTAAGCAGCGCGAAGAAAAACTATTTACAGTTAAATTTCCTTTTATGGATGGTAGCCTATTACCAGGTCTGGAAAAGGATGTTTACATGAGGTTCAAACATTCAACAACTAAACATAATTACAGTAACATATTGTACCAACTTGAGAACTATCAAAATTGCCAGTGTTGCCATTTTGGATATGCATGTATCCATTTTTGCATGCACATAGTAATCTGAGATATCAGAAGGCACTGTTTTTCCTGTAATTATACATACTAGCTTGTTTTGGCCAAAGTCCTTCAGTACTGTGAACGGTATTTGTGCAGATAGAAACAAAGTCACCGTTCATATCCTTAACTGCTTGTTCTAGCTTACAAATAGGATAAGTGGGGGGTGGGAAAGGGCAAGCATGGCAGCTCCAATATGTGCTCCAGAGTTCTTTTACAGCAAACAGCATTTGAACTGACACATGCCGTCACTACAAAAATTACACTTAGGCAAGAGTGATGCTTATGAGAGACTCCCACACATACTACACAAGAGGAGTTTGGTCATAGATGATAAGGGTTGGAAGTAGTGTGCTCATTCTCATCTTCCTCACTGGCCCCACACTTCAAGATCAGGAGTGAAGGCACACAAAACAATTTAACATTTGAATTGTACTAAACAAAGGAAGGGAGATAAAATTGTATATTTTTCTTGGAAACTGATGGTCACCAAAAGAATTTGTGCTGGCAAACAAGTAATTTGATTAAATCCAACATACATGTTCAGCTAAACAGCATTTAAATCACAATGGACCCGCTCTCTGTTACTTCTGATCACTTATGCTTTCCAAAGCAGAGTAAAACTGTGCTGTTCTACTTTGGTAGCATTTCACATTCACTGTGTGGCGAAAGGTTATGGTGAAAGGTTGCTGAGGACTAAGTCTAGGTGGTATCATAGGCCTTGGTTTGTTATACAGAGGATTTGCTAGGAATGCAGCTACACTGGTGAAAATCCCCTGTATTGGCAGAGTAAACAACTGCACACACTATGCATTGTTGTAATCTACCTTAGTTTCAAGTGGGGATTAAATTCTGCAACTCAGGCTAGGCAGAAGATGACTATATGGACACAATCCTCCTACCAAATGTTGCAGAAGCACACAGCCCCACACAAATGGAGGGACTTAGTCTCTTCTCCTTCCCCACAGCAAATCCCTCCCTGACCTCTGTAGTTACAGTGTAGAAAAAGAACAGGATAGGAATTTTTGGTCAGTTCTTGCTCTGTCTCCAGTTTACATCTGAACACAAGGATGGATAAGCTTCAGACAGTTTAACATTCTACATTACTTTAGGATTCCTTTTTGCCTGGACCAATTTTGTTTAATTATGAAGTCATATAAGATTTCCTTGCTGAATTTTGTACTTTCCAAAAGACTAGTTGGGTGTGGCTAAATGTATTCACTATGTTTAATGAAACTGTAGAAATTAAAGAGGGAAAAGGTTTGTCTTTATCCTCCTTCCATAGCACTATTGTTCTTTACAGTATTCTTTGGAGTGTATTCTCCATAGATTTGTCCAATCTGGTTATAAGCTTTTTTATTTAAAAAGAAGGAGCTGTATGAGGACACCATTTTGAGTGATGCTGGATAAACACAAACTGTCCATCAAAGCAGAATTAACAAAAATGTATTTGTTAGAACCACTAGACCTCAGGAATTTTGCTGTCATTCCACTCCTGCTTTTTCTGAGCCCCAAAGCGATGGGAGATTTACGCAGGTTTGCCAAAATCAGGAATGGATTCCCTCTGCATTACTTCTGTATGTTATAGATTTGGCATTTCCACAACCTAACTAGTATTTCTGCCCAGGCTAAAATATTTCATTGTTAGAACAATCTGCCAGTGAAATCCTTTCTCTCTCATGTAGTTTTTAAGCTAGTGTCTTTACCCAGACAAACCTCAGCTGCTCTTACATAGAAGATTTGTCTAGTACAAACACAAAGGAATTCACAGTGGTGATTCCTTCAGTGTTTAGAATATTATTTTTATAATAGCCTATAAAGATGATGTAAACCTTCAGCAAACAATTATAGCATGCCTTCTGAAGTTTTAATCAGCTGTTGCTCTGCTCACAACTCCCACTGAACTATGTATCATGTTTCAGGTGTTGGCCTGCCAAAACCTCATAGGAAAGACCTAAAACCTCTCAATACTCTGGAATGATTTGTTGTATTAGAGCTTAAAGGCATAATAAGGCCTTCTAAGAAAGGCTCTGAAAGCCCTCAGTAGCTAAATCACTGTGATTCTGATGTCTCTTGGGTCAAAGAAACATCCACAAGGCCAGTACAATCTTTGCCATGCAGACATGTGGAGAACAGGAGTTTCACCTGCCCTAACACCAAATGACAGGGAACAGGAATGTAAACCACAGCTGGCCACAGCCTGCTGGAGGCTGTGGGCAGAGTCAGAGAATACTCAGTGATGGAATGCCACTATCTGAAGCCTGTTCCTGTCTGACATGGCAGTAAAGGGCTACAGTAACCATAGCCATAACCCTAAGACAATAGAGAGTGAAATAATAAAAGCATCTATTTGTGACTATTGATACAAGACATTTTTCTGATGTTTTTCTGAACATAATGGTCATGCTATTTTTTGCCCAATTATTTGCCGAGTGGTAGTAGATAAGGGTTCTGTACGCTGCATGGTGTAAAAGATACCAAAAGAAAAACACTGCTTTTGGATGGCCTTGCAGTGTCTGGAGAACTGCCTCATTACGATAGACATATATAATAGAGTCACTAATGAGCATTCTTTAGGATAAGATGTATCAAAACATGTAGAAGATGACACTGCACAGAATCATCCGAGAAGGGTCAAACAGCGGACAACTGAGGAAGACTATGGAAGACCACCAGAGGACTCCTGAAGACCACCAGAGACCTTGAGTATGCTTGCGTGAAGGACGTTTACATATGATAATGAGTTCCCAGAAAGTTAATGAATATGTAAAACAGAAATGTAATGAATATGCGTATTGAACTTGTATATAAACTATGCAATTAACCTGATCAGGCGCACACATTAGGAGGAAAGATCTCCTGTGTGCCCAGCGCTGCAATAAAGGATACCTGCTTAATAGTCTTCTGACTATCGAATCCTGATTTCAGCTTTTCACAGCATCACTATAGAGGGTAAAATATTAAAAACATCTCAATAAATTGTAGCATAATGAGCCATTGGCTTCCAAGCCTATCTGGAAAGGCCAGGCACCTGTTCATTGCCACCTCCCATATGACCTCCCTTGTCACCACAGCTCAGTTAGCAGAACTGAGTGCACGAACACTCCCTATTCCACCACAGCACAAAGGTCTATGCTCTGTTAACTGTCAGTAAGACCTAAGGTTTTGAGGCACTGTTTGAAAAAAGGTGTTAGGACTTTCAGAAAGCTCAGGCAGTCTAGCTCCATTCTGTATGTTTACTGGGTGCTGAAGAGCACAAATGCACCAACCATCACAGAACAGATTTTGTATCACTTTTCTGCAGAACAAAAACCTCTCCCAAATCTATTGGCCTTTAAGAACTGAGACATAAAATGGAAGTCATGAGTCATCTGGAGCCACTATAGTCAGAATAACGTAACTGCAGCTCATCTACAAGGGTGCAACAATGAAAAGACTCACAACCGTAAATATTTTTGTACCACAGTTATCTTCTGTGAAGGGGGAGCAATGTAATCACAGTCTTGACATCATGACTGGTATCAGTCTGCCTCATGACTGGGTTCAAAATACGTTGTCATAAAAGTTACACAACTGTCAGCCAACAATTATTCTTAACAGCAAATTTAGTAAAATGCTTTGGCATCCATTCCTGGAAGTCTAGAACTTACACAGCTTCTCCTCATCTATTCCATGTGCACTTTGAAGGATAATATCAAACTCTCCATCTCTGTTTATAGCTTCAACACCTGCAATTTTGCACAAAAAGAAGCTACATTTTGAAAATATAAATTAATTTGTTTGCAAGACAATAAATCACAGTTGGTGAAAAGAGAGCAAGTGCGCTATAAAGACCATTAGCTTTCCATACTACTGCCTAACTAATTTAAGGCTGAAACAGAATGACCATACTTTAAAAAGCAGATGACTTACTAAAACCTTGCTGTTTTCCAAATTAAACACACAGCCTTCATATCCAAGGCATAGTTCTAATGTAACAAAAATATCCTAGACCCAGTAACTACAGGACAGTGAAGAAACAGGAAATCCTGCCTTTGCTGGCATAAGAAAGAAAGTGAATGGAACTATCTTCAGCCTAACAAAGTTTCCTCCCTGGTAGCACTGTGAAGCTTCTTTGTGCTAGACCCAGTCTGGGATTAAAC
>JANZLQ010000100.1:8859850-8878514 GCA_026212715.1 Elanus axillaris
TCTGGGATTAAACACGGGAGTTCAGTTTCCAAAACTGTTAGTCAAGAACCTTTCACACAACCTAACTTCATTTTGAAGTGCGAAAGCAAATATATGAAATAGAAGCAACTCATTCAGTGATCTCAAAACGCAGCAGATTTAAAGCAAACTATATAACCTGTTGCATGGGTTGACTTTTATCTCATGTGGGTTTAGTTAGCAGAGCTAAAAACATAAGCTAACACAAGGTGTGAGGCCATCTTCTGAACAGATGCAGATGATAACCTTGTGAGCTCAGCTGTCTGCTCCAATCGCCTTGCAAATGATGTTTGTTTCCAGAAGTGTGTTTCCAGCACAGGTTACAGGAATTTAGACTGTTTGTACCAATTGGAATTCCACAACCATACGCTTCTGCATGCAAATGGAAAGCATCCTGGCAGGAAAACGGGCTTAATGTTCCTTTCTAGCTACAATTCAGCATGACAATTCTTTGCGGGGAAACCGAGGTGAACAGAGCAGTGTAATTTACTTGACAGACAGAAACGTTAAACACAGAAATATAGCCACTCCACAGAAACATACAGACCCCCGTCCTGCAATGGGATTCAACATGTGATTTCATCGCGCGTGTGCTTACATGGAGGGCGGGTGTCCTCGCTACTCATACCGAAGAGAGGGACAGGGGACCTCCCTGCCGCGGGGGCACCCGAGCCCGACCCTGCCAGCACGGCCGCTCCCCTCGCAGGGCCCCAAAGGATTTCCTGCCTTGGCAGCCCCTCAATCCCTGGAAACGATTTCTCCCAAGGAGCAGGAAAGGCGGCGGGACGAAGAGCCTGATGGGGGCCACGGCTACACCCGCGCCGGGGCTGCCGGAGGCGTCGCACCTCACCTGAGCGGCAGCGCGCGGCACCACAGAGAGACAGCGCCGCCCCGCCCCTTCCCTATCCCCGCCTTTCCCGCCGCGCGCGGCTGTAACGGCCGCAACGGCTGTAACGGCACCGCGTGTTCGAGCGCGCTCACGTGACGGCCCGGCGCAGCCCGCCCCGGAGCGGGCGGCTGGTTGGTTGGCTGGGGCGCGCCAGCCGCTCCGCTCCCCGCCGGCCGGGCCGGGCCGGACAGGACAGGACAGGACAGGACAGGACAGGACAGGACAGGACAGGACAGGTCAGGGCGGGCCGCAGCGCACCGCTGAGGAGGCGGGCCGCGCTGGGCAGAGCGCTGCGGGCGGCGCCGGCGGCTGGCACTTCTGCCCTGTCTGTCCTCCCGCCAGCGGGTCCTGCTCCGCGCTCAGGTGAGACGCGCGGCCCCGGTCGCGCTCCCGCGGGGCGGGCGGATGTCGGGCGGGGAGGGAGGCGCCGCTGTCAGGCGCTGCCCGCGTCTCTCCGGGGCGCTCGCCGGGCCAGGCGTGTCGGGACGCGGGTGACCCAGCGGGGCCGGAGCCGGACGGCGTGGCGAGCTCCGCTGGACTCGAAGGGAGCGGGGAAGCTGCCGCGGAGCAAGGAGCGGCGGGCGGCTGAGGCACCGCGGGGCTCGGGGCGGCGTTGCCGGGGGGCGCCGGCTGCCGCCGCCCTTCTTCGAGGGCAGATCCTGACAGGAGTTCCCGGCTGCTCCGGGCTGCTGAGCAGGCCGTCGCGTCTTGCTCCCGCCCCAGGGGGAGACCCAGAGGTGCCAGGCACCTGCCTGGCCCGACCTGGTGTCCCGTTCCCTTCCCCGGTAAGGCGAAAAATGCTGACAGCTCCCTTGGGTGTGCAGGTGGTCCTGCTGCCATGCTATTGAGCTGTTAGATACCGTTAGATGTATTTATTACTGCTCTGGTTGAACACGGTGTAAATAGTGTGCTGGGATCGCTACACCTCATACGACTTTTACTTGTTTGTTCAGGGGGCTTCTTTATACGATTTATTCTGGCTGCCCCCTCCTTTTGAAAACTCGACGGCCAAAACTAAAATCTATTCATATTTCTCTTTCTGGATATTGATCTGGCACATTTGCCACAAAAATTAAACTTTCCTCTCATACAGGTTCTCCAGGCACTTTCTGAATGCACTTTGTTTGAAAAGCAATTTACTGAATTAACGTAGCATGCACAAAGATAACTTCAGTTGACGTACTAGCAAAGTAACATCTATCGCATGAGCAAAAATGGAATATTCCTGCCCTTGGGTTCCTTTTTAATCTTAAATTATTAATGGCTCTCTGCATTACATGAATGAAATTTGCAATTGGTACAGAGTGCAAATGCATGTAGAAAACTGGATTCAAGAGGAGCTGGTTATGAAGAAGGACGTGTCTCCAAAAAGACTAGCAGGAGGATGAAGTTAGAGAGCCCCTTCTGTTCCTTACAGTTGTTGAGGACCTCTGGGGGAGAAGCAGTGGGCTGTACCCAGCCCACTTCTTTTCTCAGTCATTTTTTCTGAGAGCTGCAAAAGAGCAAAACTTTTCCCTACTTGGGGAGCAGAGGAAATTAGAGTTTTAATACATACACTTTTGTTTAACTGACTCATCATGGGTGCTCCTAAGGCAGGGTTAGTGGCAATCAGAGTATCCTGTCTTCTTTTAGAACCTGATTGTCAGTTTCTCACCAAATGCCATCATTTGTACTTAGTTAAATAAATGTGTTTACATCACATTTCATTGGTTGCTTTTGTCAATATAATCAATAGAGGAAAAAATTCCTTTATCTCTAAGGGAGACCCCAGAAAAAACACACTTGTTTAAACTGAAGTAGGAAGGGCAAAACGCTTTGCATTTGCTATAGAGTCTGGAACATTAAATGTTTGAAAATATGTTGAGAGGAAGCATTAGTTTAGGTATCAATGGGAAGTAAAATTTCTACTGTCTGTTCAACCATGTAATGCACAGTAAGTGAGGTGTGTCATACTAAAGATTACAACAGTGAACTAAGGTTCTGCCCTTTCTTTTACTTGAACTTCTTCCAGTATTTGAACTTTTATAGGCAAAAGTTTGAAGTAAGACCATATTAAACAAAGCAGAAACATCATACTTATAAGCAGTTACTTTTCTTCTACATAATCACTCAAAGTTTGTTGAAGAGATTTTGGGCAGATGTACTGAAAATGTGTGATGTTACAGAAATATGAAACCAATACATAGAGATGATAGGCTGGTAAACGGAAGCTCTTAAGCAGGTTGAGAGGATAAAATTCTGCAATATTGTTAGTTTGTAATAATCTAAAAACCAACCAAACAAAAAAAAGCCCAACAAAAAACTGGGCGAGAAAAAAAGACTGGATCACCTTAGGCTACAGAACAACCCAAAGGTGAAGCTGGGGTGGATTTGAAGAGAAAATTGGGCTGAGCTTTCCTTGAGTTTTCTCTAGTGTAATTGTGTTAGAGGAGTGACTTGTCCATAGCAGAAGAGGCTCCTAGGCCAGATTGCACATGACTGGTTATGTGTTAGCCCCAAGGAGCCATCCAGGGAGCCCAGTGTTCCACATGGTCTTGTCTGCATTCCTTCTGGGCCTGGTTTGCACCACAATTGTATCACCTGCCAACCTGTGGCAACAACCACCTGCTAATCCCTGTCCTGCCTGCTCAAAGGAAGTTCCCCACCTTGGAGAGTTAGACCATATAAGTACATCCCCCACTGAATTACTCTTTGTTCCAGCTGGCTTTAGTTTTCCTCAGCTTATCATGACCTTACTGCATGTCCTGCAGACAGCACCATAGTGCGATTGCAGTTGTGGATGAGCATTAGTTCAGGTAATGCCTGCCTGGGTGAGGAGTGGATGGGAGACAGAAGGAATTGCACTGCCATGTCCAAAACTCTCTGGTGCAGGCACACAGGATAAGAGTCACATAAATCCAGCTGTCTTTCCAGTTGTGAGCTCCTCAAGACTCGGATGAGGAAGTTGCACATAAGGTTTAGCTGCTCTATTCTTCTGAGCGCAGAACGCCATCACAGAAATAGAAGATCTGTCTCCACTGCTGTCATAAGGAAGATGTTTACAATTTGGAGTTGTAATCAGGCTGCACAATGCTAATTAGGATTAGAACCTTTCTTTTGTGGTCCTAACTATCTTCAAAACCGGAAAGCAGAAGTGAGGTTGAGGGGCGAGGTGGTAGAGGCCAGAAACTTTTTTCTGTGAAGTGGAACTTTTAGGCTTATGCTTTAGTAGTGATGAAAATCAGGCTTAACTACATTTCTACCTGTTTACACTCTTCAAACAACAGGTCTGACTTTACAGCATAATAATTAAAAAAATCTCTTAGCAAGCAGGAGAGTCTCAATGTGGCCTTTAATAGGACAAAACTGTAAATAATTAATGATTTCTGAAGAAGAATTATGAATGAGCTGGTGGAAGGGCGTTACATGTCTGTTTGAAAGTGAGAAGGATCTTGATGTATCTGTGGAGGCCGTGTCTGTGGATTTTAATGAGGGCAAAGCAGAGAAAGGCTGGTTAAAATGTATGAGATCTCAGTGAAATAAAACCAGGGAAACCTCTGAGTTTATGATCAGTTAAACCAGATCCCATTTTTTCTGAAAGGGGATGTTCTGAAAGAAGCTGTGAATAACTTCTAATATACCATCAGTACTGAGGAAACAAATGAACAGTTATGAATGGTACAGTATCACATAAATAGGTATTTAAATAGTTTGAAAGACCTGTGTGTGCTAATGCCACTATTTAATTTATTACTTGGAGTTTTGTTTCGTTGTGGAATAAGGCTGTTATTTGTAGGGGTCACAAAGGGAGCTATGTATGGAGGGTCTAAGGGCCTGCCTTGGAGAAAGTCAGGGTGAAGACAATAGGTAACATTCTCAACAGTCGTAGCTGCATAATACATGGTAGCTAAGGAAAACTGATATAGTCTTTGCCACTAAAACACTTATGGATAAGTAGCAAAAGTGCTTCTATGGAAGGGAAGGACTTCTAGAGGGATATAGATATCATACCTCTAGCTCTAGTGTCAATTCCAGTGGCTTGTCTGTTCCACAAAGGTGGAATGAGATGTTATGTCAGTTTCTATGTTCACCCTCACAGTTGTCTTGTGCATGGTATCTACAGAAGGTGGGAATTTCTGTGAAAAACTAACTTGAGTCCTAAATTCAACTCTGAAATGTTGCTGATAAGGAAGGAGAAATTCCTAGAAAAGCTAAGCAGGCTGCTAGTTGCTTCAGCTGAAGAATCTACATTTCACTTCCACTTTTCAAGCTAGCATGAAACCTCTGAAAGCTACTTGTGTCACTCAGCATTGCTTTTAGGGCAGCATCTGAGGTGAAACCGAGGTTGCTCCCACCTTAGGTTCTTGGAAAACCTCAGTCTTGCTCCTGGATGGGACCCAAGTGACAATAATGCAGGCATTTACCAAACCCAGTGAGGCACTTCTATAATTAATATAATTTGGGACCAAAGGTAGAAGCAACACAGAAGTCCCAGCTCACCTGTCATCAGGCTGTCAGCTGATATTTTAGAGCCTTGTCACCTTCTTGAAGGTGGGCAAAAACCCTGTCCTCAGACTCTGTTAGCTAACCTATGAAGAGCTGGTTAACTGTGGTACAGCAGTGTTTGGTTTTGACACATAAGCTGTTTTGTTGGGTTTTTTTAATTCTAAATCCAGAGGAAAATTTTTCAAGAACAAGCTTTATTTGACTGAACTGTATCAATCTCCAGTTATGCTCAAAAGCTCATCTATCTACCCATGATTTCTTCAGTGCATTGGAGTGAACAGT
This sequence comes from Elanus axillaris, assembly GCA_026212715.1. NCBI lineage: Eukaryota > Metazoa > Chordata > Aves > Accipitriformes > Accipitridae > Elanus > Elanus axillaris. The sequence continues at coordinate 8,865,525 of JANZLQ010000100.1, forward strand.
TAGTACTTTAATAAATAAAGATATTTAATAAAGATACTCAATTTACCTGTTTGAAACTTTGATAGACTGTTTTGTTGACCAAGCTGTCCTGTTTTACAATATAAAATGGATCATAAGAGATGTCTTTGGTATTGTATGTGTTACAGGTTTAGATTGAAAATAGTCAGGTTTATTCTCTCTCTTTCATTTTTTTTTTTCTTTTCTTTTTTCTCCTTCAGGAGTGCCACAGTAAGAGAAGTGAAATATCTTTAATGGAATTCTGCTTTTGATCAAGCTGTTAAAAATGGATATGAACATTATTTTCTCCTGTGAGGTAAGTATTCCCAAGGAGAAATAAAAAAAAAAAACAAACAAAACCAAAACCACTCACTCTTTTTACTTAGTGTTGCCTGTCAATTCTGCTGTTCTGTCCAGCAGCTTTTGGTCAGGTATTTTAAAGTTATAACATCTGTGACTTGGAGAACTTTGTACTGATAGTCTTAACTGAAAAGTTCTAGAATTAATGTTTTCTCTTACAGGATTAGGCAGCTTTGTTCTGATATTCCAGTAGACAAAACCAAATGTATAAAGGATCTGTATTGTTGTGGAGTTAGTGTAATGGGCGGCTACTGCGCATAGTAGCTTTTGACCCAATGTCAGGCTTTTCTTCAAAACATTAAAGAAACGGAAGCTGCTAAGTCTAATTTTCAAAAGCCTATACTTACACAGACTAACTGCAGATGCAGGAAATGAGTGAGATCCTGGGATGAAGAAAGAGTTTGTACCATAAATACGCAGGTACTCTTTCATGCAACCAGGCAGCTTGCTTTTTTCTTGCTCTGTGCAGCCTAGGGAAAAGGTGGGGCTGTTGCCAGCATGAATTACAGGTGCATATTGATAATGCTTTTGCCAATTCCCACACCTAGATCTTTACAGGTTCATACAGTAAGCACATAAATTAGAAAAAACAAATATGTCTCCTTAATTTAGGATCATAGGAAAATTAGGGTTGTAAGGAACCTCAGGAAGTCATACAGTCCAACCCCCTGCTCAAATTTTGGAGTAGTCAGTGAAATTAGGTCATTTTCACCCATTGGCCTTCCCGGTCTGTTATATGTTCAGAAGCATTAACAAAAGGTGCTTTTATATCTTTCCATATGTGTTAAATGTACACTATAGTAATGCAGATAGGAACATAGCATGCTCCTAAAAATTTGTCAGAAGGGAAAATACTGTAATTAAGACAGGATTGTACAAGAATGGTCTGTTTCTCTGAACAAAGGAAACAATAAATCTCTGATGTATTCATTTCTTGCGATTTCAAATGAAACCTCTACAGGTCATCTAACACAGTGACATGCTGCCAATATTTTCAAGACAGGTTCCCTGCAAGAATGACCCCTTCCCAGGCATCTCTAGAAAATCTATTTATTTACTTTCTCAAGTAAGCAAAATTGCTTTCTCATAATAAAGGGAAGGGAAGTGAACATGTTTCTTATCCTGCCTGCTACATGTTACTGAAACATTTCCTCTGAAGTATAAATATTTGTTCATGGGAAAACATAGTGACAATGTGAATAAAAATAAGCATCTTGTCAGGAAGTTTAAGGAGCACTCTCTTTCCTGGGCTGTCAAAGCAAACACGAACCAAGTGTTCCACCCCCCTATGATTATGTACTACCAAACAGAATGTTTTGTGACCCCTAGGAATAACTACTTCAGTGTTTTGGCCAGGGAGGGTCATACAAAGAACAGGTTAATGCTGTCAGGAGAAAGAGATTTCAGCATTCAGAGCCTCATAGGAGGGTCACTGAAGTGAAGAGACACTTGGTTTACTTTGGATTTATGCTTATCTCAATGTGCTTTGAATTGATCCCTCAAAACTGGTAATTTAATAGCTTTAATAGTTACATTAGTAATTTAATGAGCCCCCTCGAGCACATCATCAGACAAACATATACTTTGTGAACAAAAATAGAAGTCATTTTATAGGTAATGCAGTTCCTGAAAGCCAGTATAAAATATTACATGTATGCAAGTTGTGATGCTATGAATTATTTAATATACAGAGTGATCTCAGCATCACAAAGTACTTATTAAGGCAAATGGCACACCTAAGAACTGCGATAGATCTCTTCACCTCTGCTCCCAGTGTAAAGTCTCACTTCCCAGCCTAATTTTGTGTCTCTAAATGAATTTCTGAGTAACATGCATAGCTTATGTAATTAAGTTACAGAATAATCTTGGAAACTTGCTGTTTCCACACCAGTTTATGTTGCTTCTGTGATTGGGTCTCACTTCTTGAAGAGAACCTATCTGCAGGTCTGGACAAAAGTTAACTTAGGTATTGTCATGTGCTTCAGTCAGAAAATGCTACATCTGTGGAAGGCATGTCTTTGTAGAGGTGTTATTTGCTCCTTAATATCCCAGTCACAGCTTATTTGCTTACGGGCTTCTGTGTCACTTGAGGCATTATGAGACAAGTAGTAGTAAATTTAGCTCTCGGGTTAAAGAAGCTACTGCTCTCTCAGAGATTACTTTCTCCACAGTCAGTGGAATAAAATAGGTACATGTGTGTTAGCCACTACAGCAGAGAATCTGGCCATTTAATTTAGCTGACAATTCAGACAGGTAAAAACAAAGTTCTGGACTGTGCAAAACCAGCTGAGGTGGGTGTGTGTGAAAGAGTAAACTTGAGTAGAATTAAATGTAGCAGAGCAAATTTTAAATGTTAAAACTACTTGAGCTATTTCTTCACAAGCTTATGATTGCTTGTGACTAGAGATTAGAAAATTGGGGAACCGCTGTGTTTGGGATATTGGGGAAATGGCAGCATTACTGTTTGTTGCTTTTAATCTTTGTAATTAAATTTATGTTCTCTGGTACTTTCTATCACAGACTGTTGAAATCCTGTACTAAGCATATTTCTAACTTCATCATGGGATTTCCTATGCTTTTAATAAAGGAGAATGAATGATTCTCACAACACCTATGCAGAATCAGGAAACAATTCTTTGTTATTTTTAGGTAGGAAATGAAGAAAGAAATGATGCAGTTCTGAAATGTCTATTTATTCAGGGAGCTTAAGCAACAAGGTATTCAACACAAGGAGTCCAAGTTGTGATATAAAAGTAGTACTGTCACCCCAGAGTATCCTCTTGCCAACTGGAATTACCTGTGTCTCAAACTTTTGGAAGCAAGGGCCTAGCACTCTCAAGATGAGGATTTGCAACAATAAAACCAAATTTAGTATGGTAACAGTACCTCAGGTTTAGATACTTGCTTGTTTTCACCACTTTGTCGGTGGTGAAATGTGCTTCTACACAGGCTCCTAAGTGGGAAGATGTTCCAATAATTGTCCTGAGCAACAGGTACCATTTACACCTGAGACAGATATATATCTTGTGGGTCTTATGACTATCCACATTTCAGTTCTTTATTTATGGCTATTGCTTAACACTTCTTAAATTTGGCTCTTCTATTTCAGATACATGTTTTCAACTGCCTTACATGCTTAGGCATATATGTAGATTATTGGTCACTAAATAAAGAGGAACATTTCAAAAAATGCTTCCCAGTCTTCTAAGGAAAATACCTGTAGGTCAGGCTCTTCTTGAGGCAATGCAACTGTCTCCACTAGAATTTCTCCAGGGGTGAATTTTATTCTTTTAATCCTCCTTTCTTTGTGTGTTTGCAACAGTGGTTCTCACTGGCAACACTATAATTAAGGAACTCTCAATATTTCTCTTACAGTAATAGTACAGTAGTATTTTAGCTGTAGTTCTGAATTTCAGCTAGAAGTCTAATGTAAAAAATAAGTGCTGTTCTATTTTAAATCGGAATGGTGGACAAATGGTTAACTTCTGTAACAGATATAGTTTCACAAAATTTTACAAGCAGTTACTTCTGTCAATAATTCGTATCTTTTCCTGCAAAAATATTTTGGAGATGAGTTGGGGGAGGCATTCAGTTCACCTGGGGCTTCTATAATGCTGCAAAATGCACCTTGCTCTAGCACTTTTGCCAATATGTGTGGGAGCAAGTAAGATTAATACCTCTGTAGTTATTCTCTTCTACCCTTACCCAGGAAAAGGACTCTTGCCTGACTCAGAAAAGACTGTAAAGGGTTCTTTACAAATAAAAAGCTACATGCCTTGCTACTTTATTGAAAAAGAAAAATAACTGTTAGTAGAATTCATGATGCTTTGGCAATATGACTTCCAAGCAATGAGTCCATGAGAAATTTCAAGGCACCGGAATACTTCTGATTTTGTTAAAGCTCCTTGAGTGACTGATTATGTTCAAAACCACTGGTGGTGGTTCTAGTTTGGTTTTAATTTTACAAAGGTAAATTCTGCTCCTGACGTGTTTAAATGCTGCAGTTACCTGCTTGTATATGTGTAATTGGAAAGTGATGGTTTTTTCTCCACACTTTCCAAATCACACAGTATACATAGTAGCTTGAATCCTTAAGCTCTTTGTCTTTTGCGTAATCTGTACTTTGAGGCTGTAACAATACTTTGACAACTTTTGAAAGTAGGATGTTCCACACCCTCAGTAAAAACTGCAAATATGTGCAAGAAAGATGTGCTTTCATAGTTGATAGCTTTTGAATGGTAGCATTAAAAAAAAAAAAACAAACCAGAATCCTCTTGGGTAACTATTGCTATAAAATATCATTTGGGAAAGTCTTATCAAACAGCCTGCAGTGAAACATGCAAACTGTCTTCATTCCCTGCTTCTTAGACGTGGAATCACTTGTGTACATTCACTTGTATGGATCACTTGTGTGCATTCCTCTGCAATTTCTGCAATTACCGTTATCCTTCAGCTAAACAGCTTTGCTAGAATTTACAGAAAGTGTTTCAGGGGAAGAAAGATGTCCGTCAGAACCAACCCTGGTAATATTCTTTCTGCATACGATCTAAGGCCTTGACTCAATGGGCGAAACAAAAATGTGGTAACTAGATTTGCTTAGACATATTGAAGTAAACTGCTAAAATAGCTAAGCAGTGTTTGGACAGTGGAAACCTTGTGCTGATATAATCCAGCGAATTTAAGTTTGTTTTGCAAAAGTGCTAGTGTAACTAAATCGTGTCATTAAACTGGTGCAAATAGTTGTAAGAGGCACAAGGTCTTACCTTCCTGGAAAAGCTTTCTCTTTCAAAAAATGTATGGTTCAAAAGTAGAGAATGTGCAGAATATAACAGGTGTTTGAGACTTTGAATTTGGGTCTTGAATGATTAAAGCCACAGTGTTGCTACTGTGCAGAATCACACTATTCAAAATAAATGGAGACTCGTACTGTAATCTTGGGGCGGGAGGTGGTGGTGGTGGTGGGAGGAATTGTAACCTAAACCAGCACATTCTTTGAACAACCTAGTGGAAAAAATATTGAAGTGATAGGTGTTTCATTCAGTGCTGTTTTGTTTCAGCTGCTTTAAATTATATGTCTTCATCTTTCTAAGACAGGCATATTGCAACTAATTTGATGGATTTTTTTTTCTTGATTAGCACCTGAATTGAAGCCTAGAGGAGTCAGTGGAAGCTTTTCTCCATCAGTTTCAGTAGGATTTATATCAGGCTCTTAAACCATAATTGGGGTCTTTCCTGTCTAGCTAACTATGGGACAGAGATGCAGAAGAGTAAGATGTAGGTAATAAAGCTGTTTCTCAAAGATTAATGGTGGTGAGATTAAGTTGCCCTTGATTTTAGTATTTAATGCTGCTCTGTTGGTTTGACACCTTATAAAGGTCAGAATATGGCTTCTGTTCTTGTATATAAGCAGTAATTCAGAGACCAATAATACTAGTCTTTGGCAACTGTGAAAAAAAGAGAGAAAATCCACTTTCTTTCTCTTCCCCTCATCACCCCTACCCTACACCTTCCCATTCCTGTTATTAGAGATCTGTGTTCAAGACTTCTCCTTGTGTTCTTTTTATAGCACCAGTATAAGCAAATCAGAGCAGTAATGGCATGTCGTTGCAGAGATATCTATGTATTGCTTCTGTAGAATTTATGCAATCTCTGACCAATATTTCAGCTTCTAAAGTTTGGTCTACCTCTTGTATCCTTCTGCATATAAAACTACTAGGCTTTTAATACATTAGGTGATTTTTACAAGCCTCAAAAGGCAGGGAGAGCATTTATAATGCTTTAAAGAATGAGAGCTGATCCATTTATATATGGCTTTTAAAGCTCAATAACTCAGATCAAAAGTGAGAAGCAAAGACTGTGTTTGCCATTGAAAACCTCCTCTTGTAGTATAAAGGGCTTCCAATATACCACTGTCTTTGAAACTCAGTACTCAGACAGACGTGCATTTTGACTGATCTACATAGAGGAGGGACAGAGACTGACAGCTAGCCAGAAGGTCAGACAGAAAATCTTCCCCAGCTGACTGTTTGCTATGATGACTCTCATTTCATTCCACAAAGAAGTTCTTTCCATTCCATTAACATCTGATTAGATGGCAGAAACATTTTAAGAAACTCTGAACAGTTATACAGATGCTAGCACTACAGGTGACATAATTGGATAACATAGTACAGACATGAAATCAGCTCTTCAAGGTGAGGATTTGTTCCTGGGATTAGCATTTCATATATGTGTGAATGTTGTCCTGTGAAGTGGAAATAAAGAGTTATTCTGGTATGTCCCAGTCTGCGAACAGAGGCAGTAGCTAGGGATGGAATTGTCAAGAAATTAGAATAATTCTTATATTAGTCAAATTTTCACTGCTGCATTCAGCATAGCATTACCCTTAATTTTTATTAGTGAGCTTTATAAAATATAACACTCCAATAGATTGCCATAAAGAGCAAACCATGGATTTGAAGGTGAATTTCCTGTACCTTGGAAAACACCTTAAATACTGGAAATAGCTGATGAAACAGGCATGCTTTGGATAGTTGGGAAAAAGTCTTATGAAATTTTGGTGCATTCACTTCAAGTTTCATTCCCTTGCCAAACAGCAAAATGACACACGTTCAAGAAGAAATCCTCCTACTAGTCAGTTCCTCCCATTTAGCTTCTGTTTGGAACTGTTTTTATAAGCTGATTAAATCTTTCTTACACATGTTGTAGTTCTGAGGATCTAGAAGCATGAAATATAGCAAATACAAGCTGTTGCAAACTTGTTACCACTAAAAATTTACACATCTAATACAAAACTATACTGTACAACAAATACTTAATACAGCCTTGTCCTCGCTGGGTTGTGAATGCAACGAGCCATAACTCTGCCACTTCTTCCCTTGGGAGGCTCTTACATAACTGCTCAGCTGTTTCTCTTGCTGTTCTTCATATTAAGCCAAAATTTTATTTTGCTTAGTTGTATCCTGGTACACCTAACTTTGCAAACTGGGACTATTCAAATGAATCCACTCCCTTTTAAGACCAAACTGTGCAGTCTGTAGGAAGAGAAGTGCAGCAGCAAAGGCAATAATAGAGTTTTGTAAGGTTTCATGAGAAAGACTGACAGCGCAAGTGAACAGGCTGAGATGTACCTGAGTCAGTAGAATGCCCTTCTAGCAACAAAGGCTGACCACATACTGGGCTGCATTAGGATGAGTGTAGCAAGGAGGTCAACGGCAGTGATTATTCTCCTCTACTCGGCACTTGTGAGGCTGCATCCAAAGTACTGTGTCCAGTTTCAGGCTTCACAGCGCTGAAGAGAGATTGACCAACTGAAGAGAGTGCAATGAAGGGCCACGAATATGGGTAGAGGACTGAAACATAAGGTATAGACAGAGAGACTGAAGGAGCTGTTTATCTGGCCTGGAGAAGAGAAGGCTAGGAGGGTATTCAGTTACTATCTCAGGGACCTAACAAGGTGTTATAGAGGAAAGTAGACTCTTCCAATCGTTGCACAACAGAAGGACAAGAGGCAGCAGTCACAAGTAGCATCAAGGTAAATTCTGACTGGATGTAAAGAAAAACATTTTCATAGTGTGTGGCTAAGCAATGGAACAGGCAGGTTGGAGACTGTGGACTTACCATCCTTGACATAAGATCAGGCTTTCGAGTTAGCTGTGCATTGAAGAGGAGGTTGGACTAGATGACCTGCAGACGTCCCTTCCCACCTAAAATGCAATTCTGCTGTGGTGTGAGGTGATGAGAGCAGGGTTAAATATGGGAGCAGGGGAAGGCAAAAGCCAACATCCTACACAAGATTAGACTAAAAACTAAAGCATTATTGAAATAAAATCCTCTGAAAAAGTGGTAGGTATCTAATTTTTATTTCAAATTGTAAGTATTGGCATTTTCCTTCTCTAGACAGTCCCTTTCTTATTTACCCAGCTTTTTAAAATGTATGCATATATCAAGTGTTTTATATCCCTCTGCTAGTGAAAAAGAATGTGAAAATACAATTCATAAGGCAAACAACCAGTGCTATATGTCATTCATAAAATGCTCTAACAAAATCTGGTGCACTGCAGGCTTCTTAAGTGATGATGGTCTTGCACTATATTTAGCATTCAGTGAGTAACTGAAAAAACGCCTAACAAATAAATGCATAGTGATCTATCTTGGTGTCTAATGCACACAGTGAAGATATCATGTATACGTTACATGTCTCCATCTCTGAAAATTGAGACATTTGTGTGGGATAGTATCAAAAGCGATGGAACTGGCCTAAGCAATTTGCACAGTTGGCTGAGAATTGATCTTGACATCACTAAATAGAAGCACCTTACGTCAAATGCTAAACTCTGTCCTTATTACACCAAAGAGAATAAAGGACTGCATACAATATATAATAGTTTTGAAAAGAAAGCTAATTGTGAATGCATAAGCATTTGGCACGGGTACATTATAGTTCTGAATGCAAACCCATTAATTAAAAAATTGCATTGACAGGAAATTACTTGAATTTTATTTCAAGGTGTATAGAATATGCATTTACATCGTTTTTTTCAAGGCATGTATTATCTTTATGATTTTTTTATAAAATCTAATGAAATATATCTTAATCCATTACAGAAGTAGTTAGAAATTATTTTGACCTACCCACATAATTAAAGCCTTTAAACCTAATTGTGGGGAAAAAGTAGATTTCAATAACAGGAGCTGGGTAATTCTGATATTTTCATTCACATGTGCCAGTTGGCTGAGATCACATACAATGGGTCGGTGGTGAAGTCCACAACTGAAGTATGACATCTCCTTATTTTGATTGTACAACATTCATTCATGTTCTTTTGTATTGTTGAAAGCAGGTTTCATGGACTGTACAGAGTATCTTCTGTCCCCGTGAGATTGCCATATGCAACATGGAGCCCATATGGCATAATTTAACTAACTTTGTTTTACTTAATTCCTTGTGCATTTATGCTTATTTCTACCAACAGATCTTTTAATCTTAACATGCTCTTAAAGTCTTCTAATATGAAGGGCCCCTTTATTTCAGGGATATGGGAGAGAGAGAAACTCTAGTCTGTCCTGTACAATTGAGTTTCATTTTTGGACTGTCCTAGGCTGTCTCTGCAATGTCAGATCTGCCTTCTCTCAGTGCACACTCAAGCCCAGTCCTGTGACTGTCCATGCTGACTGTTATCAGTGTGTATAACTTGTCTTAGGAAACTGTTCGTGCTTGGGTGTTACTACCTAAAACAGAGGGGAAATAATCTCAATTGTCCTGAATTAAAAGTTTGAGTGGGTCCTCAGAGGTAACAAAGGGCCATATGACTAGATTATTTTTTTTTTAAGCAGGCGTCTGTGATAGATCCTACATGGTCCTCTTAATACAGGGAAGAATCCCTTGCTTCCGCATGGCCTTTTGTCTGGGATGTAGACTTTCTCAGAAGGCTGGTAAACAGTAATATAAAAACTAAACTCTAGACTTACTTACCATGCTTAGACTAGCATTCTTCTGCAGATACAGCAGACTTTTAGATTATGACAGGGTGGTAAGAAGCATTGGCTAGTCCATTTCCTCCTCTTCCAGAAGAGTTTTGAAAAAGAAACTGAAGTAAACGCTTGCAGTCCCTCTTCCTGCACCTCCTGTTATCCTTGACTGGTACTTTTTCAACCCATCTACTCCTGGGCCTTTCTCTGGAGTCTCAGGGGTGCAGAGGATGGAAGGGCCTGAGGGCACTAAGTTTCAGCATTTCTGTGCTGGTAGAAAGCTCCCTGAGGAGTTCTGCTAACACTGCATGTTGGAGCAGCCTCTGAAGTTAAACTAACTCTCCAGATTCAGGAGTAGAAAGGTTATTTGTAAATTCAGTTACAGTTTTTTGTTCTCTCCTGATGTTTTTTAATCATCTGAGAAATATATTATCAAAAACAAAAGGTTAATTTAGTCCCAGAGTAACAAATAAGATGTTGGAGCATATGGGAATATACCTTTACATTTCCATTTCCAAATGCGTTTTGTGATTTAGCAAAACCAAAATAATCCAAAATAGAATTCTCCATGGGTGTGAATGCATGGTTTTTGTTTTTGGTGTTTTGTTGCTTGTTTTTTTTATCCAGTTATTCTCTAAGTTGTGTGATGGTGTTAAAAGCACATAATGGAGATACAGCAATGGGCACACTTGGCAGCCCATAATCATGTTTTGGAAAGCTGTACATACTTGGCAAAAGCAGACTCTGTAGTTAAATGCTAGTCATGGTCCAATCCCATGTCCTTTAGGATTGCTTGCAAAGATGGAACTTATTTCCTTCTCCCTTTCCCTCTAGCTGTCATTCTCCCCTGAGAACAAATAAAAAAAGAAAAATCCAAGCTGACTACCTGGAATACTTAAGCATCTAATTGAGTAAAGCTTTACCATTACCACTCATACCTTTTTAATGCTTATGCAAAGTCAGTGCGAATACTTGTGGTTTATTACTTGTGTTTTCTTGTATCAAAGCCTAGAAACTGTTGGTTGCTCTACACCCTACTAGAGATGCATTCCAGCCACTTCTCAGGTGTGTCACTCAAGTTTATGGTCAAAACTCAACTGTTTGTTTAAAAATTTGGAAAAATGTAAATACAGTTCAATAAGATTATGTGTCAGAGAACAGAGTGCTTCTAGCTCTCCTGGGGTTTTATTTTATACTTTGCTGGAAAATCTGCAATCTGAATTATGTAAGAAGTTACACATTTGTGGTGGGGAAGGACTGAATGGTAAAAGTTGCTGTAGATGGTCATTAAAATGGAAACTACATAGTAGCATGTAGCTGTTTCCACAGCTGCAGAAGCCTTTAGGCTCTGGGTACCCTTTGATGAAACAGAAAAAAAGAGAGAAACTTGAGACCTTTTCTTTATCCCCATCAAAAGCAAAGCCCTGTTTCTCTTTTTCCCATTTTAACCACCTGACTAATCTTTATCATTGCTGTATTCTGCTAAATTTACTGTTGTGCGCTAAAAAAACCACTTCCTCTCTTTTCTGCCCTCTTCCTTTATTCCTGTAGAAAAGCTCTGTAACAAGCTTGCAAGCAGATCTAAAGGTGGGGTGTTTTTTTATTGCAGTCCAATACTTCTTGGGCCAGTATCAGAGCAAGTCTGGTTGTTTTGTATCAATTTTCTCCCACATGATGCTAACTTACCTGTTCTGGCAGTAACATTTACTCTGTTTGCAGCATTGACAGTTCTGGGTGAATTTAATAGAGACATGGGGTTCTAGCTCTGTGATTTGTCTTCAGAAAGTGATCATTTAGACTGTAAAAGAAAAGTACCAATAAGGAATTAAGATTTGCCATATGGAAACAGTCCAGTAAAAGGAATACCCTTTTTATCACCCTGCCATTTTTCTATCAGCCTGCTTTGCTCAGCCCCCTGAATTAAGTGGGATGAACCTGGATCTTACTGTTTTCTGAAAAGTTGATGTCTAGAAACAAGTGAATACACAGAGATTGTTCTTGCATAGAATGAAAATTTTTAGCCCTCACTTGTAGGGAAAAAATAGTTCATGTAGAGCTTGAAACTTAAATGTTGACTTTTTTTTTTACTTGTTGTTGCCTGCGTTATCAATTTGATATTTCTGTGATTGCAAGCAGATGTCTGAGTGAGGGCTGTTTTAGTTTCTGAGGGATTTGTCTTGTCCATCCAAACACTGTGCAAAGCTAGGAAAGTAACACTTAATATTTGCAATGATGCACATTGTTCTTCTGCACCTAAAAGCCTCCTGTGATATGAAGTTGCAAACTGTAATTTTTCCTGACGTAGATGTAGTCAATTGAAAATTGTTGCAGTCTGACCTGGTTAATGTAATTTTGGCTTCTGGGAATTCAAAAAGTGTAAGTAATGGACTATAACCACACAAAGTTGGATGCTGTTAACCTATTATTGGTAGTTAACTGTTATTGGAAGTGCTGGTTTTAAAACAACTTTATAACATGTTTTCCAAAAAAATGACTGTATTATTGCTACAAGACTGTGCAATGCGTGAGTCCAGGTTGCTGCAAGAGAATATTTTCTTTCCAACAGTCACAACTGTGTCAAAAAAGTTCCCTTAGCTGCAGCAGTTGTGCCCTCGCCCCTTACTGGTTAGTTACATTTTTGTCGATTTTAAGTGGTAAATGGAAGACCCAGAAAGCAGTGCTTTAGCAGGGAGCCTGGTCTGAATTGTGAGTGCTTTTCCCAGTTAGAGACAGGGCCTTGAGCCGTTTTCACTGGTTAGAAAACTTCAAGTCTCGAATGTCAGCTTAAGAGAAGGGGGAGTTATGGTTTGATTGTGCGTGCCTGTTTTACATGAAGGGTTCAAATATCAGTGAAAATGGAGAGAAGTAATTTCAAAACACAACAGCAGCCCCTGCACGAAGAAATTGGGCACCTAATTTAGGGAATTATCCAGGGAGGCCTTCAGGACCTTTGCCTTGTTTATGGATACACGGTATTTACAGAATGTGTCTACAGACGGGACGGGGGACGGTATTTCATTTATTTTTGACTAGTTTCGTGTCCGACCTTTTTCCGTGCGAGGCCGTGGCAGAAAGCCCCCGCAGTGTGCTAGTGCCGGGATGGAGGAGGAGGAGGAGGAGGAGGAGGAGGAGGAGGAGGAGGAGGAGGAGGAGGAGGAGGAG
>JANZLQ010000100.1:8878823-8896630 GCA_026212715.1 Elanus axillaris
GGGGCGCGGCGGAGGCTGCCTTCCCCCGCCCCGTCCCGCCGGGGTCGGGGTCCAGCCCCGCTGCGTGCACCCCGGCTGCCGGGCATCCCGCCCTCCCGGGTAGGTCCCGCGTCGCCCGGGCGCGATCGTGCTCCCTCCCACCTGCCGGCGCAGCCTCCGCGGCTGCGTGCGCGGGGCCGGGTCGGGCTGGCAGCCAGCGGCTCCGCGTCCCGTCTGGCCGCAGGTGCGCTCCCGCCTGGGAGGGAGGGAGAGGAGGCGGCATCCTCCCCTCCCCCGAGGACGGGGAGGACCGAGTCCTTGATGAAGCAGATCCGCCTGGCTTCCTCTTCCAGCGAGGCCAGAAGGTGCAAGGCAGAAATAGAGGGGTACGATGTGTACGGGAAGCAGAAATCTCCTGGCGCTTGGCACTTCCGAGTGTCATTTACTAAAAACCTGAAGGATTTCTCTTTCTCCCTCTTCCGCCCCCTCCCTTCTTTCCCCCTGCTGCGTCTGTGGAGTCTGTTGTGGGTTGCTGTGACAACAGCCGGAGGCGTCTGGGGTGTCCTGCAGCACACGTTATCAGGTGTCTGTGGCGGGACCTGTTTGGGGGCCATAGAAAGGGGCTGTAGAGACAAACAGTAGTAGACTTTAATTTGCTAAGTCAACCTTTAGTGAGTGTTGTGGCATCCAACTTCTAGAGCAAAGCAAAAGCAGTCGCTCTACAGACTGAGGTACGCTAGTTGGAGAGCTCCAAGTTGCCTTCTGTTGGTCAAGGCACTACTCAGGCTTCTGAAGGCAGCAATTTACTTGTTTTAAAAATGATAATAATAAAAGAAAGCCCTTGAAGCTCTGCATATGGTCACAGTGAGAGCAAGGAAGTGATGCCAGAATATTCTCAATGACTTTGTTCATCCTCAGTTTGTGTACTATTTCAGGACACACAGCTGACTCAAAGCCAAATGTTCAGCTTGAGCTGTAATAGAAGCTGAGGTGGAAATTAGTTGTTCAGTGTGCTGGAGGGGAGTTCTTAAGCTACTGGTCTTTCTAGGCAAAAATAAAGCATGGGGGGGGAAAACCACCATTGTTAGGACTACATTAAAGAGTTGCCATATGACTGCTCAGTGTAAGTAGCAACTGAATGACACATCTCTGTACAGGCTGTATTTCAGGATTGAGAGTCACAGTACATGGAAACAGAACAGCTTAGTTTCTTTTCAATATTTTTCTGAGGTCCCTTCCCATTAGGTTATGCACATTGGACTTGTATGCCTGATTCTATGTCTCAGATATATAATGTAGCTACACACTATTAACAGAAAAAAAAAACCAAAACAATCTTGGTGAGTTCAGTATTTGTACTAGGGTTCTTTGTCTAAAAGTGATGTAGTACTTAAGGAGCATAAGATCTGGGGCAGGCTCATATGCGTAGAAGTATTTTTATCCAAGAAGAAATAAACATCAATTTTAGCTCTGGGGAGTTTTAGAAACTCCTGCCCTTTCAAAACTCCAAGCTTCACAAATACTGTAGAGCTTTAGGCTGAGAGGAAGAGCTGATCACTTGACCAGTAAATCCTGATGTTTGATTGTTTGCTAATACATTTTATTCGCTGGAAAAAATGCTTAAGTCCTGCATCCAGATGTTGCCCTGTGCTGAAGGAGATGAAAGGACAGAGAAGCCTAGAAGTAGGAGAAGCAAAGGAGCAACAGGTGTTTGACATGCTCCTTTCTTGCTCCCATCTATCCTGCCAGAAGAGTACCCAAATGTTGTAGAATGAAGTATGTGCTCGGGAGGGAGGGAAAGGAAAGGCTAGGCAGTGCTTGCTGCATACAGCAGACTTGCAGAGCAGCTCATAGCAAGGCTAGTCCAGCTATTGTGAATGTTACCCTTGGATTGTTGATTGGGTTTCCATAAAAGAGCTCAAAACCTTGTGCTGAAGGAGTGAATGGTGGCATGGTGCATGACCTAGAATTGGTGCAGCCTGCAGTACGTGTGGTGATAGTTGGGCCCTTTGTTACTAGGGGCAGGTTCATGAAATAAAGGTATGGATTCCCTTTGGTTCCCATCCAACACCATCCTACTTTTCTCTTTTCCTCTCCTTTCTGTCTGACATGAAAGACACAAGATGGCAATTTCTCTCTTCTTTTTAATTTTTTTTTCTTTGCAAATGAGTCTCTGTGTGCCACTAGGCATTACAAGTAAACTCCACATCTACTCGTCTCCTGCACAATTCAGTTAATGTTACTGGATTTGCCTTTGGGACATAAATGCAGAACTTGACCCAAGATCTGCAAGTAGTATTTGTCTGAACTCTGCCATCCAGAAGTATTTACTATTCTAGTCAGTGTTTAGGTCTTTGGGGGGGTTTTACCTGCTGTCATTATGAGGTCTCACTCTCCTTGTGTAGTTTCCTTGTAGCAATTACATGTGGGAGTGAATAAAATCACATATAATATCTTTCAAACATCACTGATTAACAAAGAGGAGAATGCATGGGAAATATCACATAAAGTTCAAGAAACAAGAGCCTGATTAAGTCTTTTGGAAGGAAAACAGCACAGGAAGTGAATTCAGCAGCACTCTGTGCTAGAAGGTCACCAGTGTCTCTGGAATATTTTTCTTTGTAGCTCTAGCAAAACTTGATGAATATTCTCCCCACAGAAATGCACAAAAGTTGGGAGAATGCCTTGTTTGGTGGTTATTGTTGTATTTTTCCTTCTGTACTATTGGGAACACTGCTCAGAATAATGTCCTTGCCAAACAGAGCATACGATGCCAACACCTGTCTTTATAAATGTGTAAAATCAGTAACAACCTATGCAACAGTTTCAGTAGTTTAATGCTGTACAAGCTTCTGATGCTCTTAATTACGTAAGAGTAAAATCAGGGATTTCATGGAGTTTATTACCATGAAACCCAGTAGTGTTGAGTCGGGCATTTCCAGTGATCCTTCTCCCTTTTAATCTTGAGTTTTATATGTTATCTCAGATACTCTTGAGCATCAGTCACTAAGGATTCAGCTGCAGCTTTGTCCCAGTTTTGTTGATCCAAGTAACAAACCAGGAGCCAGAGCATCTCATGCACTATCTACATTAGTAGGTCGTGTGATGTGGTAGCAGGGGACCTGGGCATGAAAAAGTTGGTGCTGAGAACCCAGTGTCCACACTGCACACATTTCAGGGGCAAAGAGTGTTACTTCAGATTACCTTTAATCTGGCCCTATGGACTGAACGCTCACTCATTAGTGGTGGATGGCACATCTTTTACTTCAGATTCATTTGAAAGGAATTCAGTTTGTGCACTCTGCAGCTGCACCATGTGAACCAAAGCATGGTAAGTGGTGATGACTGGGATATTTGCTTCAAAAATGTATTCTTTATCTAAACTAAAATGCTAGTAGAGGTGCACCCTTAATCTGCTCCTGCAAGGTAACCTTTTGTTGCAGAAGGAGGACTAATCTAAGGACTCAGTGTACAATGACATTTTATGGGTGGCTGCTTTCTAAAGTACCAGCTGTTTGGTGATGGTTATCACCATCAATGAGTATTGTCCGTTCTTCAGTTACTAGGTTCTCAGCCACTTTTATTAATGTCAGCCACAGTTAATTTCTGTTTGTGATGATATGACAGATTACGACCCACAGCAATGCCAGATCTTGGTCACTGCCTTGTCCCCTGTGTCTGCTGTGGTCATCTCTGGTAAATGGAAAAGGCAGTCAGTTGTAGCCAAGTGTATCCAGAATCTTAACAAAATGCATCTACAAAGCCAAAGTGCAAGCCTTAAATCAGTCATGTACCAGCTATGGATTATTTCCCTTTTTCTAGAAGTGGGTCCAGTGTGGTCACCCTTCCTTGCATCTCTCTGCGCAGCAAGAAGAAACAAAAGGAGGCAAAAGGGACTGCCCTGTGTTGTAGCCTGTTCTTGAGGTAGACTCTGAAGAACTGGTGAAGGGAGGGGTGGCAGTGTTGCGGGCTCTCCCACCGTATAGAAAACACTCATCCCAGATTCTCACACACAAGGTTCTGAAATGGTTAAATGTCCTTCACCTGCTGTATGGATTAATTTCTAGAGAGGTGATCTCATCGCAAAGGATATTGCAAGGTATGTCACAGGTCAAAATAATACCTAAGCAGCTCAGTGTAATCAGCTTCTTGATTTCCGCCCTTCAGGTCTTCTAGAACTTGTCAGAAAATTGACATAGTTCAAGTCTAATGCTGAGCTTTGCTTTTGAATCTCTATTTGGTCTGGTAGACTGTGAGTGTGTATAATACAAAGACAGGTCCTTGTGGACTGCACATTTTCAGGAGGCTCAAGAGAATCAGTTATTATACCTACAACTGGATGTTTTCATGCTCAGCTATTGAGCTTCAGGGCAGTCTGTTTTATACAGTGATGTGGGAAGAATTTGTATTTTGCTAGTATCTCTGATTTTTGGTCATCTAGGGAAGTGCTCCTTCTTACTGATCAAAAGGTATTGTGTCATCACAGAGGTAGATTGGGCTTGACAAAGGGTCCTAATAACTAGCCTTTAGATTTAGAAACAAACAAATCTGGAGTCAAGCAGACTCAGAAAGAGCAGACTGAGAGGCTTCTGGTACTACAAGCCATGAATTATTATCCCTATCTCTACAGTTTCTACAAAGGTTGGGGCAATGATATGACTGAGAAGTTTTCTAGGTAAACATGTTCTGTCTTCAACTTTACATCTTTCTTAGAGGCTGCTCCTTTCATTTCTGTGTGTGGCCATGGTAAATTTTTTGCTCCCTTTTAAACTTGAGCAGGGATTATGGCAGCTGAATGGAGGCTTCTGGGAAATTCTTTCTTCCAGCAGGTAATACAAAGTAAGGGGTAGCATCCAGGATTAAATCTGATGCTTGTTGCCCAAAAGCTGTCATGAAAGAAGCTGCTTCAGGCAAGCCAAGTAGAGTCTGTCTTGATGACAGCCTCAGTACCTACCTTTTCCAGCTGCATCAAATTTTAGCAGTGTTCTGTGGGATTTATTTCTTTGTTGATACTGGCCCTAAGCTGAAACGCCCCAACTATCCCAGAACATCTGAGAAAGGGTAGAACCAGGTTCTGCCATTGTGGAAGATAAAGGCATCCCTGCTGACCTGTGCTATCCTTTTGTGGGCAGCAACAGCCAGGGTTATCTCATTTGTCACCTCATGCAGTGAAGCAACATTTCAGTCAGCTACCCTTCTCTTTCTACCCATGGTAGATCCAAGCATCTCATGTTCAAGATCACATTATCTTCAGAATGTAAGGGCTTTTCTCCCATTCCCAGACATTGGTTGTATCTGTTGTTGTGTTCTGTTGATGGGCCAGGTAGGGCAAGTAGTTGATAAATTCCAGGGTTAATCTTGAATTTCTTCTTCCTGTGTCAGTCTCTTCCTTTTCACTCTTTCAGTGTGAACTGCCAGAACTTTAAACAGTCACAACAGGGCAATGCTTCTTTGTCCTGGGATGAGAATCCAGCCTGATATGCATGGTGCCCATCTTTGTCCCCTGGTGACCTAGTGATCTGATCCCACCTTGCATTGTATTACCCTTTGTCACAGCTGGTTCTTTTATGCTGACAAGGAATAGTTTTTCTTCTTAAAGCAATCTCCCCATCAGCCCTCCTGCAATTTAATAAAACACTAATATAAATTTAAACCTTGTGAAAAATGTTTTGTGATGATCTTTCAGCAGCTGGTATAGTTTATCCGTTACTTGATACCATGTTGTGATTTATTTCACAAATACACTTGGTGGAGCCCTAAATTCGTTGATTAAATTGAGCCAAACCACAAAACAGCCTTTTGGTCCTTAACCTTTTCCCAAATCAGAGCTGTCTGTGAATGCTATGCTCTTGCACAAATGAACAATAAGTCCCCTTGCTTTTTCCCCTGGCATATATGTGTTAATCCATTAAGATTCTGCAACAACACATGGCAAGTTATATATTGAGAATGAACATTTCACAAGCTTGTTCTGGCTCGTGTGCTCTTTGGTCCTTGCCAGCATGCTGGTGCCTTGGGATTCTGCAGTATCAGGTAGTGACTTCAGTGCCTGAAGAACTTGGCATTTTGCATCTCCTTTTCCAGTTTCCATAGTTGCAAGCAGTAGTTTTGCAACTTGGGGATGGAGGCAAGAGCATTGTGTAGTCTTGTAAATTTTCTTAAACTGCGTTTGACATGTTGTTGCATAATGGCTTTCTGAAGGAGCCATTCCAAAACTATACTCAAAAATACATCTCCAGAATAGACTGAAATGTGGAGTACCTACAAATGCTCTTTCATATAGTTTCAAAAGAGTGGGTTTTTCAGGGATAAATGTTGCATCTTACCACCTTACTGGAGGCCTGAGTTTTAAAAATAATTCCCACTTGCACCATTCATCTTAAATAATGGTAGATTTTGGTGTCTCTTTCCATTTGATTCCTTTAATAAAATTTTGACGTTGTAATTGTGGTTGGCAGCCTGTTTGCAGGACTTCCTGGTTTGCATGTTTGGTCAGATTACTTGAGACAGGTTGGAGTTATTCATTTTTTTTCCATGGAATAACTTAAAGAAAAACTTTACTGAGCTGGCAAGGTTCTTACATGCTGTCATGTTGAACCTTCAGCTGAAGAGTTTGCTCTTAACACAAGAACTAAGTGACATGCTAGCTTGTTTTCATGCTAAGAGGTGCTATCTCAGTCTTACAGGGTGTGTTTAAGTACTCAGCTAAGAAGTAAATGCCTGCGGGATCACTCCATAATCGCTGATTAAAGTAGACACTCTTAGTGATTTGTTTGTGGTGTTTTGCTGAAGAGAAAAGGGTTGATAATTAGCTACTGCTCTTTGAAAAAAATCTTGATTATGTTTGTATATGCTAAGTGATGATTTAAAATATCTGGAAATTTCAAAATGGGCAGTTAGCTGTATAGGCAGTGAGATCCATAGAGGTGGATTCCTGATCCTGCATAGGGAGCTCACTGTTGGGTTGTTGGGTTTGGATCTTCATCCACTTTCTTTCCAGCAGAGAAAAATGCAATTATAGCTTTAAAGATATTAAACTGCATTCTTAAAACAAGGCAAGTTCATGGTTAGGATCGGGTTATCTTTTCTTTATGAATACACCTAAATTAATACAGAGAGAGAGAGAGATTGTATGTGTCTCTCATGTTTAATCTGTGTAGCAGTGGACTAGATAATCAAGTGATATGCTTTAGCTACAGCTCTTTTGGAAAATTTCTCTAGAAAGGCAGTGTTTCATTACTGAGGCTGACTAGCCAGAAGGATCTGCATGCTATGGCAACCACAACTGTTTTCAGTGATAATAATAACAACTCATTCAGCAATGAGGAAAAACTAAACAAAAACCCAAGCTCTCTACAGCAATTTGAGGTGAAGCAACAGAGAAAGAAATCAGTGACCGTAACAATCTGCAAGCCATGGTTCAGAACAGTAACTTTATACTTCTTTGGAAATAAATCAGCTTTGTTTGGAATAGTTCTTTTCTGCTAATCAAGTGAATTAATTAAATGGCTTTATCTTAGATCTTGAGTCTACTCACATCTCCTGATCTTTGGCTGCCTCTTTCTGCAAACAATCACAGGTGACAGTGTAAAAATAGAAACATCCTAAGAGATTTTTGAGATCCTGTGTTATTCTTGCAGATATCTTTTCTCATTTCCATCCATCTGCTCATCTTTCTTTAGAACTGGATTAAGCAGCTGAATCTTTTGCTGCTTTCTTTTGGGAACAACCATATTTGACCAGATCTTTCCCCTAGCAGTTTTCTTGCTGCTCCTCACTCGATGGTCTTTCAGTCTTTTTCTGGCTTTTGTGGCAGTGTCCTCTCTGAGACTAGTCACTTCCAGTAACTTTCCTCTTACTTTTCCCTATTTTGTTTTGTTGGTAAACTAAACTTTTGCAGGTTGTAGGCTGGTTTGAGTAAGTTTTTCGTTGGTCTTGGAATTTTATGCTGGGGGTTTTTTTTATTAAGCTTTATATACACTGGTTTGCTCTTGTCTAACCAGTTTTGTTTCAGTTCCAGTTGGTCTTCCCAGATGTTACCAGACTTTCAGAGCTCAAATTTTTTTAATTTAAGTTTTGTAAACACATGTTTAGCATTTTTAATCAGTGTGATTATATAATAGGTTTAGTACAAGCTTAACCTAGAGGCTACCTTATAAAAAACTAACTGTGGCTGTATTTTTAAGATCTTGTATATATTCCTGGCTTTAATCATTCCAGTAGCCAGAAGGCTTCTGGCTACATTTGTAAGCATTTAATCCACACATTTTGATAATTGTTTATACTGCAATTTGTTGTTAGCATCTGGTTTTATCTGAGGTGTCTAAAAATCTGTTCAGGCTTCTGTCTGTCAGTGTCTTCAGAAGCTATTTCTGTTTAATCCCTTTCTGAAAACTAGCGAACAATATTAAAATGATCCGCACTTTTAATACATAGATACTCTCTATATACCTGGAGTGGATTTAAGAACTTTCCTTAACATAGCCAAAAAGCTCTAGTTTTGCTTTTATTCCCAGTTTATTTTAATCTTTGTCCTGTGCAGTATTGAGTCACACTAAAACCATCTTCATTAGACTGCCATTGATCTACAACAGGGCATTTGGGCATGCTGTGTCTGAGTTCTACGATAACTTTGCTTTTAGTTAAGTTAGTAAGTATATCAGAAATTTAAAAATAATAATTTTAAAGTTTTATTTTCAAGTGTTCCTTTTCTAGGATTCTCAAATCTCATTGGTTTATCTTGCTACTTGTATTTAGATTTGTCTATTAATTTTAAACTCACTTTATTATCCTCTTGGAAATTTTTTTAAGATTCCAGACTGTACTTAACACGTATTTTGTGACTGACTGAAGTGCATTTTTGCAGAACTAACATTTAAGAACTTTTAAAGACTTTTAAAATCAGATTGTTATATAAAACCTCATCTAATCTGTGTAACAGCTTTTTAATGGAATATTGGGTTAGAAGAAAAATTGGTTTGGCATCTCTCTGCTTGGTAGTTTAAAACCAACCAGACACACTGGCTAGCCACGCTCCTTCATTTTGTTTTCCAGCCTTGTAAACATTTCCACATTCCATCTGTGATGTCTAGTCCATGCATGAATAAAATATGAAGTAATTTAATACCACATATTATGTCAGGGGGTTGCTGTTTATTCTCAGACTTGAAATGAAACTTTTTTTAGATCACATACTGAAACCTCTTGGGTTTTTGCCACTCATTCAAGGCCCTGCCTTTGAGGCTGTGGTGTACAAATATGTATCATTCTCTGTAATGTGGAAGAAAACATATTGGTTTTGTAATTTTATTTATATAATGACTGTATTCTTGGAAAGGATGCGGAGGAGGAAAGAGGAGTTAGCTCTCATATATCTTCTTGTATTTGGACACATGAAGATGGTATAGAGCCCATGGGCCATCCCAGGTATCAGCCTTGTGGAAGCTTGCATCCAACAAGCAGCTGTGGTTGGATCGCAAACAGGTAACTGGAAGTCTCTGTAGTCCTTTACCTCAAGACTAGTAACATTTCAGCATGTCGATTACAACTCGGGTGAAGGGATAAAGGCAATATCTTAATAGTTTTATTTCCTTATAAACTGAAACCTCTGTGCCGACATAGCAGGTTGGTATCACAAGGCCATTAGGCTTTACAGGCAGTATGTACTCTGCACGTATGTTTGAAGCCATGCTGTTTGCTCTACATTTGGCAGATTGCAAAGCTGTAGTTGTGCAACCATGTACTTGTGCCAGGATGAAGAGTTTCTGGGCCCATGTTTCAGTCTAGTGTAGGACAACTCTCTAAAATGTATTCTTACATCCTAGTCTGTGCTGTGGCATTTCCAGAATCATTCAATGTCTGTGAAAAGATACGTGTGACACAGTAGTGATATAAACTCACCCTTGCACCTTGTTGTCTATGTGGTTCCTAACTACTCCCATCCACACATAAATAAAGATTATAACTGCACCTGAGCCATTATAGCTATTAGCATGCAGTCCATGTGCAGAATTTTAAATAAATGGGTAGCATTTAGTTCTAACACTGACTTTTGTTTCTTGGTGTACATCACTAAATATGGAAGAATGCAGTTAAAATTAGTGTTTGGCTAGTAATTACTAAACATGCTTTTTCTTAAATAGAAACATAGTGCCTCTGACAGTGAAAAATGGACACCAAAACAGCTTGTATCTATTATTTTTGAAAGTCTGGCAGTTAATAGATATTCTATATTTATGTGAAAATGAGATATGAATATTTAAAAAGGTATTAACACAAATCATTTGGTTTCTTTATCTGTAGTGCTTTCTTCTCAGGAAAAAGGATACTATCACTCCAGATGATTACTTGCGTTTTGTCAATTAAATTGCTGCAGGTTTCCTTGTCGAAATAACTATTAGGCAAGCCTTCCTGAACATGTTTGTGCCTTGCATTTTCCCTTTTCTCCCTCCTTGATTACAATTGCCTGGCAGAGACCAGATTGCTCAGCAGACTACTAGGCATTAGAAAACCAAAATCACATATATCAAACTATGATTCCACATTCCTTTATAGGAAAATCCCACATTTCTTTATATGAAAATGACAGGCTGTAGTAAACATGCAGGAGTTGGTTTTAGTTTTTCAAATATCCATTTTTTGCCAGCTTTCATTCATATCCAGGCAATTGTTCAATACTTTGCCAAAGAATATTTAAGTAAGTAGTTTCAATAATAAATTTCCATGAGGATAGTATCTTCAAAAATCTCCTTCTCGTCACTTTCCACTGTCATGTGAAAAAGAATTTGTAGGTATAGGTAAGTATATTTGCAGGTTCCTGCTAGGCTATTTGGTTTCATTTTAGTCAATGATCTGTACAAACTTCTTGGAAAATTAAGTGTGTGATACATGCGGGATATAATGGGAGTTGTGGTTTGTAGAGAACAGAGTCTGTGGAGTCATCTTACAAGTCAGCTTTATTGTGTGCATATAACTAAAACCATCTGTGTGACTTGCTGTTAGCAGTATTTTTTGGACAGCCCTAAATCAAATCCTGAATAGGCAAGATTACAGAAGGCAGGTTTATACTGGTATCCTTCAGGTTAATCCCACTGATGTCCAGTCTTTTTTTCCTACTTGGCATAAAAAGTATTAGCAAGAGGTAAGTTTGTGCTAGCTGTCCTTGTTTCACCAAGATCTATCTTCTGCAAACAGGCTTGTGTTTACGGAAACCAAAGTCAAAATAGCACGTGAACAACCTAAATCCACTGTGGTCAAAATAGTTGTGCATCTGCATAACTGTGCGGTATTTAAAGGAACGGCTAGCTTACTTTGGTACAGTTTACTACAAGCTTTTCCTTATAAGTTTGTCCTCTTTAGGTATCTCTCAAGAAGTGGAAGTAGAAGGCTGTGATTCTAGTAGAAAACAAGTTTAACTGTCTTGTTACAGTTTTTGATAAATGGACACTGACATGGACTACGAAAGACCCAACGTTGAAACTATCAAGTGTGTGGTGGTTGGAGATAATGCAGTGGGAAAGACTCGTCTAATCTGTGCAAGAGCATGCAATACAACCTTGACTCAGTACCAGCTGCTGGCAACTCACGTACCAACTGTCTGGGCCATTGATCAGTACCGTGTCTGCCAAGAGGTAAGGACTGCAGGTGTACAAAATATGGAGCACATGCTGTGAGGTTGTACTGTTATTTATTGGCAAGCCTTTCTTTGTCAGGATGCAGCAATGAGCTCACAAGTATTTTATGCATGGTCTCTACTGCAGCCATGGTCTGATATGCATCTCCCTGAGTCTCTCATTCCAGAGTTGGTTTCTTTAATCAAACCTATTCTTAGGAAGATGAACATTCTGCCTGTTTTATAAAATACAGCATTTGCTGAAAACTGTATGTGATAGACTCTTGATCTAGTATGCTTTGGACCTTATGGGGCAAAATAGAAATGTACTTGTTTGACAGAGGGAAAGAGAATGTCATGTGTGTTCTGTTCTAGGTCCTTGAACGCTCAAGAGATGTTGTGGATGAAGTGAGTGTGTCTCTCAGGCTGTGGGATACTTTTGGGGACCACCACAAAGACAGGCGCTTTGCTTATGGAAGGTAAATTGATCCAAGCAAAATTTTAAGTAATACTTGTAAAATTTTAGGGCAGAAAAAATTTGCAAATCTTAATTTTGAAAAGCAAGGACTTAAAAACAATAAAGGTATTAATTTTCCTGCCTACTGCAAAGAGGATTATCTGCTGCAAGGATTAAAAAGATATAAATATTTTAAAAGCAGCATAGTTTTACTATGCTACATTTCCTTGAACAGCCTGCAAAGCTCTGTCAACAATTGCTGTCCTATTTCAAATTTTAAAGAACATTCCCCAAAATCAGATTGTAGTTTTACAAAATTGAACATCAGCATTCCCTGCCTGTATAAGCAGAATATGATATTATTGCCTAGCAAGGAACTAACAAGGAGACATGTTGGGTAACATCACTCAATTAAATATTTATTTTATTAAAGCCTGTGATGTTGAATGGGCAGCTAACCTCTAGAGAGCAGAGCTGATTTCATGAAGGTGAGGCTTTTCTTTATTTTCTTAATTAAAGCTGAGGAAAGGAAAGGTTTCTCTTCTATAAATTTCAAGTGTCTGCTAGTGAATTGATTAACCCAGGAAATTCTAAAAAAAAATAATAATTTAAAATTAATGTAATCTAGATTTTTCCACCATGTATAATATAACTTCAGCATAGTCTCAACAAGGACTGAAGCCAGTGATAGTCTTTCTGTTTTGTTTAATGGTAATTGGAGCTGGCCTTGTGGCAGAACAGACAGCAGAACAGCTAAGTAACAGGCATTTGAATACATATATAATGAGAACAGATTACCTGTACTGGGCAAATACTGAGCTGAAGATGGATTTTGAACAGATATTTTCATAACTGACATTTGAGCATGATCTCGGTCCTTGCATGTTTTTTCACCTTGGAACTTTTTCATGTCATTTTCATATCTGTTTCAGTCACTGCAGATGATCAAACTTCCATAGACAGGTATTTTTTTCCAGCTGGGAATGTCCTTTGTAGAGGGCATCTTTCCCAGCTTTGGATTCCATGTTGCCAAAATATGCTATCTTACTGTTTTCCTTCTCTCTGTGCTACCTGATGAAACAAGTGACTTTGAAGGATGGCAGTCTTTTCTAATGTCTACCTCTTAGAACCGCTGGAGAGGGTTCTGTTGGTTGAATCCACCAGTTAAATTTTCACACTGTAAAACTCCATATGCAGTTTGTACAAACCCTCCTTTGTATAAAACACTGTGTTAGTTGTGTTTTCAGAGTCACGAATTACCTTGAATTTTGTGTCAGGAGCTAAAGCAGCAACACATCTGGGCTATACAACCTGTACCATTCGTAAATAAGCTTTGTGAGTGAGGGTACTGACTTTAGGGTAATATTGACATGACATTAATATTTAGTGCTACTTGAGTATGTGAACAGATACTGGTTTACTTTTTGGCAGCCTATGGAGTCTACTTTGATAAATATGGATGTAACTTAATGTTTCCACAAACTGTTCCACTTTGATATGGCCGCCTGATATTCTGCAACAGATCCTGTGTCACTGAGAAGATTACTAGAGATTAGGAGAACAAAATCAGGCATGTTCTGAACTCTGATCCCCCGTTTACTGACAGGACAGGAGAGGGGGGAATCAACGTACTTAGATTCTAATCCTGCAAACACCAAGGAGGACGTGAATAACTTGACATCTTGTGGGATTAAGCATATGAATACAGTGATTCATTTGTGATGCTAGCAGAACTGAACCTGTGTAGAATCAGGCTTGCTATAACCCAGTTGACTTTAAAAGGCTGTTCTGGAAACCTGCTGTTCTGTTAGTGGTTATTCTGCAAGTCTGTTAATGCACAAAGCAAGTGGAAACTCAGAAGAAACTATTTTATACACAGAATTTCAGTTGTAAAATTTCCTAATTGTAAACACTCATTAGGTAATTAATTGTTTTGAAAGGTTTTGAAGTTTCATTTTAAACTGACTGGTTACTATTTTGTCTATTTTAGCATTTTAAAAAGAGATTTCCAATACTGAATGTTCACATTTATAAGAATTGATTCTAAATCACCTCTCTCTGTACATTGAACTATACCCTACTCATAGCTGAGCCAAATTTTGCAGTACAGCAAAAGACACAGTTTATGCCAAACTGCTCAAGGCTACACCTATAAGTGCCCCATGTTTCTGGTTGTCTGAAGGATCATATAATAATATAACTCTCTGATTCCCTTCAAAAAATTTTTTATGCATATGCCTTTTCTGCAGAGGAAGGCTTACATCAGCCAAACACTCAGCCAAGACCTCTTAATTGTCCTAAATGTGGTGTAACAATAACTAGCAGGTCATTATTTCACCTGCTGCTCATTGGAAAAGATTGTTCCATACAGTTGTACAAAATGATGCATAAATAGATTCTGCTATAGATGGCAGGGTGAACAGTTAATAGGACTTGCAGTACAGATAAATCCTTCTTCATTCTTTATTTTTCACAGATAGGAACATGAAAGGAGGACAAAAGGAATGTATTTTGCACTATTTTTGTGTGACAGAAAGAGAGAAACATATTTGAATGCCACTGAGGATGGAATAGTTCATGTTTCTACTGCCATCCTTTAAAATGGGAGTATGGAGAATGAGATCCAGCTTGCATTCTATTGTGTGGTGTTTAGTTTAATAATCACAGTCCTCTGGGAGCTTTGGGAAACAGTTCCTGACAGCTTAAGGGAGGGAGGGGGATGTGGCTGGAGGGACTTATGGGAATATTTGTTGCAGCTTTATAGCATTACATGGGGGTTTTTTTCCTTAAACTAGCACGTGTGCTTTAGTATTGGGAAGTGTCCTGTTCAGTTCAGCTTAGGCACTATGTGATGCCAGTCATTTGTTGATATTGTCCGACAGCGTTTCATTTGATGCAAAATCACTCCAAAATGTTGTAAAATGACAATATCTTTGTTATGATTAGTGTATTGACTTCGAGCTCCTAGTCACTTTTTTTGTTTAATAACAATCTAGTCTCAGTGCTATTCTATTCTCTAAGCCTGCAAATAAGGTGGGAACTTCATATAAAAGTTGTTGTTATGTACCAGTTTCCCTGGGAGGCACGAAATTGCATGTGTAGAGACATGAAAACATCTTAATTTACATTTCAACTTGTCAGGTTTCACTATCCTCTATCCTCCTGTCAAATCTGGTTTTGAATGAGAGTGTCAACATATGATTGTGTTCAAACTAATTCTAAAAGCAAAATGGGAAAAAGACTGGCTTGCTTTTTTTTTTTTTTGCATCCTTTTTTTTTTTTTCAGGTAAACATGTTTGACTACAATTTGATTAATATCCTACATATCCTGTTTTTTTATACATGCAGCTCTGGTATGTGCAAACATGAGCACAAATCTGCAAAGAGATAATTCAGTCCCAATCAAATATTTATTCTGAATACCATGGATGTGGTTTGTCAGCTAATTCAGCCAGGATAATTTACTTGCTTGCAACTTAAACATGAGCTGTAGACCAAACAAAATCTGTTCATACAGCATGGACAGAAAACAGCTTTTTCCTTGTGACTTACAAATATGAATGAGTCTTGCTGTGAGACTGCTGACAGAGCCTCTTAAAATATGTTTAGAGTATTTCCTCTGTTGTGAATGGATTTCATAAGCCTTGTGGATATTTCGTGTACACAGAGGAACACATGCATTTGTCGTCTTCTGTGTAATCACAATTCCCTTAATCAGTTACTTCAATGTAATTGAATCCATAGAAGTAGACCTTCTGCACACTGCTGAAAAGAGTCCATGAGAATAGGGGTTTATCACTGATATTTGAAGAATTCCACCGATCTTTTTAGGGTTGTTTTGTTTTCAGGGTTTTTTTTCATAAAAGACAGTGATGACTATATTTCTATAAAAACAAAACCCGGGTAGCTTTGATGTAAAATTATATTTGCATTCAGCAAATTCAGTGAGATTAGGGCGAGGTGGGTGTCTTCTCAGAGTTACTGTCTGCCTTTAGTTAGGTCAGTGCCTTCTGTCACTCACCACCTGTGCCTAAGCTGAGAGTGGGCCAGCAGCTCCTCTCCTTTCTTCAGAGAAGGTCCAAGGTTTCAGAAGTGCTTTGAATGAAAGCCCACACTTTCCCCTGCAGTCATGCTATCCTTGCTTTTATATCACGATAATTCTTCATTTCCCATGTGCCTTACGATCGATCTACTGGTGTGGGTTGGAGGGGATCGTCAGAGATGTATCTTCACAGCAGTAGCACTTAACAGACACAAGACAGTCTTTTTGCTTTGTTAGCAAAGGGTCAGCTGATGGGGAATCCAGTTGTTTTCAGTTGTCTCTCACCTTGGTTGCTTCCTTTTGCTGTGTTTTGCTGCCACAAAAAGTGATATGCAGTATCTTCAAATCATCTTCAAATACCAAAATTTGTGAGCCTCCCATGTACTTTATGGTGGTTTATAAGCTATCCAGGTTCTTCATCAAGCAATCCTGAAGAACTCCTGTAAAAAGCTTTTTTCTTTATATTTGTTATGATTTTTTTTCTCTTTTGGGTGTGGCTCGGATCAGCCCCAAAAAAGACTAGAATAAGCAGAGAGGTTCACAGAGAGATAGCTTTCTCAGGTATTTTTATTCTGATATAGTGTGTGTATGCACTCTAGTGTTTTCTTCTTTTGTTATCTACATTAACATTTGAGGCTTTTTCACTCAGTCGATGAGAAAGTATATGCTTTATATACTTAAACCAGTGAAATTAATGTAGATCTACTGCTTTTCTTCTCTGCTTTCCACCATGGCTCCACATTCTGAGTAGAAAGAGGTTGCTATGGAATTGCTGTTGGGAATCCTTCTTTCTCTAAAGCATGTGCCAAATGACTGTTGGTGGGATCTGAGGCTCAGCTTGATGTGTATGTAATCTACCCATAATAGAGAGACACCTGTAATGCTCTAAGCCTTCCTGGACTGGAGTGAAAAAGTATGTATCAAATGTTATATGTGGTATTACATAATTTTCCTTTTTTCCTTGCTCTCCTAAGTCAGTGGCTGAGTGCCTGGGTGAGAAGAGGGCATTTGGGCTCTATCCTAAAAGACTGCAAGACAACATCAAAATCTTTTGGAAATACTAAACCTGGGAAGTGACTTTCCATGAAGATCTTGATCTTAGTGAATTACTTCTATGTGAATAGGTGCTAGGTGGATTTCTTGAGCTCTTTTCTACTCCAAGGGTCTCAGAATCTGAGTCTGGACTCCCTCATACATATGTCAGAATATGGAAACCACTCTGCACAACCAGATATAACTGTTTTAAACTGAGTTCTTATCAGTAACTTTGTGACATCAACTTGTCAGTTAAAATTTCTTGACAGTTTTTTAAAAATAAAATAGAGGAGGAGGCTGGTTATGGTGATAGCCCAAAGAAAGCAAAAAAATATGAAAGCCCATATTTTCTCCCCAGAGAAAGAGATGCATCTAGCATCTGTTAGTGTTCAGTTTTCCTGTCTTCTGTGACTTCAGAAGTCACTGTCATACTGGATGCAAACCAAACCCTATCATTCTTACATCTTCTCTGGATTTTTACATCCTTCCTCTCGCTGGTTTCCTATCTGTGTTACTCATCACTATTACAAGGAATCACACTTTTACTGAATTTTGGAACCTAGCTTTGGATCTTTTTCTTTTCTTTTTTTTCTTTTCTTTTCTTTTTTTTTCTTTTCTTTCTTTTCTTTTCTTTTCTTTTCTTTTCTTTTCTTTTCTTTTCTTTTCTTTTCTTTTCTTTTCTT
>JANZLQ010000100.1:8896730-8907941 GCA_026212715.1 Elanus axillaris
TTTTCTTTTCTTTTCTTTTCTTTTCTTTTCTTTTCTTTTCTTTTTTTCTTTTTTTCTCGTTACATCCCTACCTTGAAATAATTTTTTCTTCTAAACATGTTGTTTCAATTATGTTTTAACTAAATCTCCTCTTAGTTCTTTTAAACTCAATATGTTTTTCTGATTGATCAATCATTCCTGGGGTTTTTTTAGAGGATAGGGCCAGCAGCAAAGAAAGGGTTCATTTCTTATTTTGTTTATTCTTCTGCAGTATCTTTGATGAAAGTTAGTTGGTTCTCTGTAGAGAGATAGCATATAGTCCTCATCTGTAAGCTGCCTCCATAAAATAACAGAAAATAAGCTTGAAATCACCTTTCCCTACATTTCTGGTTTCTCCATTGTTTTGTGAATTTATTTCTCATTATTTTATTTTCTCACTGCTGTCTTGAGACAGCAGTCAGCTGATATGTCTTACAAGAGCATTTTTAGCTATATTCTTATCAGTCACTTTGTATGATATTGTGAATTTTGGTGTTTGCTCGGGGTTGATTAGATGTGTTCCAGCTAGCCCGGTACCTTCTCTTGCTCTGTCATTTTCTTTCATCCTTCTCCATCGATTTGGTGTTCAGGCTTTGTGTCTTACTTTTATAAACCCCGTCTTTGCACATGATACACAGAAAATTTCAATATTTCAGCCTCAATTAAAACTATCACTAGAAGTCTATTTATCATTGAATTTTTGTTCCTGCAATAGAAATGCAGTAATCGAGCTCTCTGCTCTAGGGAAGGGAAAAAGGCATGTATTGGTATGTTACAGGGGATGTGTATACTGCAAACGTACCTGATTCCAAAGAGAGTTTTACTGAGTCTACTGGCAAAATTTGGCCCAGAATCTTGCTAGGGTACCTTGCAGGCAGCCTGTTTTAACTGCAAAGTTCTATTTAGCACTAAGATGGATTTTTTTTGCATGTAAACGCTGAACCAGAATTATGGGTAAATTTATTCCTTAGAGCCAGCAATAAAATGCACCAAATTCCAAGATTATGTAAGCAGTCCTTTAAATTAAAAAGAAAATTGTTTTCCTCTTGTTACATTGTTCCACACGACACTGCCATTCTTTTTAGCACTATTGCTGGTCAGACATTTGTACAGTAAGAGTAGCTCTTACATGTCTCTGCAATGGAAAATTAGATATTTTAATCATTCTTTGTGATATCAGAACATTTTTTTGTCGGTCTCTGTAAATGTGCCACTGTTTTCCCATAAGTACCTCAAAGGAAATAGAAGATATTTTAAAATGCTTAGCTTTTAATAATGATGTATTGTTTGTAAGGAACATGTGGGAAAACTCTTTGCAATTTTGAAGCACAGTCTTGAAATATGCAATTTTCTTAAAGGTAGGTTTATCTTTTTTTAGTTACTGTTGTTTCCTACTCAAAATGACGTTACAGAAATTTTAGAAATAGATCTGCATGCTACTCACCACAAAATCTGAATATATTTCAGGGCATTTTGACAGTTTCGCACATTACACCAGTACTTAAGAAGCCTCACTGCTGTCGGTAAAGTATAGAACTAATTGATTCTCCTGCTCATGTCCAGGGCACTGCATGGTCTTGCCCTGCCTTACCTGGATATCTTCAGTTCTTCACATGCCAGGCACTCCCTGCATTTTAGTTTTCCTAGCCTCATCTGGTTTGAGTGTGTGCACGTAAGTCCTGTGTCTTCAGGTCATTTTGTTATGCTCACCAGTCACTTAATGAATTTTTCTCATTTCATGTGATGGCTACAACTGCGTTTACTAAAGACTGAGCCCACTTAAAACATTATCAGCCTTGCTTATCTGCACAGTTTTTTTTTCCGCTCAGTGAGATGCATGCATGAAAAATGTTGTATAACTGAGTGACTTTCTCTCTTCAAAATGTATCTGGATTGACATGGAGATGTAGCAGGGGTTTGTTCAGCCATAAACGAGATTCTCAACTGAATTCTTAGATGGCCACCTACTGCCTGAACCTACTATGTTTGGGAGCTTGGGAGCTGGTATTTGCACTCAGTCTGCTGCCTTGCACAGTCTTTCCTTTCAGATGGTTGAAGGACTATGCAGGTGGGCACTAGAGACAGATCTTGTCAGATTCTGGTTTCAAGTGGGGATAAGTTCAGCTGTGATGCAGGTCTCTGAGGAATCTTGGGAAAATTATGGGAAGTGTGTAGGGAAAAATATGAGGGCAGAAGGAGTGAAAGCAAGCCAACTTTTTACTGGTAAATAAATGTCTAAGGATTAGCTGTTCAGGTAAAGTCAAGAGAGTCTAAGAATTTGAATGAACTTCTAACAAATTAATAGACTCCCTTACTTCAACCCTGCTTCTCAGAGAAAGCTGATATCTAAAACCAGGGAAAAATAAAGACTGTAATAGCAGAAATTGACTGGGGTTCCCCCCCTCCCCCAAGTCTATTCTTAAAGTTTGATTTGATTAAATATGTGCAACAGACTTCTTGTCAACCAAACTATAATTTGTCTGTCCTTAAACTGATTCTGTCAGATTTAACTCTTGGGTCTCATTTAAGCTTTCTGAAACAAAATAAGTACTTTTGACTTGGCCACTAGAAAGATGAGAAGATAACATGGCAATACAGTTCAGTCTTCCTCCTTTTCCTCTTTTCCACTCCCTGCATTTATTTCCAGGTCAAAGACATCTCCTTTTCACATTCTATATTCCTCACAGCTTTATTTCTCCCCCTTTCCAAACCCAACAGTATTATTCCATGACTGTATGGCAAATGATATCCCTTACACATGACCAGAAATTCTTGAATGCAGCAGTTTCTCCCAGTAACTTGTAAATTATAAACTAGAGGGAACAACTTCTTCCTAGGTAATGCAGTGTGTACATTTCAGAAGGCAGTCTGTTTCTTTAATGAGACATAAACCCATGTTAGCATATCTGCAGCCAGCACTACAGTTTATAACTCTCGATTCAGACTATGAAACATTAAACTTTTAAACACCCTTGCCATGGAATATATGAGATATCATTTAATATTGCTGTCTCCTTGAACTTCTGTCTAAAATAAGAGTATTAGGGAAGATGGAAAATATGTAGCAGCTTCTCATTGAGAGATGGATCAGCAATGTTGGTGTGTAGGTACATCTGCAGTGCAGCTCATTACACCAGCTCTGGAACACACATAGTATGTAAGCAGAGAAGTCAAAATCTCAGTTGCAAACCAGTGCAGTGCTCTGTTACACAAAACGGCTCAGTTGGAAAACATTAGCTTCTCTGCTGCTTCTAACAGCTCCTCCATCAGAAAGCCTTATTACATAGCTAATATACTGCTTTTTCTCCCACACCTCATGGGTTTCTTATTGTAGTGACTGCAGAGTATCTTCCAGATGATTACAGTGGTTACCTGTAGCTTGACTACAGCTGAAGCCTGAGGTTGATAATTTAAAGTTGTCTTGTCTTTGTCAGTGCTATACTGCTTACTTTTCGGCAGTGACATGGACTACTATCTGTACTTCTGATACAGTTCATAACTCACACGCTAGGAGCTCAGAGGGTGGCAGCATAGCATGTGCTGATTCCTGCTAGAGATTTGGTTGTCTGGGGGGTTTCCTTTCATTCTCTGGAGTCTAAAAAGGGGTAGTTGCTTCCATCAAAAGTTCATCTTATCCAAGTTTGGGAAAATATCACTGAATGTATTGAGGTAATAGCTACATTAGGTAGATGGGTTGCTTCTCAAAATGGTGGTTAGGTTCCTTCTTTGTCCACAGGAGCCTCCTGTAAGAAGTCCACAGCTATGTTTACACCAAGCTGGGCTGACTTCAGATGTGTATGTTTTGCATTAAGAATTACTTCTGTGACTCCAAGGGGAGCATTTGAAGTGCTCTTAGGCTGCTCTTACGCTTTAACATGAGACTCCAGTGCAGGAGTGTGGTCAGCCAGGAAGTGACAACCATGTGAGTGGTGGGTGACTTGCCTACAGCTGAGAGAATCTGTTCCCCTTTGCCACCTGCCAAGTCCCACACATCTATGTTGTGTTCTCCCCTGTTTGGAGTCCCAGTGAGTAGAAAGAAACATGTTTTCTTACAGTGGTGATGCAGAGTGTTTCACTGGTGGTTGATCACACGCTAGGGCAAGTCACACAGAAGTTAGGAGTTTTGATGATACTTAACTGTGTTCAGATGTTTCAAATAATAAGAGTAGATGATTCACAATTTCTTCTGATAAACCTATGAAAAGCAGAATGTAAGAATAAATCAGTTCTGCATTTCCAACATGTACCACTGAATCTACAATACAATGTGTTGGATATCCAAGGTACCATTTCTCTTTGCTGAATTAATTGTAATACTTACCTTTGTTTCTTGTGATACTTCAATATCCAACATCAGTATATCAGTAAGTGTAATCATATGCTTTTGTTGTATTTAACAAAGGTGGATGCACAGTGCTTTATCTATTGCCCATCTCAATTGGATGGTGCTCTAGGAGGAATGTGATTGAGGAATTCTAAAGCACTTTTTGATATTCAAGTCTATGGAAATGTTTCTTGAATAATTCCTTGATTTTACTGGGAAATGGTTATGAAATTTCTTTTTAGAAAAAAGCTGCTTGAATTTGTGGATATATTGCTGCAGAGAGAAAGAAGAAAGCAGGAGTAAACCTGATTAATCCTTTTTCATTCTCCAAGTAACCAAACTGCACAAGAATGGCAATAAATTAGATTATTAGGGTTTTTTTTTAATCCTATCCTTTTATGTTCCCTGAGGACATTAAAATAACATTGGTAAATTTTTAATGTTTAGGAAATATTAATGCGTTATTTTAACCTGACAGGTTCTGGCTTTTATGAACAAATGTCAAACCAAATTTTATACTGAGGCGTTAGCAAGTTGTAAATGTGCCTTTGACATTAAAAGGAATTGTAGGTATTTTAATTAAAGTTTCCAAAGGACAGTTTTCCCCAAATGTTCACAGTCCTACGTATGTAGACAGTTAATCTTCGTCGTATATTCCGGTGTCCAGTTTGTACTAATAGTGCAAATCATGCTTATGACTTGAATGAAAACTTGATTTATTATGTTAATGTGGATGTATTTTGTGAGCTAGCAGACCCAGCTGTGGTGCTGATTCAATGTATGAACTCTTGTCACTACCCAGTGATTTCCCATCCATCCTGTTTATGGCACAGGGCCATTTATTTCTCCCTGTTCAGTACAGAACTCTCAGGATATTCATTTTATGGGGAAGTTCAGGTTTTAACACAGAATAAATAATATGCAAATCACATTTTTTTACCTCTTTATTCTGTTTTTCACTTCATTCGGAAGCCAGTAAGATGGAAATGTCCTGTTAGTGCAAAGCTATGTGTGTTGTGAGTTATGGGTAAAGAAACCAGCTTTCTCTGGCTCGGTTTTATGGTTGCCCCTGGAAGGTCAGAGGTGATGAGTTGCTCAAAAACCACATGCAGCTCTGTGGCAAAAATGTGAGACTCCCTTGGCAAGGGCGGTAACACATGCAGGGCTGTGCTGGGGCCAGTCTGCTGGATAGTCTGGGCCTGTCGTGTCCAAGGAAACAGATCATCACTGGCTCTTCCCAGGAGCCCGGATCTGTGGCCAGCCCAGCATCAGTCAGCAGCAGTGCCACAAGGGAGCTGTTGCCATCTCCTGCCTATGAACTCCTGCTGGAGCTCTGTTTGCTTTTGGTTTTCTGAGAGATGTGATGAGTGTCTTGTGGTTTGTAGAGTCAGGAGGGTTGGATACTCTTGAGTGCAATTACCTGGCTTAGGTACTAATTTCTGAAGGATACAAGAGAGTCTGTCTCGCTAAGATGCTTAGCTGTAGTTAGGACCAGCCAGACGGCCAAGGCTTGCCACTCTGGCAGTCCTGATGATCTTGAATTAAACAACAATTTACCAGATTAGAATATGTGTAACATATTTTTTTTATCTTAGCTGTACATTAATTTCTCCTTTTTGGGAGCTAAGCAAATGGCTGCTGGGGCTTAGGTTTTACTCTTACGTGACCTTGAACAGAGCAAGTTTGAGTTTGAAGGGTGTTTGCCTCAGTTATGTAGAAGACCAATGTATTAGCTACTTACCACTTCACTACTTAGTAGATAACTTTTCAGTTCGAAAAGGCCTTGTTTCTATATATGACAGATGTGTTGCAGTTTATATAAGACACAAACTTGGAGCAGGAGCATTTCTCTTGCATTAAATTTATGCTCACAACAGTACCTTTATTGTATGCAACTATCTTTAGAAACAGTCTTGCTGGATATATCTGTGCCTTCAGTGAAATGTAGAAAGCAGCAGTACTGAGGAGGTATTTCATTATTTAAAAGGTGAACGTTAAGATTCACTGCTGCTGCTCTATACACTACACAAACTGCAGACACAACACATTTGTGCTAAATTAAAGAATAATAGAAGTGAGACAGACATGGTATTGTGAGCTTATCCTGCTGACAATTCTGTAGCAATAAGTTGCCTCCTCAAAATGTCCATTCCCCTCAATTTTTCTTAAGAGTTTCAATTCAACTTTTTTTCTACTTTTCTTTTTTTCCCATGAGAGACCCAAGAGCTTGAGAACTGCTTTGTAACATCCCATCCCAGTTTATAAATAATGAAATTGCCCCGAGTGAGGAATGCCCTGAGACAAGTATTCAAGCATTTCTCTGCCTTAGGGTGCTAGCTCTGACAAAGGTTAGGTAGTGGTTTAGTGAATGAACTGTCAACCTTAATCCTCATACTTAGAATTTATAAAGCAAGTTTATTTCGTGAAGTACTTTTTGTTTTCTTAAAAATCTTTAAAAGCCTGCAAATATTATTGTGCTTACTCCAATTTAAGCTACTGTTCTATTTTACACTTTACTGACCTTATTTTCATCATAATGTTTATTTTTGCTTATATTGTAGAAGTGGTCATTCTGCAGTAATTTACCCTTCTAACAGCTTATCTGTTAAAGATGTTAGAAAATTGCTGTGCAAAGTGCATTGCAAGGGAGACCACCTTGGTATCTAAATCGGTGCAGTAAAGGTATTTCTCCATGACAAGTTCAAAAGTGATCTGTCTCTGCCTGTGTAGCTGTTCTGAAGTTTTGCATAATTCCTCTAATTCCTAAGTGCCAATGATCTTTGAATTGCAATTTAGGTGCCCAGTCAGCAGAGTTATTTTTTGAGCAATGACAGCCTGGGAATAACTGTAGTGTAAAAGTAGACAATGGCAAATCCTACCTCTCTTCATAGTGCGCTGTTCATATGTGCAGGAATCATCTCTCAGCATAGAGGGGCAGTGCTTCCTAGGTATGTGGCTTTGTGCTCCCATGCTTTTGTGGTGAAATACATAGCTTCTATCAAACCTCTTGCACGAATAACATGTATTCTGACATCTGGGTGTCAGCGTGTTTTTCCAAGTGTAGAGTGGAGTAGCTTTAAGCTGGAGTGATGAAAATAGGTGAAGCTGCAGCGGAAAGCATGTTTGCTAGGTTTAATTGGATATTTTCTTCTTGCCTTTCTAGGTCTGATGTAGTTGTTCTGTGCTTTTCAATTGCTAATCCTAATTCCCTGAATCATGTGAAAACGATGTGGTATCAAGAAATCAAGCACTTCTGTCCTCGCACACCTGTCATTCTGGTGGGCTGCCAACTAGATCTCCGCTATGCTGATCTTGAGGCTGTTAACAGAGCCAGGCGGCCATTGGCAAGGTAAAGTTTAAACAAAAATAAGAAAAAAAATCACCTTTGTAATCAAGTACAGTACTTTCAAAAGAGAAGTGATAGAGCCTAGTTTCCTTTTTTTGTAAAATGAGAATATATGTGCTTTCTTTTTAATTCTGTTGTCTGAGTTTGTTAGTTCTTTAACACGTGAAGTTATTATGTGTTTCCCACAATATTTTTGCACATTGGACATCTAAACTTGTTTGGGTGCCTGAACACTACGGTAATAAAGAGATAATAATGATTACTGGAGGTTTTCATATATGTTTTCTTCAGATGAACATGTGTATTATGTCCTACCCTGTCACTACTGTCTGGTACTGTTTTAAACTGACAGATTCTACTCAAGTTTTCTTATTTCCCAATTATTATTATTTTTGTAAATATAATCCTACATCATAGCAGAAAATAAAGTGGGTGCAAATTAATTTTTTTAAAGTTCTGAGATACAAGAGAGTTTGGGGTCATTCTGGAGAAGCTTTGTTTTTCCCAGATTCAAAAGACAAGCATTCATATGTTTGGGCAAAACAGTCCCACAATTACCTGTTAACTTCTAATTTCCTCCTTTTATGTGAATTTGAATGAGATCAGATTCATGGAAATAATATCTATGGTTGTGTAATTAAAGACTCCATTGTAACAAATTTCCATAAAGGGATTGAATTAATATATCATGGGCTCCTAGAAAACTTTGCATTGCATTGCATTCAAATTCTTAACTCAGCATTATGATTTTCATAGGTTGGTTTGTTTATTAAATATTTCTTCATTGTCTGGGTGGGGTTGGCTTTTTGGTTGCCTCTTTAAAAGGAAATGTTTTTTCAGAACTCAAAATTATTCTTCTGCCCTAATCCTCCTTTCTGATTTCACCATTAATAAAGTTCAAATCAGTACTCTGCACGTCTAGCACAGACTTCTGCCACCTGAATTAATTATTAGCTGGCGACTAAACCAAGCTGTTGTCTGGAGTGTGTTAAGTCTGTGCCAGCTTGTGTCTGCCCAATATGGTATGCACAGAGAATGCACTGTTGGGTCATGTCTTCTGGTGAGATGATTTTTTTGTTGGGAAAATGGATCCTAGCCCAGACTTTTTTCTGGTTTGTTTACCCTATGTCATGTACTAGAGCTGGTCTGGAAATTCATGAGTTCCCACATAATGCTTCTACAGCCAAAACAGGCCTATCTCTTGAAATCTGTGTTCAGTTACACTTTTGTCATAGGCTATTATGGTTTTCTTGAAAAAGCATAAGCTTAAGAAATATTTCTCATTTGATACTTAGCTATATTTGTGGCATGTCTATGTCATGAGAATTTCCATTTGAGTTTAAATGATGATACTGACAGAATACCTGAGTAGAAAGGGATGTTAGTAGTTTTTTTTTTTAATAATTAATGTTCTTAAGCATCCTATCAACATTTTTTACTGTAAATTTCCCTGTCACAGAGAGAAGGCTTGCATTTTGTGCAAATCATTTCTACATATTTTTAATAACGTTGCAAAGACACCACCAAACTTAAATAAAATTACAAGTATGTGCTATTCTAAAACTCTATGGAGTCATGGTTGTAGATTTCCAAAGGGCTTTGTGGGCTTAATTTTATATTTTGTTTCATCTGAATGTTAGTTATCTCAGAATTGGTGCTGAGACATTTTTTTAGCTTCCATGCTTTCTAGAGTAACTTTGTGATGATTGTTGTGTGTGAGAAGGTTTATTTTTTGTTTAACCCTAGGCCGATAAAAAGAGGAGACATTTTGCCACCAGAAAGAGGCAGAGAGGTTGCCAAGGAACTTGGGATACCGTACTACGAAACCAGTGTATTTGACCAGTTCGGGATTAAAGATGTCTTTGACAATGCAATTAGAGCTGCCCTGATCTCCAGAAGACACCTGCAGTTCTGGAAATCTCATTTGAAGAAGGTCCAAAAACCTTTGCTTCAGGCTCCATTCCTACCTCCAAAAGCCCCTCCTCCGGTTATCAAAATTCCTGAGTGTCCGGTACCGAGCATGAATGAAGCTGGATATTTACTGGACAGCCCACTGTGTGCAGATGTTATGTTTGTTCTCCAGGAGCAGGACTACATTTTTGCTCACAAGATTTACCTAGCTACCTCCTCTTCAAAATTTTATGACCTTTTCTTAATGGAACGTGGGGAAAGTCCAGACTTGGATGAAACACAGTGTAATAAAGAAAATACAAATAAGGATATTCTGACAAGTTGCCTTGAGACAAATGGTGACAGTGATGAGACATCCTTGAAATCTCCTGATGTTAAAATTCCCCCACCAGAAAGTACCGACTCTTTAGACATGGTAGAACCTGAACTTGGTGAAACAAATTCTACAGCAAGATCTCTGTTGTCCTGGGGTAAGGGGTTTGTTAGTGTGCATAAGGAAATGCAAGTGAATCCTGTCTCAAATAGGACATGTCCTGTAACTGTGGTAAAAATGGATTCATCTGTGCAGGCTGGACCTTTTAAAACTGTTTTGCAGTTTTTATACACAGGGCAACTGGATGAAAATGAAAAAGATCTCACAAGACTGGCTCAGATTGCTGAAATCTTGGAAGTATTTGATTTGCGAATGATGGTGGAGAATATTATGAATAAAGAAGCCTTCATGAATCAAGAGATTACTAAAGCATTTCATGTCAGAAAAGCTAATCGGATAAAAGAGTGCCTTTGCAAAGGGACATTTTCTGGTAAGTAAATAGATGTTTTAACAGGAAAAGCACTAATTCTTTTCTCATTCATGTTACTGTCACTTCACAGACTTCAAAAACTGTGATAGCTTGCCTTGTTCTAAGAGAAGGGAAGAGCCCAAAATCATAGTGTTAATCAGGCCAACTGTTCCAACCTTGGATTCTGCAGTTTTTCTCAAAATCTATACACAAGCTTTTAAATAGTGACCCAATTTTCCAAAGTTTTGAACATCCACTATCTCCCTTTTGAGTGAGGCTTTTTCATTTAACTATATAAAACTCTAGAGTTATCTTCAGGGTGGGGGGCATGGGAAATGAAAGAAGTCCTTGGTTAACAATGTGCAAGTGAAACATACATTCTTGAGACACAGTTTCACTTGAAACGCAGACTTGCAGCATGCCTGTTTCTTTGTTCCCATGGCAGATGTGACATTTAAATTGGATGATGGAACCATAAATGCCCACAAGCCACTGCTGATCTGTAGCTGTGAATGGATGTCTGCTATGTTTGGAGGATCATTTATTGAAAGCTCAAACAGTGAGGTATTTGTCCATGTTGTCCATTTTGCTTACAATGTCTGATGAGGCTGATGGAAACATCATTCTGTATCTATTTGAAAGGTTGCAGTAATCCCTGGAACTATTCTTTATTCTTCCCTTGCAGACCTAGGATGCTTTTATTCTCAAGGCATTAAATTAGGATACCTAACATATTTTCTGCAAGGCATGAGACTTCAACCAATGCTGGAGCATGTGTTTAAACCTGAAATC
Source organism: Elanus axillaris (assembly GCA_026212715.1). Taxonomy (NCBI): domain Eukaryota; kingdom Metazoa; phylum Chordata; class Aves; order Accipitriformes; family Accipitridae; genus Elanus; species Elanus axillaris. Next base: position 8,907,904 of record JANZLQ010000100.1, read on the forward strand.
CTTTAAAATATTAAATATTGGGGGGGGGGGATTAAGTA
>JANZLQ010000100.1:8915636-8932993 GCA_026212715.1 Elanus axillaris
ATTATAACACTTCTTTTTAAACAAAAAAAAAAAAAAAAAAAAAAAAAAAAGACAACAAAAAAAATCCAGCATTAATGTTTCAGTCTCCAGTTGGGAAATATTTTTATACTGTCTGGTGTATTTTGTTCAGATGAAATTCTGGATACCATTTTATTTTACAGACCACAAAATGACCATGTAGCAGCTTTGTAATTAGATTTTAACAATTTTTACTATGCGAGTACAGTGAAATAGACAATCTTCAGTCATAAGAGACCGCTTTTAGAGTATGTCATAAAAAGTCATCTTAGGAAAAGATCTAGTTGCCTACTATAGGTTGTCTTTTTGAAACTAAGTACTGTGCACCGGTAATATAATTAGATGGTTATTTCCCCTTTCTAAAGTAAAGGGTTAGAATAGGATCCAATAACTGCAAGATATAGAGTGCTTGATCTTTGCTTAGCTGAATAATAGGCAGTATAATTACCTGTTCAACTGCAGGCAAATGTATTTCTAATATTTGCCATGTAAGTGCAAATAATTATGACTATGTGGGCAATGTGAAATCTAGTGATTCTAAGTATTCTGAGGTTTTATATGTCTAGATCAAAGAGGATATTTCTAAAATCATTTAGAAGGGCTTATTAATTTATATCCTTATACAAGTGTGGATCTGAATGCAAAAAAGCAGTTACACTGCTTGCATTTGAATTACTGCATGGCAGTTACCTTGTTCTGTGGGATCTTAACCATGCAGCCACTCCTCATGTCGAATTCCTTTTTGCTTCAGTGCAAGCAAATGAAAGGGCTGCAAAAACAAGTAGGAGTTACCTAGTGTTACAGCATTTTGTAACCAAAGAAGGGTCTTCACACACAAGATCACTTCAGTTCGATTCGAATTCTTTTATAGATTTTCCCAGGTAGAACTCAAAATGTTAGATTATTTTTAAGTAGATGATCTATTTCCCCTGGACATAGGTATTCCCAGAAAGCTGGGGGCAAAATGATGGCAGAAAGGCAGGAATCTTGCACAAGTGGTGCAAGAAAAGGCCTCCAGTGTTTTCAAATAGCCTGTCTGTTTATGACTTTTTACCAACCATTACTCCAAAGCTGCAGTGTTACACTAGATTACATAACAATGAGAGCATTTTTTAAAGACCAAAACTAAAATACATAGACTGTAGAACATGCACATGCAATCCTGTACAGTGTCTCAGGCACAATTCAGTAACCAAGGTAGTATTGTGTGTTAGGTTTGTTAACATTGTTTTGTGCTGGCAGCTCAGCATACCAATGTGAAAAGCTGTTTGTTTGTTTGTGGTATTTTCTGTGTTCAAAGGCAAGACAGTACAGTCAAACCTCAGTACTGTAGGTCAGGAAAGGCTTTGGACTGAAAGCCATATACACCTCCTCACATCTGTGTTCTGAATGGACTCATTCTTGGCAGATGCTACCACAGGATGGTAGAAGCCACCCAGCATGGAAAGTGATGCTGCTCTACAAACTTTTATAAGGAAAGCAAGTGACAGATTCTTATCCCTGTAAGATTAAACACCATATGGTGATAAAGAAGGGCTAAAAATGATGGTTGCAAATGTCTCCTTAATTCTTGGTCAGTGATAACATAAAACATGGAGAAGAATGAATGAGAGAAATGTGTCAAGACTAAAATGACATAAGTATCTGTTGTCACAAAATGTTAACCAGTCACATTTTAAGTAAGTATTGCTACTAGGTTTTACACAACCAAAGCTACTGTATGATTGTAATCTTGCCAAACTGTAATGAATACATAAATGAACCTGAGGTATACGCAATAATATCCAGTTGTTCTAGTTATCAGCTACTATAACCAAGTGGCTGGTTCATTTGGTTAATGCTGTCTATGGCCTTTAATCCTGGTGGTTATTTTGTGTTTTTTATTTTGGAAAAAAAAAGTCAATAAAACCGTTTAGTTACAAATTGTCTCCCAGCACTTTGCAGAAGCTTCTTAAATTTTGCATTAGGTGCTGCCCTTTTTAGTGCTGCTTGTAAGCTTCCAGTTGTGGTATCATTCCTGGAATTTTACTGAACTGATATATGCATGGCATTTTAGGATTTATGCTTGGGGTGTCACAAGAAAATCCTACAGTGTTTGTATATGATGGTGGAAGGTTGGTGCTTGTCACTTACTGTTAAACTGCATAGCAAAAAAATCTCATGCCACTTTTCCCCATGGTTTCTGATATTTAATTAGCATGATATTACCCAAGGGACATGAAACTAATTAGTCATGACAGACACAGGAGGAAAAACGCAGGTAAACAGCAGGAAGTCTGTAAGGTTTTCAGTATGCTCTAAATTTTGTACAAACACTGTTTTCCCTGCTTTCTCACTGCCTTAGTTGTCAACCATTATACAGAATCCCTCATTATCTGTTAGACTCTCAGCAACTACCTCCCTGAATATAGGTTCTTTAATTGATAGAGGTAGAAAGCTGGTGATTTTCTAGAGGATTTTTGCAAGATGTCATGGAAAGAATGCCATGTTTGTGATTTTTTAAAGCTCTTAAGCAACGCCAAGGACATTGAAAGTAAGCAGATTCAGCACACAGTGTACATTTTTTTTGAAGTGCTAATTTATAAGAATGTTACATATCTCAGTGACTTATTTTTGGAAGCAAAATTTTATTTCTTTGAACTTACCATTAGAAAAGTTAATGAGCTCAACAGAAAAAGTGCTGACATTAGATGTAAAAATGTTTATCTTGATTATGACAAAACCAGTAGCATGGAAGGAAGGAGCAAATCAGAAGTGTTGCCCTTCAGGGCATTCTTTTTTAAATATTATGACCATCTAGGAGAAGTTGCATGTCCTTTGTTTCTGCGGAGTCTCATTCAGCCTATTTCTTAGAAACAGTGTTTTTCTATTTGTTCTTTAAGACAGAATTTCTGAGAGCAAGTACCTCTGCATCACAACACAAACCAGTTTCTGTGCCTTCCCACCCACAAATAGCACACCAAAGCCAGAAATAGAAGTGTTTTGTGAGTGAGGTGGGATTGGCCAGACTACAGCCACAACTCACTAATTTCATTCACTGAAGACCTACTCATCACTATCTTTTAGTCAGATCAGGCCTCAAAGTGTGCAAAGGTAAGCTAGATAGGACTAAATATGTGGGTACATTAAGAAGGGTTGCCTCGTAGAAGAGACTTACCTAGGCAACCCTCTGAGCACTGAAAGCAGGATTGTACCAAAGGGAGTAAAGGAAAAGCAGCACAGTGTTTTATTGCCCTAAATCTTCAGCAACTTACCCACAGATATCCCTCAAGAATAACTTATGCCTAGAAGTGTTTGATTTGTAAAATCATGAGTTTCTTTTCACTAACAACAGCACTGGGAAACCAGCTGAAGGCATCTTGGAAATCCTTCTCTGAGGGCCAGGTCTTCCATCTTCTGTACAAAGAGGTTTAGGTAAAGATCTAACGTACTAGATAAGATTAATTTTGATACCTAAACTCCAGGATGGTGAAATACTTCATTTCTTCCAGACTTTTTAAGATTACACTCTGGTGAAGAAATTTGCTTTGTCAGATGAAACTACAGTTTTGTCCCTATTCTGACCCTTTTTTTCTAGATCACAGTCTTTATACTATTGTCACTGGATAGGCCAACATTTATTTACTCTGGGTTGCAATCCAAAGTACATACTATGCAGTGAGGTGTCTTTAAGGTGGCTGCTTGCCACTCCTGAATCCCCTTAGATTTTTGTCTATTAAAATGATCTAACAGCATTTGCATGAGTCTACTTCTGCAGGTAAAATTCCTATTGAAATGGATGAGATACCACACACACACACACACACACATTTCGGGCTTTGAGGTGCCACCTAATGAATTTACACATTATCACTTGCCTGTGTTCCAAATCTGCTAACAGAAGTTTGCTCTGTGTACTGCATGCAGGATAAGGCAGTGTGTTAGCAGCAATAATCCCCATCCTACAGGCTCTACAATAGGATAATTCATTGTCAGTTAAATTATGCCTTTGCCTTTAGCTAAAAGAATATAACCCATGTCGTGGATTCACTTTGCACTAGCAGCCAGAGTAGTGAGACCATTGTATATTTATACATGCAAACTAAATCCCTCACTGCTGCTTACATAAAGATCTTGATTTCTGGTAGAAATATGAAAAGCTTTTGGATCAAGGCTGTAGGAGGCTAAGAAGAAAATGTGAACATCAGAAGATGCAAGAATTATTGTGCTAATGTATCCCAGCTCTAGAGAAAATCAAACCAAAAGATAAAGACGTGATTCAGAGAAAGCAGTTAGCATGGGACAACATCATTGTGTTGACTCCTTTATAATTGTTCAGCCTTATTATTTCATTTCTAAGCAGGCTGTATAGCTATAACGTCCTGCTGAGCTGTTCTGCAGCAACAAATGTTCCCAGATGCAGGTCCTGTATCCCATCCCCACAGCATGGGGAGGGGCACAGGTTACAGTGAAAATGTTATATTATATTGCTGATTTATCTCAAGTCCTTTCCCATACAGCAGTGATACCCCACAATCTGTCCTTTGGCCTGCAGAGGAGCCCAGTACCACCTGCTGGACATGTTACATCTATTTTTGTCTCATGTTGAAGGATATTCCAGAAAGCAAGAACCATACCCCAGCGCATGAAGGATCTCCAGCCAGTCTCCTTCGCTGAGACAGCACATAGTGGAAGAACAAAGCTCTGTGGCAGCCAGGTATTGCCCTGTTTAGGGATTTCAAGATGAAAAATATAAAATAAACAACTTTCAAAAAACACTCAGAGAATGAGAGATCGAGTCACAGAACACACAGAGACCAGCTGTGTGACAGCCTGGACAGCAGTATTTCAGGTACCATTTAAAGATGCTAAACTGGGGAGGGGTAGATTCCCCATAGATAGCAGCTCTGTTTTCAGCTTTAAAGAAGAGCAGCCTTCACCATTAGATAAGATTAGCAGGCTGGGTGCCATCCCTCTGTATTGCACAGGTCTGAGCAGCCACACTGGAGGACTGTCTCTTCCTCCCACCCCATCCTTGCTGCTCTGAAGTTTTAGATAAGCAGCCAGGTGATGACACTTCACAGGGAGGATTTTCTTAAGAAATTTTCTTGCCTTTAATATTTTTATAAAAGGATTCTTTATTCCCCATGGAGATTAATATTTTTATAAGTTATGGCTGTATAATAAGGATTACATGGCATTCCACGTATTAGTGCTGAGTAGTCAAATTATCTTCAGGTTAAAAAAAAAAAACCCTGCAGTTATCAGCACTTTAAGAGTATATGATTACATTTGCATCTTAGTCATTAAATATAAGCTGGTTATTGTGACTGGATGATCAGATGCGATTGCTCCCAGCTATTATAAATATTAGTTGTGCGCTACATATTACAAAGAAATTTTGAGATTTCTCTCCTGAGTCCTCAATCAGACTTACAGGCTGCCTGCAAAGTTTTTTTTGGATCCCTGTGCTGATTATATCACATCTACATTATCAATTGTAAAGTGTCTGGTGTTAATTTTTAACTAATTAACAGGTCTCATCATGTGATGAAAGTTTGTTAGATGATGATGCCTTTTCCCACAAGCAGTATAAAGAAAGGGGGCTTCTAAGGAGTGCCCAGGGACTCTCCCAGGCCAGGGAAGCTCTGTGAATCCTCCCCATTCCTGCACAGCAGAGGCCACAGGAAGAGCTGCATTGGCTTGCAGGGGATGTAATAGAGTATCACTAGTCCTGTGGTCTGTAAGACATCTGACAGCACTCTGTAAAACCACCTCAATCAAGCGTAAGTACTCACACACCTACTACTCATCTTCAGAGATTACGACTTGCCTCTACTTTGTAGCTGTTTGAGGGGTACACAGTGTTTCCTCCTGCCCCCAGGCTGGTCTGCTAAGGCAGCTCCTCCCCAGCTTTGTTCCCCCTTCATTCTGGCTGGCCAAGCACACTAAAGTTTGAGTACACTGAAGTGATTTCTGGCCTGTGGGATGGAGTGCATCTGTCTGGCAGGTGCTGCAGTTAGTACAAGACTGCATTTGGCACAGCCTTCCCTTTTCTTGGGTTTCCGAGGCTAGAAAAGGAACAGTGCTATAGAGACATGTCTGCACTTCATGGGGTTTCTTATTTTCTGGGGGGGGGTGTCTGTTTGTTTGTTTGCTGTAGTCGCAGCAAGGTTTGTTTTGTGGAAGCTAATTTGTTAAGAAGATAGGAGGAATAAGAAATAAAAATGACTGCATCAAAAGATAATTGGGTAATTAAGTTAAAGACTTGCTTTCCTTTCTTCTTAGGCCTCTCCAGTATGTCTGAAGGTGAAGAGGGAACTGAAGGTCAGGGCAGGATCTGCTGAGCAGAATTTTCCTGTTAATAGAACAGATTGCTCTTCCATAGCTGAACAGAGGGGTGAGGAAGCTGGTGCCTCAGAGTTTGTTAGAAGAAGCCATAAAATGATTCACCTTCAATCTTTTCTGCTACCTCTTGGGTAGACACTACAATAGGTGTTGTTGGTCTGAGCTTGCTGTAGGGCTTCAGGAAGGGTTCTGTGGCCTGCACTGAGTAGTGGTACATGGAGCGCATGTGCCATGCACCTGTAAAAGGCAGGCACTTGCTGCATAAGCTGCAACTACAGGGACAGGTTTTGATGACCTGACTGTTCTACCTCCACAGCTTTTGTTTTTCTCTAAGAAAAGATACCAAGGAAACATTCCTCACTCTCCCAGACCATTAACACAGGTTAAGACTTGGGCCAGGGCAGTAACTTCTTAGTTAGAACTACATTCTCCCCTCAGGCTTCAAAAGCTTGTTTCCTTAAACCTGGGCACACGGACACCAAAGAGAAGGCCAGCCATTCTGCCCTTTGCACTTCCGTTCCTTCTAAGCTCTTTTTCAGTCCTTGACAGCCAGGCTGCCTATATAGAGCAGATGGACTCCGTCCCACAGGAGCTGCAGAACTTGCCATATGACACTGGGAATGTGAGGAGTTTGCACAAGTTCCCAGGTAATCTGGGAAGGTTCATGGATGTTAATAAATACATAGAAAGTATGCCTGATTGAGCAATTTCCAAAGTCAAATAGCTGGGAATTTTCAGGAGAGGAATCCCTAACTGGTCTTGTTCCTCTGGGCATGAGGTTCTGGCTACTGTCAGAGACAGCATAAGGAACAGATGAATCCTTGGTCTGACCCAGCACTGCTGATCTCTATGCTCCAAATAATGTTGTGATTAAGGATTCGGCGGGGGGGGTGGGGTGGTTCCCACCTATCCATGCACTCCTTTGCAATGAGCTATCTAATAGGGTTTTTTCCATGCCATTTTGCTGATCATCTTCCATTATTAGAAGTTTTCATGAAGCTCTAACACTAATAGCAAATCCAGGTGGAATTGATGGTAGCATGCATTAAAGAATCAGTCACCTGTGGTTTTTGCAGGTTAACATGCAGCACTCCGGTGTGCCTTTACTGCACCACCTGCTTTTAATGGGATTATTGCCCATTCACTAAGCCACACTTTGGCAGGCTGTCCACCACCACAAGAGTCCATAACTACTCTAGCACACTCTACATCTCTTTGATGTTTATCCAAAAGCTATACTATATTGGCTCTGGGTTGTTATCTTTATATTGCAGCAGAGTTGAAACAGAAGTGGTTTTGCCAGGATCATGCAAGTGATCAAGACCTGCCCCGATCTCTCTCCTTTAGGAGAGAGAATTGCACAGCAATTCTTGAGTGGACTGTCAGGTGTAAAGCCACAGAATCAGCTAATTTTCTCTTTCGCTATTTCATCCACTGCTGTTTTCTTTCAGGGACCCATCAGTGTAAGACAGTGCTTCTCTTGAATTCCCTTTTGGTCTTAATTGCAATACCTAGGGAGAAAAATGCAGCCACAACAATTTCCCTTTGTTCCTTCAGCAGTTAGCTACACTGTCATCTTCTGATATGGCAGCATTTGCATGAAGCGCTAATCAAGTCAAAACCATTTGATATGGGCACTTGACATTTCATGAGCATCCTCATTCTTTGATACAGGCTATAATTGGGCATAGGGAGGGCAGGCTGGCACAATCAGTGTATTTGTGCTGAGCAGCCTGCACACTTGTAGGGAGTGGCATACCCTAGGAAACCAGAAGGCTTTTCAGGAAGAGTTCATCCTTCTGCCCTGCCAAGGAAGCAGGCATCTGTATTACATTAAGGGCTGTGTTCAGCCTGGGCCCGGCAGTGGAACTGGATAAGCCCAAGATCATGGAAAGTAGAAAGGCTAACAGGGAGTAACTAAGCACTCCCATAGTATGAGTTGAATGGCATCAAATGAAAGCAGCACATGGCAGGTTCACAACCAGGAGCATCTCTCCACACCAGCATTAGCTGAGCTGCAAAATTTCTTGCCAGAAAACCCCAGCTGGAAGCTCACACAGCTCCCAAAAGAAACTTCTGGGGAGAAAAGCTGTACAATACAAGATCATCACCGCTGCTTCAGGGACTTAAGTACAAGGCACCAAAAGTTGGGAGTATACCACCTGTGGCAGTATGTTGTCTCTCCCCCCCATACTGCTGGCAGGAAACAAAACTCCTCCAGGCGGGGAGAAGAGGAAGGAGAAAAAAAAAAAAACCTAAACTCTCTAGGCCACAGGTTGAAATTTGAACTGGCCAGTTAAGATGTGCCAGGTACGCTGAGGTGACTTTCTTGGCCAGCAGGGATTAAATGACCACAGGTCAGATTCGGCAGGGGTATAACCAGGGTCCTGCCAGAGGACCCGCTGGCATCAGTCCTCCTGGGAGCAGCGGGTCTGCGGTCAGGGACTCCCCCTGGGGTCAGGCACCGCCCGAGGTAACTCCTGAGGGAGAGAGCCCTCAGCTTGTAGGTCAGTGATATGCACATTTTGAGCCATCACTTTAAATCTCAAGGATTCTTAAGTCACCTGTGCAGTACTAATTCCTCTTACACCATTAAGCCTGTGGTTTTATAAAATGTTACTGGACTTCTAACTAACTTTTACTTTACTTTGAAGAATAAATCTGAGTTTTAACTCCTGTTGGATTTGGTTATGTGTGCATCCATAACACCACCAAATACCATTTCATGCTTACATTTGCTTTACGTTTCCCAAAGTATCTGCTGTTGGCCACTGTCAGAGGCAGGATTTGGGGCAGCGCAGAACTTTGGTGATCTGCCTGTGGCTGTTCCTGTGACCCTTATTAAGGACACTCCTACTTCACTGCAGAAATACCCAAGTCTGGTCTTTCTCTGTGCTGCAGACTCTTTTGTATTTGAACAGGTTGGTCTTTTATCTGGTGTGAGTTCAAGAGCTCCTACCTTACACCTGTTGGCCAGTACAGGCTCAGCCCATGAAAGGGGACAAGGGAAAGCAGAGGAATTCATCCTTCATCCATTCCTGGAAGATTATAGTGTTCTTGTGTTGTTCTGTGCAAAGGATTAGGCTTCTAGAAGAGGTCCCTTAGTGTAGCCATCAACCTGTTGCTGACTGTAGAGAGCCAAGGTAAATACCTTGTCCAGCCACCGCTTCTGCCTAACCCTCTTTGTTTTGCTTCTTACTCACTTTGCTTACTTTCACACACAAGGCTGACTAAGTACTGTCACTTAGTGTGATACACATTTCTTCTATTGCACTGGGAATAATCTTTCATTATTATAAGCTTTTTCAATTTTCTTAAGGCATTTTACCACTTTGCCAGTGTAGCATTATTTATTTTGTTGAGTGGTTTACACATTAAAGTGTGTGAAGCTGTATTTGTATGTCTCTGATGAGTTCTTTGCTGGCTAGTGGATCAGTGTTGTGCTTTTTTTTTATTGTCATAGCTCTCTGCTTTTGCAGTGCAGTTTTTCACTGCAAAATGAGGCTTCAAACCTGCTGACTTCTGACACCTCTCACCAGTTCAATCACCAGTTCAGTTCTCAGCTCCAGATAGACAGGGTAGGCCTGGCACCCTCCCTGCAGCAGGAGCTTCTCAATTCTGTCCAGAGCAGCCGAGGACTCTTCAAACAACAAGCTGCAAGTGTCCCTCTGAGTTGCTGTCCTTCGTTTTTCCGGCTCCATGGTCTTAGTTTAAGTTACATATTTTTATCCATATATTTTATATATAGTTTAAAAGAAGTTTAGCTTCTGTCTACCATTGCCTTTAAAATTGAAATGGTTCTTTCCTCCCCATACATCTTCCTCCCTCTTGTAGTTTAAGATTTTCTTAAGCTATGTAGCAAAGTGTGGGAATTAAGCATGATTAAAGATGACTGGGTATACTCACATCAGAGTACAGGGAAAACTTAACTCAGTTTTGCACAAGTGCCATTGCTGATGGAGATCTTGTGCAGCACTTCAAGTAGGACAGAACAAGGCACAGAGCCATCAGACAGACCAGTCCTCAATATTTCTTGTGAAAGAGAAAGAAAAAAAAAAAAGCCAACACACTCCTCCCAGATATGCTGATACCATAGTGCAGTTACAACACGTTACTTTATCCACCATAAATGCCTTTTTAGAAGTTCCCAGGTTCAGCTGAGAACTATGTTTATATAAGGCTTAGTGACAGGGTTTTTTACAGGAGACCCAAACCTTAGTCAGAACACTTACATTGGTCAGTAGAGTAAACATTGAGCTTATTGGTACTAAGGTGGTTAATAAAATACACAGCTTTTCCTGGAGGAGAAAAAAAAAAAGGGTTTAAAGTTCAGGGGGGAGTAGCACCTTTTGTCCCGGCTCTGCATCAGTGGCATTCTGTTTTGCAGACTGGGCCCTTGAAAATACTGTGCCTACTTCACTGTCTTTTGGACTGGGAAGAGGAAAAATGAAAATAATATTTAAAGAAGACTGAAGAGTAGGTGATAGGCAACCCCAGGAGAAAGCAGGGCTTGTTAGTACATGCACAGTCGTCACCATGAGTGGATTCACCTGCACTCACCTTAGCTGAGGAGGGTGTTTGCAAGCCTGCATTCACGCAGCTCCTCATCCTTCCCCTTGCACCACCACCCTCTGACCTCCAGCTGCAGGAAAGCACTGGAGCAGCTCATTAGGCAGTACCACAGGTGAGACGTTACAACAACCTTTACTCCATTCCCTTTGGATGTGTGCCACCTGCCCAGATGGCTTCTTTTTGGCTCTGTTTTCTGCTGAGTTGTACGTATTAAAGCCTACCTCAGATCAAATCTGCCTTTGCATAGCTAGCTAGAACATAGCTGTGTGGCTAGTTGTGAAAGAGCATTGCATTTCCTCACAAACATGAGGCTCAGTTCCCCTGTTTTGGGATATTTTTACCCACCTGCTGAGGGTTTTGAAGGTTGCCAGGAGCAGAGGAAAATGTGTCAGACAAAAAACGCATTGCAACATCTAACAAGGGTAAATTAAAAGCTGAGTGGACTGTTGAAAGCCTGATTCAAGTAATAGGAGTGGCTGATCATTAACTTTTCTGCAGTAGATGAGGCAGTGCTATAAAAGCATATTACTCAGGTTAATTAATTTAGCACCATAACACCACTTTTAAGTAGGTGGATTACCGCACTGAATAGGGAAAAAGTAGTAGATAAAAATAGTCTGTGGAAGCTAATTGTAAGTGCATCAGCTGCACAGAGACCCCCATGCCTGTTTGTCCTCAGTCATTGTACAAAGCTACAGCAGCAATACCATCTAACTTTGAGCAAGGCATTTTCCCTGCTATCAGTGATCAGCTAGGATTCATGGTCAAGATATCCCACATGACAACTCATCCCTACAGTTGTTAGATGTTTTACTACTTGTTCCTTAATGAAACACCTCTTTCTTTAGCACAGTAGTGCAGCATAATGGTATGGAGCAGAGACTGAAGTCTAAAGACAACGGGAGCTTACAACTGTTTCTTTCCAAGAGGCATCCTACAGCATTACAAACTCGCACAAGGTCAACCCCAATGAAACCAGGAAGAGAAGGTTACTAGCAGGCCAAAGCCTTGGCTGCCAAAACAGGACAGAGAAAGCTGAAAGGAACCCTTAGCTCAGCCTATGAGCAAACATACAGGTTAAACAAATGCGGACCTAAACTGCCAACTGCATGTAACCACTGACTTGTCATAGGATGGAAGATTTCATGCAAGCGAAGGAAGGTTCCAATAAACCTTGGAAGCTATAGATCTCATTTTCTAGCTTGCACAACCGAAGAAAAACACCAGTTTAAGCTAGGTGAGCCTGAAGCAGTTTACCTTTTGGCTTCCTTTAGCTCTGAGTACTACTTCTCCCCTCCATCAACAAGTTCTGAACTGGCTAGCTATTCTGCTACTTTGGGTTTTATACCCCTCCTGTCCCCCAGACGCCTTTGCAGCCTCTCCTCCTCCTCTTCCTCCTCCCCAGGCTGTATTTCAGTGGTCTTTAACCTACTAGGAGAGTAGGTTTATTTCAGATACAGCATAGGTTTTAATTGTTTCTTTCCATCTTTCTCTGCTGAAATTGTGTTCTATTAAACAGATTAATGTCTTCTTGCTTTCATTTGGCAAGATAAAATAGTTCACATAAAAAAAAAATTTAAGCTTGTGTTTTAGTGGACATCTATTCATAAGATTTCATATGCTTTTCTGTAAGGAGACGTCTACTACAGCCCTACATAAAATTTGGAGCTTGGATCTCAAAGAGGACCTCAAATAGGATTTTGAGGAAAAAAGGTAAAAGAATTCTGCTGACCAGAAAAGAAAGCAATAGTGGTGTTTAATCCTTTTCTGTGTGCTGCTGCTTCTCCTTCGGTCCTCCAGCTGAAGTTTCCCTCAAATTTTTCAAGTACAACCTTTTTTTCGTGGTTACATTAGGCAGCAAAGTGTGACGGAAAAGTGTGGTTTGGTGTTACTGTCCTCTGCGCAATAAAAAGAAAACAATCCTTCCTAGTTGTTCTGTGACCTGCTGTACAGGTGACAGGTTCACCACTTCCTTGGTGAAGCATTTCCTTTGGTGGTCTATCTACCCATGTCATACCTGTTGTGTTTGTTAACAGCCTACAGTTTTGTATGGAATATATGCATGTGACTATACATGAAGAAAATATTACGGACATTCACATGTTTTAGATGTGTTCCTCTGAGACTCTCTGGAGCTACACGTTTTCTTCAGCACGATGAAGCTCTCAGGGATGCTCTGTCAATCTGGTATGTGGTCTAGGTGAATGCTCCTCATGCTGTAATTTTACCTGCTGTAGGGAAGATGCCTCCTGCCATGAAAGGGATTGTTCGGTGGTTTATAACACTGGTCTGTATGGGTTTGCCTGGGTCTCTTCCCTTTGCCTGCTCCTGCCGGCTCCTTTCTTGCCACTGGCAGGGTTTGCCAGTGGGGCAGCTACCTCCAGAGCACACGGCTGCTGTTGGGCACGAGACGGCCCTGGGGGGCAGCTGGGACCAAGCTGCTCAGAAGCTTCAGAGCAAGAGTGCTGGGGAGGCCGGTCCCTGCACGTGGATGGGGCAGCTGAGCCAAGCCCCTCGCCGTCCTCGCTGGGCCTTCGCGGAGGGCTGGTGCGGGGCTGTGGGTTTGCACGTCTGCGTGGTACCTGAGGGGCTTTGCTCAAGGCAGTGGCAGCGTCCTGCTGGCCAATCCAGGCTGACAAGCCAGAATCCAGTACAGTTGGTTACTATAATGGTGAGGCTTTTTGCCTTCCGGTCCCTCTGTGAGGCCTAGAGACTTTAAAATGAAACAAGAAGCCTTTTAAATGAGGGCAGAGGCACTGATGATCCCATGTAGCCATAGGACATTAAGCCTACAGTATGGATGTCTCAGTTTGGCTCTTGTAACTGGTCAGGAAGTCTTATGGGGCCAAGAGAGATCACACAGCTCATAATTTTATAGCCAGAAATTATTAAAATAATTACAATAAAGTAATAATAATAAACCTTCACTTACTTTAATGTCAAATCTTTCTGACACTGACTGATTCCTCTAGCTTGCATATAAGTCCTGTAGCCTGAAACTCTTCTGAATGAGTCCCATGCTCTTATTCCGCAATCCTATGGGTAAAATCTAAAAAACTGACTTTAACTCCTCAGCAGGTGAAAGGCTTTTTGGGCCCTTATAAGAGATTTCACTGAACGGGAAAAGCTTTCCTTTGGAAGCCAACTTATTAAAACGGCAAAGTCAAGCACTGTCAAAATCATGGCAAATGCTGTGAGCCTGTCACTTTGAAATTGTAGGGGCAGATGGTGAGAAACTTCCCTGCTGGTCAGGGAACTTTCTGAAGGCTCAGTTACTTAGACCAGACTGATTTTTTAATTTTTTTTTTTTTTTGTAAGAACTAAACTTGGATAACCTCCTATTTGTCATAGGCTAAAAGCATACATCGCCTAGTATAGGCCAGCTGCTTCATGGTAACATCACGTGCCAGAATAACCTTTTCATTTGATCGTGCCTTTGGTGAAGCAAGGAAGCCTGTGAGCTTACTCCTGGTTCTGTGTTCCTCCTCAGTCTTAGCAAGCCAGAAATGAAATGCAGTGGCATGTTGGTTTTGTTTTGGGTTGTTTTTTTCCCCCAAGAGAGTTGGAGTAACAGAATATTTTCAGGACAGGTCTTAAGAGCTAGACAGCAAGACAGTCCATGTTCAAACAGAAAGAATGACTGGCAGAATAACCATTGCTGAGTGTGGGCTAGCTACCAAACTGACAGCCACCTTCAATATGCTGATAACATGTTTTGAGGCTGTTCAGAATCTGGGGGGTTTGGTTTGGTTTTGTTTAATTAGCTGCTGCTGAAGAAGCTTTCCTTTGCCTGGAAGCTTTCCTTAAAACCTTCAATTAAAGGCATGTGTTGTGACGTCTCACTTGCTAGATTTGGTTGATGTGACATTTGAGTCTGGCCAGGGAAAAGCACACTGCAGGAACGTGTTTATTTTGCTCTTTGCTGGACTAACACTGAACAGCTTAGTTTCCAGTTTTGTTGAAGTTTCAGCTCAGATTTGTGTTGTAAATGTAATAATCACATCTGAGGAGGAAAATTGTCATGTGTGGTCTACAAATAGAAGGCCCAGAGCCTGCAACTTTGCTTTAGCTTCCCCCAGACTGTGGCTTTTCCCAGGCAAAGAGCCATGTGCACATGAAGCTCATCATTGCAGAAGCGGTGCTAGAAATACCAAAGCCCAAATTCACAGCTAATGTAAATCTTCCCTTGACGCTAAGGGTCTTCTCTAAATCACATCTACTGAGACTGTTGGCTTCATCAGCTGGGAGATCTCTCTGGATTTCAAAATACCAAATGGATTTCAAGTCCCTTTACTCCTATTCTAAGAGTTAAAGAAATCAAATCAAAGAAACAATGGAACCAAAGCAGAAACATTTTTTAGTGCTTCTTGGTTGCAGAGAGATTGCAAAACAGAATCTTTTGCTTTGTAAACACTGTCTGTATTTAAAATAACTGGTAGATATAAGCAGAGAATAGTCTCAATTTCAGTTCAAATGACAAGTTGAGGGTTAATTAAAGCAGTTGATATTTGTTCAAAGCCTGAAGAAGGGAAAACCTGGACAAGCACTGCTCTTTATTATCCATAAACTTGCCGTTTTCTAAGCCAAGGCTATTCTTAACTAAGAAAGTATTTTCAAACTGCGTGACATGCATTGCATCAGAAAATTATACACAGCAATTTACTCACCTATATAAAATGGTTTTTAATTGCAGTAGACCATAATGTCAGAGTTAAAATTTATTCTTCTTACTGACTTGAGGGCAAATTAAACTCCACCTTATTTCTCTAGTTCTTTTGCTTTGAAGAGAACAGCCTAGTTTTTATTGTATATGGCAGGAGCAGTCAGAGGACTCTAGTGAGGAAATGTATCCTAAGTTGTATCCTAAGAAAAAAAAGCATCTTCCATAGATTTCTTTTCTGTAGCTTTTCAGTAAGAAGTTGAGTGATGCCACGAGCTCCCCATACACAGGGTCATTCCCACCTGCAGTGGCTGCTAGTGCCTCTCCTGCATCTGAGTTTGTGTGTGGTGCTCGTTGCGTTGCAACTGAGAACACATCTCTTGAACAACGCGCGAAGCTGTGAGGTTCAGCATTCCTGTTGGAAGGAGCACAGCCTCGCTTATTGTCTGGGGCTTTGAAGATATGCAGTAAGAGTTAAGTCACAGAGTCAATCTTTGGCAGGGTTTCCACCGAGTTGGAGAATGATGTATGGTGACTCTCCGAGTTAAGCCAATGACAGATTATACTAAAGACTCTCTTTTTCTTTGTACTCAATCTCTGTCCTTAGAATTGATGTTACCTGTGAAGATGGGTACCTTATATAGGATTTTACATCTCTTTCACTGAAAAACACCCCATTATAAAGCAGCAGCATTAGTATTTTTTTCCACTTACCAGAACAAGTACTCAGACAAGGCCATATCAGAAGAGAGGATACCTGCTGTATGTTTACATCTATTTATGCTCTTTGACTACATGTAAAATGCACTTTTACCTAGACCATATCATGAGCACTTGAGTGAGTGTATTATTCCATTCCCAAGGATACCTATCAAAGTACATCTCCTACAGCTTAGCACCTGCATTTCTACCTCAAGCAGTTCAGTGAACAGAATTATTAGTGTAAACTTGTTATGTATCTGTACATCAAACTGTACACAGAGAAGAAAGAAAAAAAATCCTAATGCTTCATGTACCAGCACTGAGGTGATTTTTACCAGGCATGTGACTGTATAATCCCACACCTCTGAGAGCAGATAGAGTCATCTGGGGAATATTTTACATAGTTCTGCTTTTAGCCAAAAGCTGTTGCATTTAGAACACTATTTTAACAAAAAAAACCTGAGACCTTACATTTAAAGTCAGCATTGAGGACCATATTCTCAACTGCTATAGACTTGACTTTGTTATTTATTTATATTTTTACCAGCAGATAATCTAGTCAAGCCTATGAAAAGTACTTGGAAAATGACAAATTACAAAACAAAACCAGAGGCACAATTTTGCACACACATCTCAGGTAAAGAATAGGAAATCTAGAGATTAAGTGTGCAGACTTCAAAAAAATCCACTGCAAATCGGCCCACTGTGGACAATTGATAAGGATTTGTGAGGCTGATTATGAGCCTGTTGTAGTTTAAGTATATTGACTGGCACTTCTATGATACTTGCTTTATTAAGCATAGCCATTCTGTTCATTAATTTCAGCATGAAATAATTTTACAGAGGCTTTTGTGTGTTAGCCTAAGTGATTCTTCAATAAGGAAAGAAATCAGTATGTTGGTATGGTACTGGACATCTTTGAAGTTAGCAAAATTTAACTGCCCAGATGTTTCATGAAAGGCTTTCAATTCAGATAGTATTTTCAGCCTGGCTGCCTACCAGAAAATAAATACCCTTCAATTTTTCATGGAGCCAGGAGAGCCTGATGGAGTTTTTCTCCTCTCCCCTGCCCCGCCCC
>JANZLQ010000100.1:8937155-8958891 GCA_026212715.1 Elanus axillaris
CTGCAGGTGGAGATCTGCTCCCCCGTGGACCTCCATGGACTGCAGGGGGACAGCCTGCCTCACCATGGTCTTCCCCAAGGGCTGCAGGGCTGGTTCTCTCACACCTTCTCACTCCTCTCTCTGGCTGCAGTTTCTGTTGTGTTGAATTTTTCACCCCTTCTCAGACCTGTTATCCCAGAGGTGCTACCACCATCGCTGATGGGCTCGGCCTTGGCCAGCATTGGCTCTGTCAGACATGGGGGAAGCTTCTAGCAGCTTCTCAAAGAAGCCACCCCTGTAGCCTCCCCACTTACCAAAACCTTGCCACACAAACCCAATACAGCCAGTCACAGTAAATACACTCTTCTGGTTCTAGTAACTGCAATTACATTAGGTGTTGAAGTTTTTCTTTCACAGCTCAAATTGAGAGCAGCCCTTTCCTAGTACTGGAAGAAATTACCACTAGTTGTAACTTTGGTTAGGACAGACGTTTAGCATTTCTACAGCATCTAATGTTGATATTACCAAACTTCCTAGGTGTAGCTATAATCTACCTGTTGAGGGACATGGTTAGGGATTATGAGATACCATGCTTAGCCTTACCCTTTCTGAGCTGGGTAGGTAGGTAAATTGTGGGTAAGGATTGTTTGGTTTGTTGTCTTTTTTTTTTCCTCTAAATCAAATATTACCAGATGGCCTGGTGGAACCAACCATAAATAAGTCAGCCGTAACTCACTGAACAGGCTCAGAACAATCATGTCAGACCAAACCTTAAATAGACATTGCTTTGGGAACAAGAAGTTAGTTGGTTGGAGCAGAGGTCAACCCCCCTGCAGCATGGGTGCCAAAGACAGCATACAGAACCATTTGGACAAGAAAGCACCAGCATGGTGCACAAAAGCCACGAGAAGAAGTTCTTGACTCAGCTCTGAGGAGATTCTGCTTTCCAGAGGGGGAAGAAAAAAAAAAAAAGTCTTCCCCCTCTGAGGTGCTTCCTGGCTCCCACTATGATTTTAAACAATGCTGCTGTTTTCCAATTTAGAGATTAATTCTGCTACACTACCCTTAGAAGGGTTCTGACACCAGGCTTAGACCAGAAAGGAGAGGACAAGTCTCAAACTGAAAACTCTCTCCACTGAAAAGGTATTTGGGAAACTTCTCACATGTCTTTCACACTATTCATTGCCTTCAGATCACCCTCCCCCCCCCTCCCCGCTTTGCATTATTTCTGCATTATATATTGCTTTCATTTCTTTTGTCCTATGCTCTGAGCAGCCTCCTACCTGCTTAGAAAGGTCCTTTCTTTCTCATCAATAAGAGTTCCTCTTCCAGTTCCCACCAAGAACTCATCCTGGCTCTCCTCACAAGCAAGGGGGGTGGGGGGGGAAGAAAACAAACAAACAGAAAAACCACGCCCACAAAACACCATGTTGCACTACAGGACTCAAGAGTGAAAATTTTGTCCTCCTCCAGACAAATTACTAAACCTCTCGCTGCCTTAGCCCCTGATCACTACTCTAAGATGGCACATGCTAATGCAGAGGATTCCAGCCTATGGTTGAGAAGTTAGATATTAATCTTCCTGAACCTGTCTTTACCTAAAACATTTTCTTCTCTCTTTCATGAAGCTTCTTGCACCTCCTACCCCAGTAAATACTAGCCAGAGAATATGATTTGTAACAGCATACACAACCAATGGTTTTTAAGAATGGGAGCCTCTGAGAAAACTAGAGGCTTACACTTGCAAAAGCAAACATGATTCTAGAAGTGGCTGGTGTATGACAGGGGAAAATATTTAAGACAAGAAAATAAGCAAGAGAGATACCACAGTTATGATCAAATTGCTAGGGACTGTCAAATGAGAATCTAAAAGGAAAGAAAATGCATGAGGAGATGACTTCTGCATGATTGGCAGCAGCAATTTCAGGAAAAGGTATCTGTTGACACTGTTCCATCTCCAGGTGCCATAAAGGTGCATAAACAATGGTAGGAAAACACCCACAAGGAGAGAAGCCACTAGAAAAGAACAGATTGTAAATGAAACTTTGTTTGAAACAGGTTAAGCCTGCAGCAGAGCATGCCTATCAGCCAACCCTGTTCTACTTGTTCAAATTAAAGAGGATGGATTCATTGAACACTGCAGCATTAAGACACTGCTAGGGCTGGCCCAGGAAGGACCACCTCTGACCCCGACATCTGCACCAGCACATGAAGAGGTACAAGTTTCTTTTTACATCAGCTTCTACATATTCGCCCCAGTATTTACAAGGATTTAGAAAGTAAAGTTTGTCCTCCTTTCTTTGTTCCCTGCAAAATCTATATTTTTTAAGAGCCACTTATTTTAAAGGCAGCAGATAGTAATACTTTATTCTCACTAAAATGAATTATGTCCGAGTAAAACAAAAGCAGATGAGCTCAGCGTACAAGTATCTAGTAGGTAGCTATTTTGAGAAGAACAAAGCTTGCTAGCTCTACGAAACAAAAAAAACACACCAAAACCCACACCACCAAACCCTAGTTTGATCCTGTGTAAAATCACATTCTTGTACACACCACACTTTTTCATGTGCACTACTTTTTAGTGGGATGGAGGACAAGCAAGTTAAGTTTATCATTCCCTACTTGGTTTGCCTGTGCTCTAGTAAAAAACTTGTTCCTGAGGAGCAGCCATAGCACCAGAGGTAATACTGATGCAACATTATGGAACTTTTTTTCAACAAAGAGCAGACTGCTTTTAAATAAAGTAACACCACCCCCAGTTCTTAGAACATTCAGAAGAAAGCTACCGCAAGCTGGTCAAGCTTTTATTATTACCAATAGAAGCCCATAAAGGTAGCTTTAAATTCAACATTGTTACATGATTTACTAGTTAGTAATAACAGTAAATGGGCACTTAGTAACTTAATTACCAGTAACTTAGTACTGTCTACTGCACATATAGTAGCGGAGGGAAACATCTAATAAATTGACTTGTAGTACCTTCGGAAAAGGTACAATGTTTTCTATTTTCAGCTAATCATTCTCCATCTGCAGTTATGAAAAATATGCTGGCTTTTGCCTGTGGGCCCAAATCCAACTGTTAGTTTAGTACAGTTCAATTGTCTAAACATCCTAATAAAAATTATAAACAGTGAAACCCTGCCAAGCACTACAATGTCCTCAACTGAAGGACAAACCTTGTACCATAGCAACTCAATTCTCACAATGCACAGCCAAAGCACTATCAATAAATAGGGCTGCCAATTATTACCTACAGTGGGGTAAATCGCAAAAGTGTGAAGCACCTCTAGTTTTCATCAGTATAAAATGGCTTTTCAGATGGCCAAAACTTGAGCATCACAAACCTTCTACATACTAGGTCCAGGCAGCAGGGCAGTTAAAGTGTAGATGATGTATTTTTCCTTAAGTTATTTGCATCATTGATAACTTTGCACTGTATTTCAGAATAGAGCTATTAAAACGAGTCATGTCTTTGGCTATGATATTCACCACCTTATCTGACCTCAAAGATGGACAGTGTTATGTTCTTTTCTCTGTCCTATTTGCTAGTATTATATAGTTCATACAGAGCTGCAATTCTAGCTGTGTTGCAACACCAGTCATAACAGTGCCTAGGTAAACAAGAAAGATTGCAGACTTGTAGTAAATTGTTTAAAAAGAAGCTTTCTTTAGAAATTTTAGTCCTGAAATCTTTTAGTTAAGATACAGTGAACACTAGCCCATCACATGAAACTGAAACAGACACCAGTACTTACGTGACAAAAATAGGCCTTTACCAGTATTGTAAGCAACAAAAATCTGAGTTTGCCTAGCTGAAGTCTTCTTCTCCACACAAAGAACTTGAAGTCTGTCCACTATGAAGAGACACTTGCTTCAACAGATTAACTTCTGATTTTCAGAGCAGTTTCTACTAGGTTCTCATTCTCCTACACTGAGGTAACCAGCTAGCACCAGCCATACTATCCATTGGCCTGTAAAGCTCATGTCAAGCTACTATATTCAAAAGCAGGTAATTTAGGTCCCTAGTTTAGTTTGTCTTGAAATTGCATCACATTGCCGGTGAATCAGCCATAGCAATGTTCTTCCTCTCTGCCTTCAATTAAGAAGTAACTTTCTGTACAAGCAATTTAAAAAAAAAAAATCTCTCCTTGGCTCTCTGCTGCTAAATGACTTCATTAAGCTGACAGTATCCAGTTTCTTCTAGAGATTCAGAACCGCTCTGCAGAGAACAATGCTAACACCCCAGCTGGTATTTACATCTGAAAATGCTACTTTGTTAACAAAAACTAGGTCTAACACTAATACTTTCAGCTACTCATCAATAGACACAATAAGCAGCTGAGGAACAAGATGTCATCATCTCCAATGCTTTTGTTTCAAAGTCTCACTCTTCAGCAGCTGTAGGACATGACTCTTACAAACCTCACTGTTTATGAAGACTTCATGTTGTTCCCTTCACATGCCTAATTTAGAAACTTGAATACTTTCATTACTATTCCACACTTTGCTGCAAACTTTGGCCCCTAACCAGCAAGTAAAGGAGCACCAGTGCTTAGATCCAATAAAACTGAAGACAGATGTGCACCCCATGCCTATCTGAAAACCAAGAATAGAAGTAGCAATTGGAAATATAACATATAATCAATTATTAGTATATACCTTTGAATTTTGTTTGAACTTTTTACAGTACTCTCACCTGTAAAGTTACATGCTGAGGAGCTTTATAAAGCTCCTGCTTTAATCATGGGAGACTCTAGAGACATGTAGCATCTCAGTCTGTGAATGTGACTGCTAGGAGTTGTAATAAGTCAACAATTACTTGACTATTCCTATATGAAGACAGAATAGTTTCCAAATTCAAGTATAATCCAGGCTGCTCTACCTTTAATAAGAATCAGAGAACTGTATTACTATTAGCAGTTAGAAGAGACCCTGATAGGCAGTTACACATTGGTATATAGACAGTCCATGTAAAATGTAAGATATCATACCTTAACTGGTCCAGCAGTTGGAACTATGCCAATTCACAAGTTAACATGCCAACATCTAGGTAAGTTCTTGGGCCTTCAGGATAGAGAGCAAGGATTTTTCCAAATGGTGATTTGCAAATACCTTCAAAACCTCAAACCTTAAAATGAGTTTGGCCATCTACTTGGCTTCAGTAGTAGCTATAATTCTTCAGTTCAAAATATCTCAATTTATATGTCCTCTGGCACACTGATTGCCATGCTCAAGTAAAATTTTAACTGGCATCATACTGAAACAATTCAAACTTCAGAGGAATTTCCTATCATATCAAGAACAGCAATTTAGTAGTTTAGGTTAGCAACTTTTTAGACAAGTAGTACCTTACCAGCACATTCCAAAGAATATAGAGTCCTTTTGTAGAGCACCCATAGCCTGAAAATAAGTTCAGTCCTTTACTGGATTTAAAGCTTTATTTATAGAAAATTCACTGCATTAATGGCAGCAATATTTGCATTGTATTTGAACTCAGCGCTAATAGGTTAATATTTACACTTAGATAACATTTAAACCAAAACAAATTAAAAACACAGCCACAGTTTTAGAGCAGAAAGACAGATATAAAAGTTAGACAAACAAACTTAATAAAAGTAATAGTTATTTCACTCTGATTGATTTAGTCCAAAGGTCTATCATTTCTTAATCAGATTAGCAGGAAGAGTGGATTTGTCCAAGTTGTCAAAATATGGATGGTTCAAGGCCATTTTGCCAGAAATTCTTTTTGCAGGATCATAAATTAACATTTTCTGGAAGAAAAAGGAAACATTTATTTCCTCATGAAATGAGAACTAAAATCAAGTTAAATAGGTAGATATTTAACCATAGTAATAATAAAGTAACCATAAAGACAAAGTTCTCCCACTATGTTCCATGATTACTCATAGAAGGGAGAAGTTACTTCCACCTACAAGTCAGTAGTACATCAGTAGTAGGGCATAACATCTCAGAAAGTGAGGAAACACATTTATTCTCCCATTCAATAACCGAGTCCATGCATGTATCAGGGTACCATATGCACTGAACTAAAGCAAGAACCAGGCATCAAGTGGCAATAATCATTAGCCTCAGCCTCTCAGCTACAGGAAACTAATAAGCCTTAGCCTGTTAAAGCACAAAATGCTTACAAGGACAAGTGGTCTTATGCTTGTTTTCTTAAACTGACATTGAAGAAACTGATATCAAATTGCTTCTACTCAGCTTGGTGCAGCTGGTTACAGTTAAAATATGAGTGATCACTCAGCTGCAGAATCCAAACTGGAAAGTACTATACAAGCAGGTAGAACTGAAGAAAACTAGAGTTTTAAAACCTGAGTTTCTTTGCAATAAGTTACTTCGGCTGAAGAACTCAATAATAAAGTGGATGAAAGCAAATAGAGGGGATGCCATAGACACTTAAATAGCCCCCAGAACTTTCTAGAACAGGCAAGAGATTTGTTTTGCTAGCAGTTTAAAAAAAAAGCATCTACAGTTTTTATCATACAACAAGGGGCCAAAAAAAAAATAATCAACTAAAACCAAACAAAGGAATAATTCGGCAGTTTTCTGCTAGAGCTAAAACTAGCAAAGTCTCTGCAAAATCTTTTTGCTTTTTTTCCTCCTTTCTAAAGTAGATTTCCAATTCAAGTAATCATGATTCTACCCACTGCTTCTCTCCCATCCCCACAACACACTTGTCTTCCAGAAAAAAAGCCTAACCAGTATTACTCTGCCCAGTATTCAGTTTGACATTTAACTATCTTTAGACTTCATGCTACAGGGAGTCTTCCAAGTTGATTTAAAGCACTGAATTTGCATTTATATTCTCTGAACTCCTGCCAAATGCAACCCTGTTTCTAGATTTAACCTTGCATGTCCAATTTTACCTTGTGACAGGTTACCATTAGCTATATCCCAGAACAACAGTATCCTA
This sequence comes from Elanus axillaris, assembly GCA_026212715.1. Lineage (NCBI taxonomy): Eukaryota > Metazoa > Chordata > Aves > Accipitriformes > Accipitridae > Elanus > Elanus axillaris. The sequence goes on from JANZLQ010000100.1 coordinate 8,944,069, forward strand.
TGGCTAATACTACTATCAAAGATTCCCTTAAAGTTAACTTGGACAAAAATGGGCAAATTTCTCTGGAAAAGGGATGCTATGACATTGAGGCTACAGCACTTGAGCTGATAGATTAAGCGACCATTTATTTCTCCTCTGAGTAGTCTGGAACATAGTTTTTCCTGCAACTTGGTGTCTGATAGACCATCGCTTTTGATGACAGCCATTAAGTGCTTTGAAATGCTGGCAACAGCAGTCATTTAGCTTATGAAGGTCTTAAGTTTACAGCTTCACTCAAGCAATTGCTCTTAACACAAAAAGATGGAACCCATTTTTAAAGACAGCTATTTTACATACTACTTCCATCTGCAATAGTCTATAGAAGGAGAAATTAACATTTTCATTGGCACATGTGAAATGAATCATTCATCTCTAGAATGAAATATTGTTTTGTTGCCTTTAAAGTTATATTACTGCTTCAGGCTTAAAAAGTGCCACAGGAAACTTAAATGGATTCCAGATGCCCAAGAACTCAGCCATACCATTGTCACCAGGCATTAATAAGAATGCCAAAACTTGTGTTTATTAATTTAAGGCAAAACTATACAAGATTTTACAGAATTTAATATGCTTTGAGATTAGTATTGTGTTAACACCATTTGAGGAACAAGTAATTTTTTGCCTTTATTAGCAGCAGCCCAAAACACTGGTTTTATACAATGAAGCCATAACTAAGCTCAGGTAAGTACTTAGCAGGCCAGTTACACGACTGTATCAACAAGATTCACTTGCCTGTTCAATTGATTTTAGTTTGTAAACAAAACCAGTAACAATTCTACTTCAAACTAATTTAATAATGATGATGCTGTCAGTGGACATGGAGGAATTATTCCCAGCTTAAGTCAGTTATCTCTGTAAAACAAACTGCTACAAGGTTGAGAGAGCTATCCAAAACAACTGTGTTTAAACAGATGTTGTTCAGGTTGTCAGTCTGATCTGTGACTATGTTCTCACAAAGAAAAATTGTGAGAAATTGTCATTTGAGCCTCTTGGGTAACACTGCTTCAGAGTACTTTGCCATAGCCGTACCAATATGTGCAATAAACTACTTTGCTCGTGACCACATAAAACATAAGCCAGCTACATAGGTAGTTGCTGTACAAGGTTCCCCTTGTACCAAGATGGTTCTGAAGTGTCAGCTTATCTTAAGACACGTAAACCACCCACCCACACCCCCATACGCAAGTCTGCACTGCATAAATGCAGCTTTAGGAGAGCCAAAGGGTAAGTCACCAAGGTACATTCTTATATGTAGGTACATCTAAGATCACACCTAAGATGTGATCTAAATTAGTCTGCAGTGGAGCATTAAATGAAAAAGCCTAATGAAAACCTTGCCAAATAAAAGCTTAGTGTGGTAGTTCAACTCCACAGCCACAGAACTTAAAGTAAGCTCACACTAGACACAAACTGTACCAATTAAAAGTTAAACCGCCACAGCCAAAAATCTTTTACTCAAAATTTGAATGCAATTGAGGCAGACACTACAGACTGACTTAAACCAAGTCCCTGGTTTCACAGCTAATCAGTAAAGTCAGCTGTTTCCATCATTGTTTATTCAGGTAAGACCATCATGAAAGCTTAACCAAGATGATCCCAACCAAGATTAATCCACATGCTACCACAGAAGAAAAACATTTCCAACTGGATCAATAGTCATACAGCTACACTACAACTAGTGCTGGCACCAGGAAGGTGACAGTTACACTTTGTGGGCAGGAGCCTTCACTTAGACCCGTTTGTAAAAGATCATCCTCGCTTTCAAGTTGTACCTGGCTTATTAATATAGAAAAGCTGAGGCATAATTGCTTAATAAGAATAGTAGTCTAGTCATCTGTTATTTGTGAATGTCACACAAGGTGACAGTTCTACAAGAACAACAGCCCATACCACTGCCAATAGTTTGAAGATCTCCGTATCTTCATTCTAGGATAATTAGTATAGCTTTGTGTATTCTAGAGTAGTTGAAACAACCCATTCATCTTCTTAATCAGCAGTTTAAGACAGACTACTTACAGACAGCAGATCAAGTCCATTTTCATCTAAGTTTTTGACATGTGTTCCAAGGCTGCTAGGTTTCCATTTTGGGAATGTGTTTTTATAGTCTTGCAAGGATTCCACTTCAGGCCATACCTCATTGTTGGGGGTCCCTAGAGCTCTATGCAAGCATAAGGAAAACATTGAGCAGTTTAGTCTGAAATCTGTATGCGCTACTATGGTTTTAATAGGCACACAGCACTGTTGTGCAATGCTGCACAAGTAGCAAGGAAAGGTTCACCCTGACATACCTGAAGATTCTGAAGAGCTGATCAATCTCCGAGTCCCCATGGAAAAGTGGCTTTTTAGTTGCCAGCTCAGCAAATATGGTACCTATGCTCCATATATCCACGGGAGTAGAGTAACGAGCAGATCCTAGCAACACCTCTGGAGACCTGTACCACAGTGTCACTACCTATTGAAAAAGGAAATTTCTTTAAGTTATAGAATTAGGTCCTCTAGTTGACTGCAACTACAGTGGCTTATTCATTATTAAGCAGCATTCATATTTTTTTGGTTAAAATAATAGCCAGTGCCATCAGTTTTAGTGATAACACTAGTTTCACACTTCATTTTTATACAAACATTAACTCCATTGCAGTAGTTTCTACTGCAAGCAAAGCAGTCACCTACACTACTTCCCAAAGAGCAGGAAGCCTTTAGCATCTAGCCACTAAAACCCTCAAACCCAAGTACTTTGTGAAGCAAAACACCCTTACAAGACAGCGAGCAACAAGTTCTGACCCATCTGATTCCTTGTCAAGGTAACAACAGTGGAATTCATAAGATGCTTTGGAACCTTAGAGTAAAACCACAGTCAGAGAGATGGAAAGCTATTGAGTAACTTTTTGATATTTAGTTTACGACTTCAAAAAAGCTCTGGTTCTTTTTTACCAGTTTCATATTCAGTTATTACCAGGAAATAGTAAGCATTCTCTAAATCACCAAGAGGGTGTTCCAACTTACTTCATGAGTGTATACCCGCACTGGAATTCCAAAGGCTCGAGCCAATCCAAAATCCGCCAGTTTAATCACCCCTTTGTCATCTATTAAGAGATTCTGAGGTTTTAAGTCTCTGTGCAGAACTCTTCTTGAATGGCAGAAGACAATACCTTGCAAGATTTGATACAAGTAACTCTAGAAAGGATGAAGTGAGAGAAAAAAGAAAAGGAGTAACCTTTAGTACAAGTTAGTGTTCTGCAACATGAAGCTGTTCCCTTACATTAGCCTTCCCCATAGTAGTAGGAAATGGATATCCAAAGCATTGCAGATATTGAGTTAATATCAATCATAAAGCCACACAAATTAATTCTTTATGTAACCTTAAAGCAACTTAATTTCAGTAACAAAAAGAATTTTAAGTGGTATTTGAGAACAAAACTCATTCATCTTGTTATCCACAGCTGCTTCTTTAACCTTTCATTTCTCCTCAAGGAGTTAATTATACTGAAAATAAGAGCTGCTTATAGCTTTGTAGGTCATCTTTAGATTAATTTCTCTTATATTAAGAAATTGTCCTCATTACCTTAACACGTGAACGATCCAAATACTGGCCAGATGGAATAGTATCCAAGTATTTCTTGAGATCCATGGAAAGGAATTCAAAGACAAGGTACAATCTTGAATCCTGCATAAGAACATCCTGAAGACTAAAGATCAAGTACAGAATCAACTCCATTGCAAAATACATGGACTCAGTTACATTTCCCCTCTCAACAGCAATACAAGCTGACATTTCCAGGTTCCTATTATGAAAGTCTTAAAAAGCTTTCAGTCTTCAAAGATTAACAGATTTGGTGAGTTATATTGTCATCCAGAAAATCAAGTACATCTGAAATAGTGTCAGATTGAGATAAAAACCTATATGCTTCCCCTTAAAGTTAGGTTCCCTCATGCCTAGCATCAGGCACAGGAAATCTGGGGGAAAAAATAGTTGCCTTTACAAAAACAAACAAACAAACAAAAAATAACAACAAAAAAACCCTGTGGTTATTGTTGCCTAGCTTCTGTTTGAAGCTGGCTTATTACAGCAGAGCCTGAATTACCAGGAGGGTTTAAGGGAATATTACAATAGGAAGCTAGTAGACAGAGCAGGATTTGCACAGGTTTTTAAGCATCCCCTTCATCCTTAATAGTTTATAAGGGTTCTTAAACCTAGGCATACATACAATGAGACACTACATGGCTGGAATTTGGCCAGTTTTAAGTTACATTAGAGATAATGTATTTTGCTGCATCAAAGAGCAAGTAAATATTTTGTGGGGAAGACAAGAGATGCAATCAATTCTACGTGTCAAAGAGTGACTGATGGAAGTTTCACTCATAGCATAGATATGCAAGGTATGACAGCATCATAACACAACATGTAAATCTCTGTTACAGAGCAGCAAGGAAGTGACTGATGACAGAGGCTTGCATAAGAACACTAAGGTCAAATGGTCTATTCCAAGGTAGCAAATAAAATGCCAGTAACTGACTAAAGTATCAGCTTCAACCAGTTTGCATGAGGTACACTGTCTCCATTTTGACAATAACCACTCTGAAGATAATTTACATAAATTACAAAATCCACAAGAATGTTAGATTACTAGAACCGGAAGAGGCAGCATGAGGAAATCTTAATTAGAAAACTGGGATAAACACAGGATTTGGGACTATAGCTATTTGCTGCAAAGCAGACTCTGTATCAAGCAGAGTGAGTAGCTCTCACCTCACTAGAATGGTGGAAAAGTAATTTCTTACCTGAAGGGACCTAGTGCCCTTCAAAGAGTTTAGCTAAATACCAGTATATGCATACCAGACTATATTGGGATGATGCAGCTCTTTTAATAAAGAAATTTCTCGGATCGCAGTACTCGGAACACCTTCCTCCTCACTTTCTAGACGTATTTTCTTCATTGCAACCACTTGGCCTGTGGTTTTGTGCCGACCTTTATACACAACACCATAGGTACCTGAACAAAAAGACAGTGAAACATATAGGAAACACCACCTTCAGGTACAGATAAGTCTTTGCAAATCAGAACTGCCAACATAGATAAGAGTCCTTGCAATCAAGCATTTTTTGTTTAAGTATTTGTCTTGATTACAAACTACTACTTAGTTTGGGCAATTTAAACCATGCAATAGTTTTGTTTGTTTAAAGCATGCTACCCATAAACAGTATCACTTGTTAGGACAGGGTACTTAGTAGCTTAAGTGTGAAACTTGAATATATGGAAAATGTAGTTGTAAAATCAGATATTATTTGAGTTTTGGGTTGATTAACTTTCAGGCAAGATCACTATACCTCTTCATGGGGTTATAATTTTGCCATTGATACATCATATTAAAATGTTAAAGGTTTAACTGCAGAAAAAGTAGTGCTCCCTCTGCAATTGGAAAATCTATGCATCCATTGGTCAGATCTATAGAAATACCTCTAGCACAATCTTCAGTGCAGGAGAGAGGGTAGTGCTGTGGGTGTCATCAGAAGCTAAAGTTGGAACCAGTAGTAAATCTCAAATCAATAACCTATTTTAATCATCAGTGTTCACAGAAGCAGAACCCTCAACAAACCAAGACAGCTTATGTATTCTCTTTTGATCCTTCTTGAAGCATTAATCAGATTAATCTCAAACAAACGAGTTTCTTTCAGGAAGAAAGATTCATGCACAACATTCTGTTACAGAGCTTTGTTATAAGATCCAAGCCCATACATTTTGCGATTACCTTAAAGAGCGCGTTCTCAGAGTAACATTCTGCAAGTTCTCAAGTCTACATAAGGCTACAGCATTATAAAACACACTACATAAAGCTTCTACATTTAACATAGGCTAGATTTCCAGTGAAAGGAGGGGGTTGTGACTAACATCTGTATTGAAGCAATCTTCTTAGTGCCTTAATGGTAAATTGTTAAAATTCACTTCTCCAGAGGTTTACAATCTGCTCTTTCCCTTGACAGCCATATTGACCAGATATGATCTGAGCAGAACACTCCACAAGCCACTAGTCTCTACCAGCAGCTCCAAGCAAAATAAGTATACCATGCAGTACAACTTCAGGAGCAACTGGCAAAAAAAGTTCATACACAAAGGAACGGAGGAGCTTCCTAAATTGAAAAGCTGGTTTCCAGCCTCAAAACATACTTTTTTTCCACCCCTCTTGGAGGAAAATTACACCATTAGCCATCAATACAAAGGCAGATTCTTCTCAATACTGACCAATGTTTCAAATAGACCATGTCATCTTCAAAAGGGCAGTCTGAAAGCTTTTATGTATAGAGATAATTACTGCAGTAAGCCACAGGCTTATTTTGCCAGTTAGTTGAATCCCAGTAGTTCTTCTAATAGCCAGAGTGCACAGAGCTTCTATGATGTATGATACAATTCAATATGATATAATTCAAAGTGTGGGGCATTACAAGCCTCATGGTTCTCCATACTTACCTTCCCCAATCTTCTCTATTTTTGTGTAATCATCCATTGCTATGGTTATCCCTGAAAGAAACAGGAAAAAAAAACCATGAGGGTGAGCTGCTGTCCTGAACACAGCCAAGTCACTGAAATTATGCCAAGACTCTAGAAGCTAGTTTTGTCTTGGCATAATTAAGATGCAACATGGAAAACTCACCGTTCTCCTCAACAAAAACACAGGTTTTTATTCAGGGTTCTGACTAGAAAAACTACATCCCAAAGGATGAGTGGGCAGCAACTCAAAGGAGAAAGATGCTTTTGTGAAGAAAGCCCATCCAAGCAACTGGAAAAAAAACACACCCTACTCATTAGTTTTACGTGGGTACTCACTAGCGGGAACCCTACTATCTAAAAATCACAGGGTTTGATGTTAGCAACGTAAGGGAACACCAGCCCCCTATCATTTGGCAAGTACACAGCACAGTCTTCAGAGCTACAAACCTAAACCACGTTAGCAGGCACAAGATGGTAGGAGCCACCGGCACCTGGCGGGACCGGCACTCCGACTTTCACGCTGCTCTTGACCTCCTTCACTGAGCACAGCTGAGCTCTAATACCAGGTTCGGAGGCGTTGCGAGGTAACGCGCGAATCCGTAGGAGGTTTCCGAGTTGAGGCAGTCACTAAGCAAGCGAGGAAGGGCGGCGAGCGCTCGCCCCGAGCCCGCTAACCGCGCGGCCGAGGTCAGGAGCACGCTTCCATTTGGGTCCGGCTCCTGTCACAGGTCGCATCACCACGAAACCGGCCCCGCGTACCGGCTCGAGCAGCTGGCGCCCTGCCCGCCTCTCTCCCCCCGCGCCAGCTCCCACGGGCGACCTCGTCCCGCTCAGGCAGGGACGGGGAGGGGGCCGCGGCACCCCACACACACACACTGTCCCGCCGGGGAGCGGGGTCCCCTCCGCCGCCCGGCTGGCGGAGGGGCGAGGGCCGCGACGCGGCACAAGCGCCGACCCCCGCGTCTGTCAGCCCAACGGCCGCTCGCCCCTCTACCGGGCCGGGCGGGCTCAGCTCGGGACCCCGCGTGAGAGGAGGCGAAGAACAGCCTCCCCCCGCAGCCGTTACGCGGCCGCGCACACCAACGGCCGCGGAAAAGCGGCTCCCCCGCCCCTCCGCGGGGCCAGCGCCGGCCTGGCCGGGCTCAGGTCCCCACAGCGTCGCCCTCCCGTCCCGTCCTCGCTCCGCCAGCCCCTGCGCCCCCACACCTGAGGAGGAGCTGCCGTCGCCGAGCCCGCTCCCCGCCGCAAAGAGGTCTCCAGGCTCGCTCAGGGGCGGGCGCGGCGCATTCGAACTAGCCGCGCGCCGCCGCGCTCCGCCAATAGCGCCGCGCTGAGATGGTTCAAAGCGGCCAATCAACGCGGGGCGCTCCGGCGGCGCGAAAGCGAGGCCGGAAAGGCGGGTTCTGCCTCCGTGATAGAGCCGGCGCGGCCGGGCGCGACAGGCTGAGGATCTGCAGGGCGCCCGCTTGGTTCGCGGCCCGTGCCGGAGGCGGCAAGGCTGTTGGCGCGGGCGGGTGGTTCTTTGTAGTCCGAAACCTCTTTGCCCAAATGGTGAGATACGAGGGCACTCGTGCAATGAGTTGCGCTAGGACGGCGCTGATGGGTGAACTGGTCGCTGCTCAAATGGCACAATAGTCTGTTTGCATGGTATAGAGAACATAATCGTACTTGGATCGAGCTAGGTTTGTGGCTGCAGCTACTCCTTTTAATCAAGCAAGCCTTTTAGATTTAGATGCAACAGTCGGCTAAATTCATTATTTCTGGCTGCAAGGCTGCTGATCTGTGAAGTACTGCTGTGACTTTTGAAGCTGGTTTTAAAGTACACACATTAATAAAAGGTCATTTGGTATCTTAATTCCCCAGAAGTTGGGACATATGTCTGCAGGCAAATTAAAGTTCTGTAACATTGCTCCCAGATTAGGAACAGCTAGTCCCTATGCTGTCACAGCTCCCGAAAAAAGGGTCGGAGTCTAAAGGAGCATCTGCAGGCCTTGGTCAAGGAGTGCTCTAGCAGTTACAACCTCACTCCATCAGTACCTGGGGAAGTAGTAATGCCATATGCTTATATTTAAAAAAAAAAAAAAAAAAACAAAAACAAAAAAACAAACCTTGGAAAATACTATTCCACACATTGCAAAACTGTATTACTTAGAAACTTCAGTGCTAAATCGGTTTGCAAAGCAAATGTGTTTCTAGTTTTATAGGTCTTTCCCCTACAGGATAATTTCACTGTGGATTCTGTGATGCTGCTGACCCACTCTGCCGCCCATTTCTCATCAGCACCAACACTCCTGGGCCAACACGCTCCTGTGGAAACCTACAGTCCCTTCAGGAGTGAGGTACAAGCACCACTCCACATTGCTGAAGTAACTGCATTTTTCAGTTACTTCATTGCACTGGCTTACATCGTCCTTGAAGGACGGCATTGCTGCTCCTCTTCAATGCAAGCAGGGCAGGCTGCTGTATACAGAAATGTACAGCTTCTCCCCTAAAAGCATCTATTTGGGAGGGTGATTCCAGCAGACAGGGCTTTATGGCGGGCTTCCTTCTTCTCTTCACTAGCCCTGTGGAAAAGGTGAGAGGCAGCTTGTCCGGCTCCTCCCCCCCAACACACATACATTTCAAGGGTAAAAATTCTCCACTTTCCCCTCCCTCCTGGGGAATTTTTGCAGCATACGCTGCACACGCTTGCAGGTTTCTGTTTACCTTGAAGCACGTATTCCCAGCACTTGCTGGAGATTTACCTGCCTAGAACAAGGCTTTTGTATCTCTGGGAAATCCGAGATGGCAATATGGCCTCACATCTTGAGCAATTAATAGGAAAAGAGTCGGCCGCGCTCTGCCCTGCATGGCCACAGAGAAACTCTTCCCTATACATGTGACAAGTCCAGCACAGCCAGGACAGTAACGCATGTGGTCCAGCTCAGGCAAAGCGTGCGTGACACGTCCCGTGGGCCTGACTCTGCGTGGGCAGCACCGTCAGGCTGGGCACCCTCTGCAGCTTTGGGGGGATTGCTTTCTACAGCCAGCACAGGACCAGAGCTACTGCTGCTGACTCTGCTGGACTAATCCTTGTCCAGAGACCTTAGGAAGGTGGCCAAAGTCCACCTTTTCCTTCAGATAAAAAGAAAACATGTCTGGGAAATCCCAGGCACATGGTAACCTTAACTTGTGGTGGTTAGCAGTGTCATGAACATTTAGTACGATAAATTAATATAAGTTATATTAAAATATGTACAGATTATATTTATATATAAAACATACTGTGTCTGGAAGTACTGAATATATGATCTGAATTTTCTTGAAAGTGACATTTTCTTTTTTTCCAGCTTTAACCAGATTTAATTTAAATATACATATATATATATATAAAATATATAGTTGTGCTCATACAGTCATTTCTGTTGGACACTAACCGTTCCTTCTCAGTGCTCACTGAATTTTCAAATTATTTGAGAATACATCTTTTTCCATATATCTTATTGCCTCATGAGTTTTGAGCGGCAAAGACCAGGAGGCACCAGAAGGAAAGCTGGTTGAAGGAGAACAGCTCTCTTTTACACAGGACCCCGATAGCCTTACTTCTGTTTCAGGCGTGAGGAGACTGCTCCACGAGCCAGTGGCATATAGCACCATGATCTGTGTGAGGCCGTGGTCCCCTCAGCTGGTGCCTGAGACAACAAGTTTATCCATTTCTGATACTATTAGAAAAAATCTAGGAGGTGGATGGCTTGGAGATCCATCTGATTGCCATTGCACTTGAAGCCCAGCATTAACTGTCCCTGCCTTCGCATCTGCTCTTGTGATTCTGCCTCAGTGCACCAGTTGTGCTGGCTTAACCACAGGTAAGCAGCTCAGGGAAATTATTTTGCCACAGTTTCCATGTTCAGTGGACTAGTAGCTGTGTACCAACACCTGATAGCAACAGAGAATGCCACCATGTGTGGCGGTTTTCTTCAAGAACAGTGGAGGCTTCTTCACCCATAGTGCGTGCTAAGAGTGTTCAGTGGCTGTGAGGGTGGGTAGAGACTGAAAGCAGCTTACGCCAATCTCAGCTTGTGCCTGTCGCTTCACAGCACAGTTGTGCATGGCATAGCTCTGTGTACGCTGACAGAGGTGCTACGTGCTCCATGCCCACACTCTCTCCATGCTCACTTTCTGTCCCTCTGTATAACAGTAAGACCTAGCTACCTTCCTTATGAGGCAGAATACATGTAAGTATAGACCTGCCATGGCATTAATTTGTCAAGTATCAGCCTGACAGTTCTGCTTACCTAGTGTTTTCCTCTCTCTTGCTGTTGTCTCTGTATCCTTAAGATATAAATCATGTCTCCTTTCTGACTGGATCGTGCTTATCTTGGGTTGATCATTGCTTTAGACATGGCAGTAGCTAATGATACTGCTTGAGACAAGTGCTACAACTATTTTTGTATTGACTTTTGTGTTTGAAGGGATTTACTGTTCTGCTTGAAGGAATAGTAGCAGTGAGCCTACAGACAACTGAGTCACAGATGGACAGAGATGGACAGATGTTGGAATCCCTAGGACTGCTGCTCTCCTTTACAGCAAAACATGGATCCAAGTGCAAAACCAAGGGAAAACTCAAAGGCAAACAGCAAAGGAATCTATGTCTACCCTGACAATATGATGTTAATTACCATTTTATTTATATAAATGGGCAAAGGGCACGTGTATTAAAACCTCTTTGGCATCCAAAACTTCCATTTGGTTGAACTGCAATGCTATTCGTGCAAGGCGTATAGGATCAGACCTACAATGCCAAGCTTGTTTTGTACTGTTACAGTTGTATTTGTACTAAAGTTGTATTCTTACACTAAGAACCCAGTGTAATACACTGAACAGCTCCTTCTATGCTGAGTAGAGGGCAGCTGCAAGAGTCAATATCATCTTGTCTTTCATATATTAATTATATTCTCCTCAGCAATAACATCACTGTAAGGAAGAGAGAAAGTGTGCTCTGTCTTTTACATAATGATGTGATTTAAAAAGGTCAACTGGCTTGTGAATACCAGTGAGGGTATCTAAAATAGGTTGTGTTCACTGTACTCAGGAGCAGATAAATACAAAAATTTATTAGCTTCTTCTAACATTTATTAAAAACAAAATATTATTTTGTTAGTATGACAATGCAAAAGTACAGTAGGTGAGATTTAGTAGCATTTAGGAAAGCAAGATAAGAGGGATGATATCTCTTTAACACATAGCTCAGGTGCATTCACAAGCATTAAACCTGTTAGGAAGGACAGTTCTGCTATCAAGAAACATGGAGATTCTTTTTTTTAACCTAAAACCCCCTAATCACTGGTATGATTACAATAATGAAAATATCATAAACCATGCCTTCATTTCAAATAATACAACTGTAGATAAAAGGAAACATCAGTGTGGTGGTTATTCGTGGGCTTATATCTTCCTGGAGGAAATGGTGGCTGAATTTGAAATCAGGGGAAGTTTTACCATGAACTTTGCAGCAGCGCATGAGGAGCGAGCAGAGAGCGTGGTGTGCAAGGGAGCTTGTGGGAGGGACAGCGGGATGCGCAGAGTCCCCGGCGAGCACCTTGGGGTTGGCCTCCAGAGGCTGAAGCATTTGCAATCCCTGCATGTAAAGTCCGAAACCTTCCCTCAGCTCTGGCTTTGCTGAACTCCTGTCCCACAGTAGGGAATGCTTCACTGTCACTGGAGCTCTTCCTTTAGTGTGACACACACAGCTGGTTCTAGAGAAATACCTACAAACACCCAACCTGGATTTTGTTTTAATAATTGTAATTAAACAAGAAAGGTGAACAGGGCATATGTACCAAGCCGGGGGTGGGGTGGGGGAAGAGGCGGGGCAAGAAAAAGAAAAGAGCACCTTTTGTTTCTCTAGAGCATCTGGGCAAAAATCCAGGCTCCACCAAAGTAATTGGCAAAACTCCCATTAACTTCAGTTGGGCAAAGTTTTCGCTCCTGGCACCTGTAAAACCAACCTTAGGAAAAGGTGGCTGCTTCCTGATTTTAGTTTTTGCATTTCTCATGGCTTACAAGCCAAGAAGAAAAATGGCAGAAGCTAATAAACTGCTTTTTAATTGCTGTTTGGGTGTAGGAGAGCAGGAGAGGTGCATTCAGAGTTACATGTGGAGTTCAGCTTTCAGCCCTGATGTAGGTGAGCAGTCCCCCATGGTTGGAGGAGACTGGTGTAGGGGTAAATGGGGAGGGCTGGTTAGTAGAGCCCTCCAGCTGAACAAGGCAAGCTCAAGCCCCATTCTTTTAGGCTTTGTCCAAATTTAAGGCTCTGTCAGTATAGCTGTAGCAATATAAGTCTATCAGCAACCTTCCTCAGGTAGAGACAATTATGCTAGCTAAAAATCTGTTTGCTGGTATAGCTGTTTAATTTCAATAAATAATACTCTTTTTTTCCAATTACCTCAGGTTTTCTCTGCTCTCCTTATCTGTTTATCCTTTTTCATTTTACGACAACCGCCTGCTAACGTGCTCTATCAGATCAAATGGACTGCAATAGCATATTTAAATTCCAAACCTCCATCAGGGAAGCCTGACCTGAAACCTCTCTTGAAGTAAGGGAAGTTAAATTTTTCTTCCCTCCAGGTACCATTTCAGCTGCCAAAAAAGAAGATGTACTCTTCCAGGTGAGATTGTAGATGAGATGAGTGAGGTATGTAAGCCTGTGGAAATGGACTCTGGATTTACATGTACATGTAAATTTACATGTACACTTGAATTTGTTTTAAAATTCTTCTTCCTATTTGTTATGCGAATAGAATTACAGAACAATTTTCACTTCAAGTAAAGATTTTTTTTCCCTTAAGGTGTTATTTTCTTTTACAGTCTGCAAATTCCATTTAAGTCTTCATAATTTTCCTTCCCAAAGAGCAACGGAAGGTGGTATGCAGTGACGGCGTGGTATGTGAGTTGTATAAAAATAGCGTGTGGCCCAGCCACAGAGCTGCTAATTGCCACTGCCAGCGATAGTACTGCTCATTCCTAAACATGGCCGGCCTTGCTTCGTACTTTCATTTAGCCAACGTGGAGGTTGTGATTCTTTTTTTCCCCCTTCTCCTCTAGCTCCTGGTTCACTGAGTGGGCTGAGGAAATGAGTCACATCTAAAATAAGAGGGATAAAGACATTTGGGGGAATTAACGTATCCATTTAAAGACACAGCCAAGGTCTTTGGTTAAATATTTTTATTTGGCTCTATATACAAAGAAAAAAAAGTATACACTTTATAGAAAGAGTGACAAGCGCTTAGTTACAGAGCATCACAAAGATGTATAAACACCTATAGTCAGTTTATACAGCTGAGTGTTCACTTTGTAAATTGCATCTACAGGACTGAGGCCCTTGCTAGTAAAATTTACTGATAACAGCTTAATCCAGTTAATATTTCTAGGTAAATTAGTGCCTAATAGCATTTGTTGTGTTTAACGGCTGCTAATCGGCAAATCAAGTTCTAATGAAAACAGGAGAATAGGTTGGTGCACTACAACAGGCTTTTGAGAGGGGAGGAAAAGTAAAGTGATGGGATAAAGTCATTTAAATCAAACCTAAAATTATCTTAATTGCTTTTACAATATTTTCACAATTGCAAGTCCTGTGATAAAACACATTTCAATAAGATCAATTAATTTTATTTTTTTTAATACTGAGAAAAACTACAAGCAGAACTACTGCTTTGATCCATGCAGCAGCCCATGTGTGAAGTTTGCAGAGCCGTCAGCTTTTGACTGAAGGGGGAAACCCCCCAGACTGACTGACCCAGGCTAAAGGGCATTATGAGTGGCTATCGAGCTAATCATTGTCCGTGTAAGTAGCTCCCGATTGCACTCTGTGTGTGAGGTATTCGTTCTCCTGTTGCTTTTCACATGTGAGTGACTTTGAATTTGCATTATAGTAAACATACTACATCTGTAGGACTCATTACGGAAAACCAGCGGCAACCCTTTAACTACGGTGAGGAATTCGTTAGTGCTAAGCTAGAGGACTTGGCTAGCTTTTTAATTTTCTTTAAGAAAGTTCAGCGGGGCTCCCCGAACCGCATCCTCCAGAGTGATCCACCGGCAGAAAGGAGCAGCAACTGAACCCCCCGACCTGCCCTCGGGGCCGGCGCTGACAGCCGCAGGCCGCCGTTTCCAGGTGAGCCGCCGTGCAGCGGTGGCCCGCCCGGCTCCGGCCCTTCAGAGCCCTCTGGCAGTAGCCGGCCGCCCCCCCACCCCCCCCGCCAGACATCCAGTTGCGGGCGCTCCCGAGCGCTGGCAGCTCCCGGCCGCCCTCGCCGTCGGG
>JANZLQ010000100.1:8960524-8972648 GCA_026212715.1 Elanus axillaris
CGCCCCCCCCCCCCCCCCCCCCCCCGCTAGAGGCCCAGAACTCCTCAAACTAAAACTGAAAACTCTCAGATTAAAGCTCTAATCAAGCGTGAATAAGCTTTATCCTTGTTCCTTTTTTTTTTTTTTGGTGAAGTTAGTATCTTTTGAATCATTAAACCTCCCTGCTTTTAACATAACTTTTGCTACTACTTGAAACATTTAATAGCTGTCCAGTTACCTCTCTTTCATTGTAGAGCACTATGGTTTCTCATGTTTCTCCCTCAAATCTGACCAGTCCTCATGCTTTAATATGGAATGTAAATTAACACTCCAAGAGGATTCTTCAACTAGAAGTAAAGCGCTGCTCTGGTAGTCAGGTCCTCTAAGTTCTGGCTCAGCAAGCTGCTGTTCCCCCTGCCCATCACTTCTTCACTTCCCGAGACCTGTGTTTGAAGGAGAGCTCCTAGGATTTGAAGACAGCATTTCTTACGGTGGTGTTGGTACTCCAGGTATTTTTGCTTCCTCTCTTTCAATAGTTGGCTCAAGGATAAATGGAGAAAATGTGACCTGTTGTGTGTTCACAAAGTGGGCATCTTCCAAACTTATTCTGAAAGACTTGTAACCTAGGCTATGTTGAAAGCATTGGAACACTGAGTACTTAAAGAAGGTGACTGTGCTCAGTCTCCAAACTGTCTATGTTACATCTTGGGCTTGGAGTAGCCTCTGGACTGTTGGGGAGACTCGGCTTTGTCCTCTGGACTCTGATCTCTCAGACAATCGAGGGCAGCAGACTTCCCATTGGTTTGAGTAGACAGTCAGGTCAGGCTCTAAACTTCTTAGGTGTCTTTTTGTATGGTGGTTTTGGGGTTGGGTTTTTTTGCCCTGAAGTGTGGTGGGTGTGCAAGATGCTCAGATCTTGAGACTCTATTAATCCCCAGTGTTGGAGATGGGGGTGTGCTTTGAAACAGTCAGTGTTTTATTGAGTTCCTTACAAGAATCTTTTTTGCCATCATAAATCTCACTCTGATGTCCTAGATATTTTCTGTGAGAATTTGCTAATGCTCGTTGCTTGATTTCTGTTACAAAATGGTATCACGTGCCATTGCTCTGTAGATACTTGCCAGAGGATAAGGTTCGGGATTTTTGTTACTGAAAAATTTATCACCGCTCCCATCTTTTCCAGATACCAATTTATTGGCCATATGGGGCTTTTTTGTTTGGTTGTTTTTTTTAAGAGAATGAACTTTAGCTGCTCTAATGCAGTGATTTGCAAATTCATGTGAATAATTATGTGTGGATAAATATTTCTGTTTTTCTTTTAAATTCTATTTCCAGTTTTTCCTAAGATAACTTCTAAGTGTTGCAGAGAGAGTCAAAATTGTTGTAAAGGCATAAGAAAGAAAACTTGCTACTAAAGACATTTTTACATTGCTGTACTACTTTGCTCTTAATTATTAGGATGGCTCTGATTGTTCTTTCTTTGTTTCATTTCAATGTATTCTAAAATGTTTTGTTCAGAAGTTTGTATTTTCAAAAAGCAATGCGAAGAGTAGAATACACTTTTTTAGTTCTTTTGCTGTGACAGTTCTGAGCCTCAATGCTATGAGTACTTTTAAAAGTCAACACCTAAGAGTAAGTTAATTATGCTTGTAGGTCACTGACAGTGCTATGTTTTGTTCTGAAGTCTTTATATCTGGTCAATCTACAGCACTGAAAGTTTGGGGATTGTCTGTAGCTTGTAGGAGATCTGACTTTGAATTCTAGAAATGACAAACTTATACTTTTTTTGGCCGCTTAACTTAACACTAGGGCATTGGTGGGAAATGAGAGGAGACAGTGGTCACACTGTTGTGCAGGAGCAGGAAAAACCCCAAACTGTTCAAACAAGAAAGCCATATTATACTTCATATAATAAAAATAATCTACTGTTGAAGTAGAAAACTTATTTCACAGAATAAGCTTTCAAGTGTGATTTGTAAGACTGCAAGTCCAATCATAGCTGCTCTGAAAAAACAATAATAAACCTAAATTTTCTCCAATCACTGAAAACTTTGGGGAAAATGGTAGTTCTGCTCTTAAAAAAACCAAACCACCCTCCCAACCCCTTTGTCTGTGTAGTATACAGATCAGACTGAGTCTCAATTCTAGACAAATGTTCAATATGGGCAAGTTCCTGCCACTGCTGCCTATTCTGGTTTTATTGTACATTTTTATCAGTTTAACTTTACTGTTTTTTTCCACTCCAAAGTTCTTGGACTTCTGTTCTTGCATACTGTTGTTTCTCAAGATTCAGTGCCCTTGATACCATGTAAAAACTGTTGATGTTCTAATCCAGTGGTTGATTACCCATTAAAAGTTATTTTTGCCACTCTGTGTGTTCTGAAGTGTGAATATTTCCCATATACATTAGGTTTCGTGATAAGCTGTTGACAATAGTACTTGTAATCCTGTTGGCATGGCTCTCAGAATGACAAAATAAGACCTGGCATGTTACATTGCTTTCCTTAGAATTAATATTTAATCAGGCAAAGTTTCATTAGCTCTTTGAGGGAGTTTGACAACAACTTGGTCCAAGGAAGGGTGTTTTTTTGTTGTGTGGTTTTTTTGTTTTTTTTTTTTTTTTAAACAGCTCATGGCACTTGTTAGTTAGCTTTTCCCAGAGAAGCAGAGAGTGGCATAGAACCTGGGTGTATTGGGTTTCTGTGGCAAGGTTTTGGTAGCAGGGGGAGGGCGGGGTGAGAGGCTACAGGGGTGGGTTCTATGAGAAGCTGCTGGAAGCTTCCCCTGTGTCTGATGGAGCCAATACCAGTCAGCTCTAAGATGGACCCCGCTGCCGGCCAAGGCCGAGCCCATCAGTGATAGTGGTAAAGCCTCTGGGATAACATTCTTAAAAAGGAAAATAAAGTTGTGGGACAGAGAGAAATGGCAGCCAGAGAGTGAGAACATGTAAGAGAAACAATTCTGCAGGCACCAAGGTCAGTGAAGGCGGGGGAGGAGGTGCTCCAGGTGCTGGAGCAGAGATTCCCCTGCAGAATGTGGCAAAGACCATGGTGAGGCAGGCTGTCCCCCTTGCGGTCCAGGGAGGTCCATGGTGGAGCAGATCTCCACCTGCAGCCTGGGGAGGACCCCATGCCGGATCAGGTAGGTGCCCGAAGGAGACTGTGACCCCGTGGGAAACCCACACTGGAGCAGGCTCCTGGCAGGACCTGCAGATCTGTGGAGAGAGGAGCCCTTGCTGGAGCAGGTTTTCTGGCAGGACTTGTGACCCTGTGGGGGAGCCATGCTGGAGCAGTGTGCTCCTGAAGGACTGCACCCCATGGAAGGGATCCACACTGGAGCAGTTGGTGAAGAACTGCAGCCTGTGGGAAGCACCCACATTGGAGAAGTTTGTGGAGGACTGTCTCCCATGGGAGGGACCCCATGCTGCAGCAGGGGAAGAGTGTGATGAGTCCTGCCCCTGAGGAGGATGAAGTGGCAGGAATAATGTGTGATGAACTGATCATAAATCCCAGTCCCCATCCCCCTGTGCTGCTGGGGAGTGTAGGTAGAGAAGCTGGGAGTGAAATTGTGCCTGGGAAGAAAGGAGGAGTAGAGGGAAAGTGTTTTGAGATTTGGTTTTATTTCCCATTACCCTGCTCTGGTTGATTGGTAATAAATTGAGTTAATTTTCCCCAGCTGAGTCTGTTTTGCCTGTGATGGTAATTGGTAAGTGGTCTCTCCTGTTCTTATCTTGACCACAAGCCCTTTGTTTTATTTGATCTCCCCTGTCCAGCTGAGGAGGAAGGAGTGATAGAATGGCTTTGGTGGGCACCTGATGTCCAGCCAGGGTCAACCCATCACACTGGGACATGAGGGTAATATAAAATATTGCTGTGGGTTTTATGCTTGAATTCTGAAGTGTATAATGCTAAATAGGTATTTATGATGCTGACATGTCTAAGAAGGAAAATGAGAGTTTTGGAATTTGAATTTTCCAAAATGAATCCCTCAAAATAGTTTTAAATGTATTTTTTTCTTTAATATAACAAAACTAATTTGGATTCCATTCCTTTCTTCTCTGAAAAATTTGGGAAATTAGGCAAAAATTGGAAATAAAATGTTGCTTTCTCTTTTTCTTTATTTTCTTAACCTATGGAGTAGGGGGGGAAAGAAGGAACTCCAAACTGTTCCTCTCGTATTCAGTAGTTAAGAAATGCCAGAACTTTGCTACTTTTTTGATAACTTGCATGTACTGCTTGATGGTTGGCGCTAGTAGCTCTTCCTCTCAACTGTTGAATTACTTTAGCACTCACATAAAATACATGGCAAATAACAGTTGCTTGCGCTATATATTTCTGCTGTCCTTGCCGTTGGGATGCAGTATGACTATGTAGAAAGCATGTTACAGGTTGAGAATGAGTGAGGAGGATGAAGAGGACAGCAAAGAAAACTGCTTTATTGAGGTATTGACTAGTGTGATGGTGAAATTCTGGGGAATCGTGCTCTGCTCATGTCAGTCATTGCCTCATTGTTCATGTGATGACTGTGTACTCTTGCAGAGTTGCCCAGCTTTAGTAGTGTCTTGAGTAAAACCCATCCCATATAGTCTCAGAGTAGTGGCTGCTCTTCTTTCTATGCTCCCCTGTGACATCCCACAAAAATGAATTTAGTATTAGCTACTTAATTACAATGTTTCTTCTACTAAATCAGTTTAAAACTTCAGTTCCTGCTGACATGTTGAAGAAAAAAGAGTACTATATTTCTTTCAATCTCCTTTTAAAAGTCAGAAAATTATTCTCCAAGGGCATACATAGGTTGGTGCCCTTGAAAGAAGAAATTGTTCAAAGTTTCCATATAATATCTGAAGTATGCATCATGACTTTATCACTAGCTGTTATCTATTCCATCTGATAATGACTTAGAAAATGTTATGAGCTAATGAAAGGAGTTCTGCATAGCTGTAGTCAGGATTATTTGCGGGCTGAAACCTTCCCATCTGCCCTGTGTGCTAGTGATGAAGCAAGAGCTGGCTAAGCTTCTGCACTGATCTTCTCTATTATTTTAAACAGGTTGTGATGACAGCTCCTTTTAATAGGAGAAACTAAAGTAGCATTCTGCAATGACAGAGTAGTTGATAGCATATGCATGTCATATGAGAGCTTGTTTCTTACTGAGAGTCTTCACAGGGACTTGATTTTAGGTTTTAAAACCTCTGTGAAATAGCATCAATTTTGGAAAGTATCTTTAAAGCAATCCTAATAGAGGTAATTTTCAGATAACTTGTGTAGACCAGGTATAAGTTAGTTTTGATCTTTGTGTGCTACTGTTACTAGTACTATATTTTAAGTGTTGATCTTTGTGTGCTACTGTTACTAGTACTATATTTTAAGTGTGTGTGGCTTTTTTTCTTTTAAAGAAAGGAATATGGATTCTCTAGCTTCCATGACAGTTTGTTCTATGAAAACATAGAAATTGGAAAGGTTATGAATGACCACACCCTGACCCAATAATCAACAGAAGTTGTTCTGTTTTTATTTCTTGTAGGGTCAGAATTTCTGCCTGTTATTGTGTTGAGGGTGCTGATTATGCAGTTGGTGAGGAATTACTTAGCATTAGGAAGATGTTCAGGCAGCTGTCTCTATTTTTCTTCTGAATTTGAAAGTTAGAAATCTGAAGTCTTCTGTGGTGGGAAACCTCAGTTTTCATAGAAATGTTATACGCAAATGCCTTGTTTGTTTTTGCTTCAGTCTACTATTGTGTAAATTTTTGTTGTGTGTCTCTTGATCTTAAAAGATTATCTGCTTTTCTGTTTCTTTCTCACTTTTGTGGTGTGGGGAGATTTTCTTTAATTTCTCTTTTCCGCTCTCTAATCTCGGACTCATTTCTGTCATGTTAATAGTTCACTGCAGCCTCAGGCAACGGAGCAGTTTCTGTGCAGGTTCATTTTCCTCAAAACACCTGTTTAGCTTTAGGACTGGTTCAAAGAAAATTTGTCCTGAAATCATTGGACTTACTGTGCAAAGAACCCAGTCACACCAGAGAACAGATGTGACAAAGCTGAAAAAAATTGATAATTACTCTTGGCCTTTCCCTTTCTTGCTGAGATGAGTCTGCTTTCTATGTGAACCCACAATAGATTTTTTAAAAGCACAAGTCAGGCTTTTGTAATGGGAAAGCAAGGCTTATTGGGGAGGAGAGGGGGAGGTAAGCAGCAGAAAATGCAGGTGTTGCTTATTGAGAACAGTAATTTGAGTCATTGGAATTGTCCTTGTTTCTTTGCTTCTTTCCCCGGATTTTGGAGCTGCTTTTTTGTGCTGTGGGGGAATCCCAGGAAGCAGACTGCTTTCCTTCTGTACTGCACAACAGACCCTTTTATGAAGGTGTCTTGGGGATTGATGCATAAAGTTTGTTGAGGCATTTTGGGTGTGGTGGTAAAGAATGAGTCTTGTGAATGGAGAGGGGGAAGTATACAAGGCCAAGTGACCCTAGTATGCTCTTTAAATTGTATCTTTGGGGCATAAAAGATGAGTCAGCTGGCCTTCTGTTTTAACAATGAATACTGCATTTTGGGAAAGAAAAAAGACTTCTAGAGAAGAGGCATCCAATTATAGGTAGATGTATTCTGTAATATTAAAAAGTAACAGTAGTAACATATAGTAATAGTCATGTGATGGGTAAGGGAGTGGTTAATTAACTTGGCAAAACCAGAAAGAGTAGTAGTGACTTTACAGTAATCTTTGAAGGAAAACCTATAGCAATGAGTAGATTTGGTAACTTTTCCAAAACTTAAAATTATTTATTGCTTACCCTCCAGCGACCTTGGTGCTTTCTTATAAAGGAAAGCATTTTATTGACAACTGTATAATAAAAAAGGGGGAGGGGGTGGGCCTCCGAGTCTTAGAAAGTATTTAAAAAGAGAAACTACATGGTGTGTTTTATTTTGGTGGTGGTTTTGCTGTTCTTTTGTTTTCATAGATATCTTGGGCCATTTCTGTAAGTGACTGTCTCTCATCAGAGATTAGATTTAAGGTACAGTAATTATGTTATTGCCCCATATCTCTACTTGTATGACTCCTTTGTGTAATATGAGGTACACAAATGGGTACATAATCACCCAGAACTGTGGAGCAAGTTGCCTTTAAGGTGTGGTAAGTGGTGAGGTAAAGGAAGTCAAAGATAGAAGACACTCTTAGCCTCTTAAAACACTTCACCTGAGAACATTACATGCACCTAGACTTGCTCTTAAAGTTGTTGGAGTTTTTAGGCATAATAGCTATGAAGTGACTGTGTTTAAGTTTTGTTGGGCTTTAAATTAGGAAAAGCTAAATATCTACATGGCTTCTGAGTTTCTGGCCTTGAACTTTTTGTTATGTGTTTCTTTAATCTGCAGCGACATGTCCAAAGTTCTTGCTTTCAGTGTCCTTTCTAGTATAATGTGGAGCAGCTGCTCTGTGCTCTGATTGAGATAGCATAGGCAGCTTGCTTTTTATTTAACCTCAGTCTCCAAAACAGCATATTTTGCCTCATCAATTCCACACTGTTGAATAAGAAGCTGCCTCTATTTTTTTTTTTTTCCTGCACAGCCTCATAAGCCTTTGTTACTTTATTTGGAGAATTCAGCTCAAATTCTTAGGGTACTGTACCTGCAACCTGGCAAAGATGGGAACAAGTCCAGCGTGTTTCAGGATGTGGACTTGCTCCTTCTGTGACATTCACTTTTACAAGTAATGACTTGTTGTGCCACAGACATGACCCCATTTTGTAAGTGAATGATCTGTAGGTGTGATTCAGTGTTCTAAATCTCTGATGGCAGAGCCAATTTCCTTTCTTATTCCTCTCTAGGCCTTGATTCTGCTTCTCCTGCTCAAAGGATACTGTAGAGAGAGCATGTATGCTTGTGTTGGAGAAGGCAAATCATTTCACAGGTCATGAGTTTGCAAATGGATGAATCAGCCTTACTCTGGGATAGGAACCTCTGGTGTGGGAACAGGTTACAGTGAATAAGGAAAAGGCAAGAATGGCATCTGACTCTTAAAAAGTTTGTGATGTTGGAGCAGCACCAACCAGTGCAGGTGCTCAGCTTTTATATTCAGGAGTGTATGTAGCTCACAAGGCTTAATTAACCTGAGGCTTGCTTGGTCTTAGACTTGGTGCTTGTATCCTTGGTTGTGACCTCAACCTGTAGCTTCAACATCCCATTCCAGTGCCCTAGTTCCAAATACCCTAACACAGCAGAGGACTTCTACCTTTTCTGTGGTGGTCCCCACCCCCCCGCCTTGGTGCATTAAATGTACTGTGCTCTGGTGATCTTTGCAATCCTTTGCTAAAAAGCCTGTCTGTTTACTGTCTTCCTTTCCTCTGATACAGCTTTGTGAAAAGATTTGAACTCAGTAAGGTACTCTTGTTCTTGAAGTTATTGCTTTTCTTTATATTGATACAGGTTAAACTCTTTTTCAGCCTTTAGTCATTTTGGTGATGTGGCTTACAGTACAGTTTTGAGAAGTGTTTTATTTCTGTAGTTGGGGAGAAATGGATTGTAGCAATGTTGTGGCAGGGAGTGGTAGGTGAGCAGGACAGATGCTTTGGTACCTGGTTTTATTGCTGCAGAAAGTGTTATGTAAATACACTGATGTATTTCTCTGATTTCTGTGATGTAATGTTTCATAAATAAGCACTGTGTTGTTTAAAACTCAGATGTCAGAGGTAGCAAGCTGAACAAGTTCAGAAACTATGTGACAAGTCCAAAGAGTAATATGCTTTTTCCAATGATCCTCATGTAGGAGCTAATCCTGCATTCTGGGGAAGCTCACTGGAAACAATGTCTTTCTGGAAGGGTATGAAAAATAGCTGTGTGTTTACCTGTGTGTGGTTTAGTGGTTTGAAAAGTCTGGGACTAACAATGTAATAAGAGGGTCAGTAAGTCGTAAGTGAGGCTATTCCATCAAGTCTGGTGAAAACCAGCAATAGTCTCAATATAAAGATGACACATAGTCTACTGTTCTAATACAGTTGTAAATCAAACAAGTCCCCCGTCCCGTCCCCCCCCCCCCCCCAAAAAAAAAGGGTGCATGGGGGGAAGAATGTACATGCATCAGTCTGTGTCAGTTCAGCATACTTTCCTGTGTGTGGCCTCTACTTCTTTTCATGGACTCCATCCCTGCAAAGCCACTTTGTGATCTCAGCCTTGATGTGGGTCAAAAGGGGAAGATTGTTAACATTCCTCCTGCCCCTCTCCATCACCATCAGCAGCCCTCGATGGATATCCATCCTTTAGGCTCGTGTGGGAGAGGACAGTGGAATTTTTTGGCTGCTTATAATTGCTTTTCCAAATACTTGTCTAAGTCTGTGTCTCGTGTGGACAATAACTCAGCTTCCAATTTTTAGTGATTATTATGAACTGTGATTGATTTAGTAATTGGAATGCCAATATTGCTGGAATACCAGTGTTTTCATATTTTAACATCCATGTGCCCATCAGGAAGTCTATGATACAGCTAAAGAAACAAATTTTCTCCAAGAGAATCATAATTCTAGGTAGCATTCTCTGTGATTGCCCTTTAAAAGTTGTCTTGTCTTGTCCCTGGTTGGCAGCTTCAATACTTTTGCTTATCTATGTGGCTCTTTCTCCCCACTCTAATGATTGTGCTGTATTTGTTTTGATACTAGTATAGTTTCACTGTGACAGATTTGGTTTTACAGGATAAACAACCACTTTTTTTTGGCTAAATTTAAACTGCCTTCAAAGTGAAGTGTCCTTTATTCTGCAAATGAATTGTACTTGATTGTTATAAGCAGTTTAGAATTGCTTGTTACAGTGATACAAGTAGGTAACAACATGCCTCTGAAAAGATTAAGGACTCTTCATTTTATGTTGCATTTGTTACAATCATCATAATTCTAATGAAATGCATGTCTCTTCTGCAGTTTCTTTTCCTTGTCTTTAATGTGTCCATCTTCCTAAAGAACTTGTTAAAGAATGTGGTGGTGTCAAACAACATACTCTTGATCAAACTGAAATAAAGAAAATATATTATTCAGTAGTGATCTATAGCTTGAAAAGCAAATGTGCAAAGATCATTAACCTCATCCTGAGCTGAAATATATCCCCTGCTTGGGGGGGGTGGGTGTACCAAATAAGGTTATTGCAAAGGTTAGATATTGGGGAGAAAAAAGCTTAGGAACAGAACCTGTTTTGCATATCCACTATGGATAAACTTAAAAGGAATATGTGTAAAAAGATACTCATGAGTAACAGCAAATTCCGTGGAGCTTGTGCATTTTATGGTTAATGTCTCTTTTATGCCCTGCATTTGCTATGCTTAACAAAGTCAGTGTATTATAATGGAAGAGTCTGAAGTATGATAATTTTATTTGGTCAGCTGCATGGTATGTTTAACTGGACTGTAACAGTTAAGTAACAGTTAAGCAACAAAAGGGGAAAACCATTCAGATTTGTTCCATGGAAGGA
Source organism: Elanus axillaris (assembly GCA_026212715.1). Taxonomy (NCBI): domain Eukaryota; kingdom Metazoa; phylum Chordata; class Aves; order Accipitriformes; family Accipitridae; genus Elanus; species Elanus axillaris. The sequence goes on from JANZLQ010000100.1 coordinate 8,970,951, forward strand.
GAAGTAATTGTATTGGACACCTGTAATTTCATCATCTGCTTATTTTTGTGCCAACTCTATGCCCTGCAGATGATTTTGGCAGTTTAGCATGATAAGCATGTTAAGCTTTCTGCATGAAAGACACTGGTATCTGAAAGAACCTTCAATACTAGTGTAAATAAACCACTTGAATGTTTTGTGGTTTATTATGTAAAACCCCTTTGTCCTTGTTTGTGATGTTTGTTGCTGATTTAAGTATAGCAAATCCAGCTCTACTAGTGTCCTGGGTTCAGCTGGGATAGAGTTAATTTTCACAGGAACCTGGGAAGGGGCAGAGCCGGGACAGCTGACCTGAACTAGCCAAGGAGCTATTCTATACCATGTGCCATCATGCCCAGTATAGAAATGGGGAGCGGGCTGGGGGTGGTCTCTCAGCTTTTGGTGGGGAAGTGGTGGACCGCCGGGTTCTGGGTGGTGAGCGGTTGCACTGGGCATCACTCGTTTTGTGTATTCTCTTATGTGTACCGTTATTGTTCTAATTTTCTCTTTTTGTGTTGCCCCAGTAAATTGTCCTTCTCTCAACCCTTGAGGTTCTGGGTTTCTTTCCTTTTCTCTTTCTGGTTCTCCTCCCCATCCCACCAGAGGCAGGTGGGGGGGAGTGAGCGAGCGGCTGCGTGGTCCTTTGTTACTGGCTGGGTTGAAACCACAACAACTAGTCACTCAAAGTCCTTGCTAGGGTTTTTTTTCAGTTAAAACTTTATACAGTACTCTTCAGAAGAACTCCAAACTTTAAGAACCTTGGAAAACACTGATGTAAGTTGTGTATTTTTAAGTATAATATATGAACAAATTTAATGTTCCTGGAAATGTGTCCACACTCTATAGTGAGTTTCATACAGCAAATTCTGTTAAAATAACAGTAGTGGAACAGCTACAAAATAGTAATACATTTTACTGTGACTGTCTCTAACTAAAGGATGAAAATAAACTCTTGTGTGGCTGCTGCTGTATATGATCACTCCCATTGGCTGAAACAAAAAATGCAATCCTGTTATTTCTTAGCAAGACTTCTGTAAAGAAGTTGCATATTTTTATTTAATGGGATCACAGCCCTCAGTTTACATCCATACTCATCATAGTCAATCACTATGTTAAGCCTTTCCCTACTCTTCATAGTGTGGCAGAGTATGCACAGCTGAGGAAGTGCAATTGGCTCTGTCCCTTGTGTGTGCCGAGCTGCTGACTGGTTTGACTTCTCATAGGTGCTGAATGGCAGTGGCTGTCACCAGAGTTGGAAGAAATGCATCTCCTCTTAATAACAGACTATATCATCCTATTGTGGATTACTAATTTAGGTGATATAATGATGTTGTGGTTTAATCCCAGCCAGCAACTAAGCACCATGCAGCTGCTCCCTTACTCCTCCCTACCCAGTGGGATGGGGGAGAAAATTGGGAAAAGAAGTAAAGCTTGTGGGTTGAGATAAGAGTGGTTTAATAGAACAGAAAAGAAATGACTAATAATGATAATGACACTAATAAAATGACAACAGTAATAAAAAAAAGGATTGGAATGTACAAGTGATGCACAGTGCAATTGCTTACCACCCACTGATCAACACTAAGTTAGTCCCTGAGCAGCGATTCCTCCCGCCCCCACTCCCCCCAGTTTATATACTAGATGTGATGTCCCATGGTATGGAATACCCTGTTGGCCAGT
>JANZLQ010000100.1:8972748-8985779 GCA_026212715.1 Elanus axillaris
TCCTTGACTTTAGTCTAAACACTACTTAGCAACAACTGAAAACATCAGTGTGTTATCAACATTCTTCTCATACTGAACTCAGAACATAGCATCATACCAGCTACTAGGAAGACAATTAACTCTATCCCAGCTGAAACCAGGACAAATGACCAGAGAAAATGGTGATAGCAGTATTGAGGAATGACAGACCTTTTATTTATTTATTTTTAATCAATATCTATTTTTTCAGATTTGATTGGAGAAAACATTGGGATGAAATGTAGAACAACTCAGAGCTGCTAGAATTCTAGAGTTGAAATATTTAGAGGAATAAGTGAATGATATATACATAGACATAGTTTTTTTTATATATAAAAATACATTTTAAAGTATGTATTTGAGATTTGCGTAATAACTGGGAAAGAAGTGTCACAGAGACATGAAACAAAGGGAGCAGATAACCAGTTGGCGTATGTGGCCAGATCACTAGGGTAGTAATATTGTTAGGAGGTCTCAGCAGCCAAATTATTTCTACCATAACGATGTTGGTGCCTGAAACTGACTCCAGGTGCTCATCTCCATCTTGCTGCCTTGTATACCTGCTTGGCAGCCAACTTCCAAGAGTTTCAAACTAGAATACTGGGGTGTGTTAATGAAGGAAGTAGGGGTCCTATGGGGCATGTGTTCTGGAAGATGAACAGTGCAGCAGAAGAGGGGGTAGAAGATGAATTAATCTCAGTCTTTCTTGTTCATCAGTGGTACCTTCAGCAGTTCTGAGTGTTCAGTTGCTGGTTTTGGCAAGGTCTGTCCCGTACAGAAGCTGTCTTCTATGGTTGCATGGAAGCTTTATTGTTTGTTTTTGCTGCTTGCAATGCAGGTGTTACTGTTGCTCCTGTATACCTAAATGTATTTGGCTGTGATTGCAGTTAGCCTGGAACAGGAAGCTTAACATTAAGAATTAGCCTTATTTTTAATGAACTGTGCCAAACAAAGCTTGGCCTCAAAAACCTGCTGACATTGGTAGAAATCTTGAAGCTGATTAAGGGTGCTAAAGTGGGTCTCGTTGTAACTGACACTATAGGAACCTTCTCTACTTCAACATCAGGTTTTTTCTTCTCTTTCATAGATAATGATAAAACGTGCACTGCTTGATGTTGTTCTTCTCTCTCTCTTGAGTAAAAACACATATAAAAGTAATTCTGTTGGGTTCAATTGTCTGTTCATACAAAGCCTATAAGAGAAAAGCCATCCTTGAATTTATTTCACTAGAAGTTGGGGGATTCCTAGTAATATAAGACTTGTGTCCTAGTGGTCTAAGCTACAGTCTTACCTTCCAAAGCCCCCTGAATCTCCTTAAAAAAAAAAAAGTGAAAACTAATGTTTCTTTCTGTTCTGAAATCTTGACTCTTTTCCATTAGTGTTATGGGGAACTCTTGAATACTACTGTGAGTGAGCTCAGGGCTTTCTGGGACTGCTCTATGCTCTGAAGTCTTATGTTCTCATTGTGAGTGCCAAACCAGAGAGGACCATGCACAGCAATGCTGTCAGGTTTTCCTAAAGTTTTTTGGAAAGATCTGTGGTGAAAAAAGCATTTTCTGCTCTTTGAGATTTGCAGAAATGCTGTCAAGCACATCTGAAATTTTTCTTCGTGTCTGTTTTTAACTGTGACTGTTTAACTCCTGGCGCTCGTTGACGAAAACATCTATCTCTGCATTTTTTTTGTATTTAGCATTGTGGCCTGTGTAACAGGGCAACCAAACATGAAATGAGATATAGAACTTGAGAGAGAAACGTGCACTGCATCTCTGTGGTTAGAGTATGGGGCCAAGAGAGCAAAAGTGGAGGTTGCATCTTTATTGCTTGCTAGTCACTGACTGTGAGCAGTGCCTCTAGGACTGTAGCTCCTCCAAAAACCTCTGCCAATATGTAGGTGTCTTGCGCTTCCCCTGACGGGGGGAATGTCCTTGACGTTTTACTTAAATTTGTCAATATAGCTTCCCCCCCTCCCTGGCAACTTGCCAGCTGCTTTGTTTCTGATCCCTGCTGCTTACAAGGGTGGGTAGGTGTTTGTCACTCTTGTCATAGTGTTTCTTCTGCTCTGCTTTCTTGGCAGATGCTCATACCTACCATGTGGCTGATTATTCTCTGGGTCAGAAATCAAGATTGTTGAATGCTGGTAGGGCTTTTGTCCATCTGAACTAGTGATGCCCTGAAAGCATGGGCTGGAGCTTTGTGATATTCTGATCACACTAAATATAAAAGCTCTTGCATTTTGCAGAATGTGATCTTTCCTATTTTTAGTAACTCTTCCAGTTAATGATTAATTTACTTTGAAACAACTATCAATGTCTGTATTGTTTCAGTCTTGCTGATAAACAGATCTTTGCATACTGATACATGGTAAATGCTTTTATTAAAGATGGAAAGGCCACTAGACTGCATACCTGCTAGTTGTAGAAAATTAGTTTAATTTGAAAATGGATCCAGAGATTTGTTTCATTTCACTAACAGTCAAACCCGTTAAGAGCAAAGAAATTAGGTGCTACTACATTACTTAATCTTTTTTTAATATCTATCTTAATGTGGTGTAAGGTGTTTTATCTGTATTCAGACTCCTAGGTGGTTGTTCCTATAATGAAACATTGTGGTTTATATTTAATTAACAATTACTATAAATAAAAATAAATTTAAATAACAATTACTAAAGAAAAGAATGAGCTGCACTAATTTTTCCTTTCCCTATCCACTGCTACAGCTTGGGAGGGAAGGACCAAATGAAACGTATATGAAAGCTGGTCTTGTTTTGATGCTAGTCAGCAGTAAAATCCCATTTAACTGCTTTCATTTCTTTGACATGGCTGACTTCTAATAAATGAGCTCTGTGCTCTTCAACTGAGACTCAGTGATGTGTGTATTCTTGTTCATAATCATGTTTAAATGATTAGCCAAGTAGAAAATTACATGCTCAGTAGAAAAATAAATTGGAGAGGGTAACATTGAAGTATTAATCTTCACTAAATTTTAGTAAAATGCTTTGAAATAGAAAAAACAAGTATTGTATGATATATTTTACTACTAGCAGAAAGTTCTGTCATTTGTATTTATATACAAATAGTTTTTCTCCTGTGCTTGATTAGGTGAACAAGTAAAAATAAGTCTTGAAATTCAGAACATGTGTAATGGTTGGAGATTTGCACCCAGTTTCTGGTTTGGAAATCTTCTAAATGTATAAACTTCAAATATCCTAGTTATTTTGTCCCTTATTGTTGCTTATCCCCTCCCACCCCAACACTTACTAGCGAGTATCAGATTTAAACAAATGCTTTTGGCATGTTATGCATTTTTCCCAGTCTCTTCAGGATTCTTCAGGATCTGTATAGTTTCAGTAGGAATTCTAAACTATTCAGGACTGCACTAATTTTGGCAGATTTTCCGCTGCTCTTAGGACATGCTGAACATCAGTTATGTTCTAAATGAGTGACTGCAGGTTGCTTTAGGGCACAAATTACACCAGCCTAAAGACAATGATGTTTATGGTCACAAAGAGCTCCGGTACATCCTCTAAAGTTCATTCTGTCATGATAACAGGGCGGTCTGCATTTCTTGTCTTTCAAAACAGTGGATGTTTAGGTCACGTATTCCTTGTTTTGTTCCTCAGAAGGATTTTGAAGATTACTGTTGTTAGTGCAGGCCTTATTCTTAGCATGAGGTTTATCCTGCTGCCTGGCTCGATAGGCGAGAGTGATCTTAGATGGGGTTTGTGTACTGTAAAACCCTGTGATCAGAGGTTGTCTTCAAAGTTATTGCTTAAAAGTTCAAAATATTTAGGAAGAGATCAATTTTAAATTGTCTTAAGAATAGTTATCCCACACTGTCATAGAGGTACCAACACTTCTCAAAGTCTGAGGGTTTCTTGGGATAAACTGTGGGGCTCTGCATTCAGTTGACTTCTATAACTGAGGGCATTTTATCTGTAGCAATGTGTCTTTAGGTGCCTACAGGGATTTTTGACTAGTGTGTGGATGCTCACGCCAAACTGATTAGAGACAGGCTTAGGAAAGACTTAGCCACAGGTATGGGACTTGGGAGAGTTTTGGGAAGGAGCTGGAGTGCTGAAGGAATTGCATCTGTTAAATGGCCAAGCAAGAGCTTGGTTAGAAACAAGTTAAAGACTAGGAAATTGCAAAATGGCTATCGTAAAATAGGGTGCAGGGGAAGCAAACAGGCCTTTATTGCTGTGAGGGAGGGTGAGACCTAGAGCAGGCATGAGGAAGATCAGACTTGTGAGCACAACTGTAGGTGAAGACACTCTCTCATGTTAGATCCTGCTCACGTGCTGGGCCTTGGTCTCCTGGCATGTGTGTTTGACAATAGCCATGTTGTCCAGATGGCATCTGGCCAGCCTGACCATTCTTTGGAACTTTGGGGACCTGTACAAGGTGAAGGTCTTCTGAGCCCTTTAAAGACATGATGCTATTTTTGTGTATGACTTGATCTCTAACTTCATTGACATAACATAATGGGATTTTCTTTTCTATTTGTCATAAGTTTAAAACAGTAGCCAACATATATATGAAATGAGATTTAATTTAGTGTTCTTCTACTGTAGAGCTATTGATTATGATATGTTCTTGTTGAAATGAGATGTTTTGATTACTTTCTAATTTTGGATCACATGCAATACTGGGAATAGCAACTTCCCCACCCCCAAGCAAGCATCTTGCAATGTAAATCAGATCCAAAATGTCAATGTCTATGAAAATGTGATGAAGAGTTTGGGGGGGGGGGTTGTTGGTGGTTTTTTGTTTGGGTTTTTTTTTTTAGCACATTATTTCTTGTCTTATAAAACTCAAAATATAGCTGGTTGAGTGTTGGGATGTGCTGTCAACCAGGGTGGAACACTTCAGAATTAGCAGATGGACTTTGTTTTTGATTGAGAAAGATTGGGGTTTTAGGGGAGGGAAAGGAAGATTCTTTCAGTCCTCAAAAACTTTCATTTCTTTTAAAATAGCGTGATCCTGGATAACTGTAGGTGCAGTATGTGTATATAAGCCAGAAATGTATATGATTATTAGTTTCAGATCCATATTTGTAACAGCTACCCTAAAGCAACAAGAAGGTGTGTGTGGGGGAATGACCACATCTGAAAAACCAATCTATTTCTTGGTGCTAATGGAAACCCAGGTCAAAGTAGTATAAGTTAGAAATAGATGGAAAATGTAGAAGAGGCAGAAAATAGGTCTAGCTTCACACTTTTTCTAAATGAATGATAAATGTTTTGCTTCTAAAAGCCATATTTGTATACATAAGCACTGACTGCAGTGTGTTAGAAATTGTCAAAGCATCAAAACTGTTGCAGGGTTGATGTTTAGAATGTATTGTATTGAAGATGTAGTGAAGCCATTGCAAAGCTAGACAGTGTGGACTGGTTTGATCTGATATCTGTTCTCAGACTAAGACTTGTGTATATTTGTTTCTCATTCATTGTTCCCTCCCCATGCCCAACCAGGTGGTTCTAGATGTGCCTTCCTGTGAAGGAACCCTAGAGTTTCCCCATAAAAAAATGAGGTGGTGCTTCCAGAGAAGCTGCAACATAGTGAAAATGCAAGTAAAACAAACACCCATATTTATTTGTAAGGCAAAACACTCTGAGTTTCTCTTGTGTTAGAGGGAACATGGGAAGGAAGGCAGGAGATTTTACCTCCAAACTGTGATGTGTCACAGGTATTTTATAGTTTACTGCTACCCTGATGCACTGGATGTGCTTGGGTGAGAAGGATCTAGACAGAGTATTCTGAGAGATGATTTGAAAGAAACTGAAAGAGCAACTGGTGTCAGATATAGCCCCAGTTTGTGTTTTCTTGTTTGGTAAGCCTATTGCAAACCTTAAAGATCTTAAATTTCCACATGGCAAGAATAGACTTGCTATGTTTGTTGATGTTTAACTAGTGTTTGAAGCAAATGCAAATGAGTCTGACAATTTTGGGGTGCTTTCACTTTCCTAGGAGTGACAAACACAATGGATGTGATGTTACTGAGGCACCTTCCAGGTAACTGCAACCCAAAAGAAGTAGGAAAATCCCAGAGCTGGGGGATGGGATGGGGGCTTGCTTCTTTCTATGTTCCTCCTTCTGTCCTTCCCTCTCCCTCAACAGTCAGTTTGAATTCAGGCAGCCCTAAGTGAACAAGCAGTGAAAAAAATTCTGCTGTGTACTGAGAGCTGGCCTGGTATAGGATACTGAGCAGAGATAAAGCAAGAACCTACAGACTGGGGTAAACCAGGTTATGGTGGACTTCAGCCTTAACGTTTAGAAAATAACCAACATTAAATGCTGTTTGGTGGTAAACTTTGCAACTGTATCCCAGACACATACCTAAGAGACTGCTGGCTTAGGGTGTTTATCAAGCCTTGTAAAAGTCGCTTGCTGATTTTAGCCCTATATAATAGGTCAATAGGGAGGAAGACCAGAAGCCTATTTTGCAAAAGACCTTCCACTTCAAACTAAATATGGTCAAAGAAACACTTAAAAATGCTGGTGGTCAAAGAGGAGACTTTAATGAATTACACTTGTAAACCTGATTCCAGATTTCTGGAGTCACTTCCTGAAAATTGGTTTTGTTTTTTTGTATGTGACCAAAACTTTGTCTAGGCTGTTATTTAGTAAAGGGTTATTTTGGTTTTTTTTTAATCACAGTACAGACTTGCTAAAGAAGAGGAAAGGGAACTGTAGGATCCTTCCTCCTCCTGTTAAATTAATGTAGTGTAGTACATGGGCTCAGGTCCTGTGAAGGGAATTCCTTCCCTTCCCTCTTTGCCCTGTGGTTCTAGACATCCCTGGATATGGCTAAGGGAAATGGTTTACACAATTCTGTAGTGTATATCTTGAAGTGAGGGGAGAAATATGAAGCCTTGTTTCTTTTGAATTGATGTAGGATTTTTTTAGTTTGTTTTATTTGTCTGTGAAGGGGGTTATCCTCACCCTGAGAATAAATTAAAACCAGAAATAGGCTTGCTCCAGAGGCCACAAGTTAAAAGTGGGAAATGCTCATAATTTATCAGTGAGAAGGTTCCTTAAATCAGAAATGGGAAGTATTTTTGGCATAACTGCAAAGATGGCAACAGCTATTTTAACTTTTAAATTGAAGACTTTGGCCTTAAGCTGTTTGACTGTGATTGAATCTTGCCAAATTAGGTCTGGTCTATTTTTCATCTAATTTCATCTAATTCCAAATAGTGCTGAGAGTTCCTTCCAACAGCTGCATGAAAAGGCATTTTGGGACCCACAAGTGATACAGATGAAGGCTGTATGTCCTTTTGTCAAGTCAGGCTTCCAAGAATCAGCTTTTATGGAAGAAAAAGGTAACATATTGTGCATTTCTGTACTTGCCAACTATTCTTACCTCCCCATTAATTTATTTGGGCTAATCTGATTCCTTTTAGTCACAGGATTGTAGGGCTCACTCTTTTGAGAAAGTCAGCAAGCAGGAGTACAATGTAGAGAGGGATTTGAGGAGCAAAGTCTTTGGGGGTCTGTTCATAATGTTCATAAACGGTAAGCCAAAATAATGTCTTGCACAACTGTGGTGTCCCCAAGGGTGGGGAATAGAGTAAGTTGTTTCAGGACCAGTGTGGACAGTTCTGTATGCTGAAGATCTTATTATCTAAGAAAATTCTATACATTTTGTTTCTCTTTGCAGTTTTATTTGTAGGCTAATTTCATTTGGAGAGGTATCTATACCTATACTATTTATGTGTAAATTTAATGAATGTGATCACATGCCTATAAGAAGTCAAACATGGATTATCAACTACAGAGCCACAATCATTCTTGCAGGACCAAGTCTTTAGGGGAAAATATAAAAAGTTATAGAATGAAAGCTCCCTTAGAGCTGCTGCTTTTTTTTAACTTGATTTTTTGTGATCCAAGTTTATTATGTTGCTTCCTGAATAATTATTCAGAGCCTGGAATGGATGCTCAATTTTACACTGAAATTAGTGGGTTCTGGGTCACTTTCTACTCTTCCACTGCAGCATTCTTCAGTACAAACATCTCTGTTTACCCCCTGACAAGAATAACAGAGTAAAAGAACTGCTACCCAATTGATACTAATATCATGCTGTTTTTCTTGTATTTGGCTGTCTTTCAGGAAAGTACCTGAGCATATCTGTGCTTTCTGTTGGACTATAGCACCTGATGAATTTTTCTCCAGAACAAGTATATGTTCCTGAACTGGAGACAGAAATTCGTAGCAGTGCTAGACCTGTGAATAATAGTCTTCTTGGAAGATTCAGTGTAAGATGCAGAAAACTGAATTGAAGTCTTAAAGCTGAAGCGAAAACATAAATATTGTGCTGAGTTCACTTAATAAATAATAGGGCTGGTAATCAGTTACCGTAGGACAGTTTGGTTCAAGTAAGTATTGTAGATGTGAAAAATTCTCTACTATATTTTTGCTATAAAATCTCTCTAGCAGAGAATGAAAGAACTTAGCCTTTTTTTCCTGAAAGCATAAATTGTTCCAGAGGTAGCAGGTTGAACAGCTCCAGGACTAGGAAATTGCAAGTTCCTTTTATTGTTGCTATGAGTTTTGTTGGTCATTAAGGATGCATAAGAACTGTTTCATGTGAGCACTTTGTGGGTTTTTGAATCACAGTACCAACATTCAGCTAAATCACTGTTTAGCTTTGCAGTTGTTTCTTTTGGGGAGGAATTGCAGGTGGGAGGTAGAAAGTTCTGGGTAATTTCTCTATTGTGTTGAAAACAAGCTCTATAGCTATTGTATGCACTTGCCTCCGAAGTTTTGGGAAAGCAGTGAAGGTACTGGAGGAAGAATATGATTTGTAGCTGTTTAAACTTGTCTATTAGTCAAAGGAGAACTATTATTTCATTTCCATTTACACTTAATTGATTCCGCTCCAAAAGTGATGCTAAACCAATGTATGGATTGATCTAAATGTATGGGATTTGATATGTAAAGTCTCTTTAGTTGCCTAGTGCCCCACAGAGGTTGAAGAGGTCTGAAGAGCTTTTGTGGCAACACAACTCTTCTGTGAGGTGGTCAATGGGAGAAAGCTGTGAACCCCACTGGTAGCTGCTTCCAGCTGATTAGCTCTTTCCCACAGCCTTCTCCAGATCATCTGGCTGCTGTCATCAGCTCAGTTGGGAAGGCAGCAGCCACAGCCACAGGAACCTGTGAAAGCTGGGGGAGAGAGGGGAGTGCACAATACTGAATTGCTATGACTTGCTCTCCTATTTCTCATTTTCACAGCCTCTGCTGGCTGGTAAGTGCTCTGGCAGGAGCTGCCAGGTGCAAGAAGGGAGATGGAAACTGTGAGCAGAGCAAAGTATGGGAAGAAGCCTGAATCCTAAAACTGCCCATGATGGTTCTGCTAACAGAATGTGATCATATGGAGATAACTAGCTGAGAAGACAAAGATCTCAGTCAAATCATTTGTATATTTTCATCTGCTGAGTGTGTTACTGTATGACCTATTAAATACATAACCCTGCAATGAGCTGACAATGTTTCTGGTGAGAGAATGTACTTTTCAGCTGGGGTTTCCTGCACAGTAATCTTTTCTGTCAGCCTCTCTCTACTGACGCTCAAGATATTTTGAACTTCTTGACTGCTTTTGATTAAATTTGACAGAGCAGAAACAGTTCAAAGTTAGTTTTCCACAGCTTCATGAGAATAGGCGGGCAGACAAATTCGCACTCTCAGTTTATCCACTGTAGTGCAAGCTTAGCTGTATTACTACACAGCAAAGAATCTAAGTGGGGGTGGGGAGCAGACAGGGTAAGTTCTAGTGTTCACAAAATGGCTTGCTTAATTGTCACATGCTCATGAAACAGTTGTAGCATCAACCTTTGTTAAAGTTTACCAAAAAGAAAGTTGAGAGCCAGCTCAGAGGCTCTGTTATAAGATGTGAAGCACATTTAAGAATGAAAGAGGGTTTTTTATTCCCTTTGTTACATAGTTACTAGGACCACGTGCCCAATGGGAATACACCTTTTTTTTTCTTCACAAAAATAGGGTTATGGTGTAGGCAGGGACCCCTAAAAAGTTATGAAAAGGACATCATGGGATATTCATGGTCCTACTTGTAGACTTGCTGTAGCTCTGTCATGGTAGAACGTAAGACAATACTGCTTGTGGTCTCCAGACCTCCTCCTCTGGGGAGCTAATGGTGCTTTGCAACAAGCGTCTGGGGATCAACTCTTTGCCTTTTTTCCCCTGATTGTTGCATTTCCTTCCTTGTTTCTTCTTGCTCACTCTTGTCTACTTTTGTTCCACTTGTGTCGATGGAAGTCATGATTTATATTTGTTAGTTTGGTGTTTCAAAAGGATTGCTTTTTTTTGTTTTCTTAGCTTGGTAGTTCAGTTATCATCCATACAACTGAGCAGGTGGTTTTACAGTGTGGGCTGATGGAAAAGTGAAGCTGTTATTAGTAACTGCTGGTGCAAGTTTAGGGGTTTAAACAGAGTGACCTCAGATTCCTTCAGAGATGAGACAGAGTCCTTTGGATGTACAGCAGGAACATGCATGCGGAGTAACCAGCCCAGTGCTTCAGCTGTAGAGAATACCACATCTCTGAGGTTATAATCCTTGGAATGAAACAAGTATGCAGTGTGCCAGGAGGAGGGACAGGCATTTTTAGTCTATCTCTGGGTGAGAGGCCAATTACCAGTCTTCTACCCATCAAAGAACAGAACTGGATTTTTATTTAGAGAGAAATTAAAATGGTATGAGGCTTTGCATATTTATTACAATGAGATATTTTGTTAAACAGTGGTTAATTTATTAGTGAGCTGGGAAGCCTGTCCAATATGAGGCTTCCTTTAAGCCTAGCATAGGCTGTTGTGAAAACTCATTTGAAGGACCTGCAGTTTTTCACATTGTTTTTGTTTTTATCCATAACAGGCTTTGTGTCCTAAGAGTCACATTATGAATTCAAAGTCATACAATCCTCTACCATGACATAGGATCTAAGTACTTAATTATCTGTAATTTGACTTCTTTGTTGTTTAAGTAAAACAAAAATCTGGTGTGAAAAGTTTGGTTTACCACTTCTGTTTAAGAAAGTAATAATTGGAGTGTATATTATCCTAGAATATGGATTAGATATTTAAAATATGTAAGGGTAATGGATATGTGGAACTTACGAGAACAGTAGTAAAAATTAATGCATTTTATGCTAAGTAGGTAGGCTTGGAAACATCCTAATATACTAATTTTATTAACTGAGATGCAGATGTGCTTACAATTGAGCCTTTAGAAAATGAATAGTGTGTATTTACGCTGTTCATAGTAGAATCATGCAAATCAGAGATAAAGTTTAAAACTATGCTTAAAGGCATGGAAGGAACTGAAAGAAAAAGGAGTGTTTTGTTTACTATTTTTTTTAGACAAATGACCATTAAATAAAAGATTAAGAGTGCAGTTGTAATCCACTTTGCCATAAGCAAATGACACTTTAAATTCCAAAGGTGTTGGAAACATTAAAAAGGATGGATCTATTTTTGATATTTAATGCTCTGATAGATGTGGTATTTTGATTAGTGTGTTTATATGTGCCTGTTTGTCAAGGAGTAAGATTAAAAATTAACTATAAAAATGTTCAGTAACCAAAGAAGTTTTCATAAAATACAAAAGCAGTTGGTTTTGTCCACAGTTTTAGAAAGGACAAGAGTTTTAGGTTTATGTTGTTCTTGTAACTTAAGAGCAACTTACGGTAAGAGTTTCTGCCTCTGGCAATTTCGGTTCAACTCATTTATTCAGTCTGTCATCCATTTGCTTTTTAAAACTTGAATGGCAAATTTGCATAAGGCAAGTCCATACTAGATCTACCTGGCAGATCAAGGTGATGCCAAAACTTAGTTACTTGGTTAAATGAAATTGTATTTGTAGCCTTTCTATTGAGTGGGACATGTATATAGATTCTTGGTCAAAATTCTTAAATCTAGTTTCTTAAAATTGGATTCAGAAGCCTAATTTAAAAGCTGTACTACAAATGATCATTAAGGCACTAGGGTTTTATAGAACATGTTGACATCAGTATTGCTAAACATACTTTTTGTATCTTTGTTTTATTTTATTTCCCTATTACTGGCCTGGATGGAAGCCCTCTAGAAGCCTAATTTAAAATATTTTTCTGGTTCTTTAACTTTATCCATAATTTGAGTTTCAGTACGACACAGCCTTACAAACTTGCTAGGTACCATCTTCATTAGAATTACCTTTGCTGTCTTGGCAATAACTGGGAAAAAGCTATGTCACATGAAAAAAGAAAGTGTGTATACTTCCGATTTTAATCTTTATTTACAATATCTACCAGTTCAGTCTTAAAAATAAATTGAATAACCTACTGGTGCTGAAGTAGTGTACGTGGTAGAATGCTTGCTTTCACTTGTGTCAAAACCTGAGCTTCCTGGATAAGAGTAAGGGGAGAAAGGTAGGTTTGCATTATTTTTTCTTGTTATGGTTTAACCCCAGCTGGCAACTAGGTACCACACAGCTGCTTGCCCTCTCCCCCCTGGTGGGATGGGGGAGAGAAAGAGAAGAGTAAAAGTGAATGTTGTGATCTAACCACATGGCTGCTTGCTCCCTCCTCCCCACCCCAGTGGGGAGGGGAAGCAGAAGGAAAAGGTAAAACCTTTTGGGTTGAGATAAGGGCAGTTTAATAGGACAACACAAGGAGAGAAGAAGTAATAATAACAATAACACTAGTAATACGAGTAAAAGAATGTATAAAGCCAGTGATGCACATTGCAATTGCTCACCTAATGCTCAGCCTGTTCCTGAGTAGAGATCCCTCCTTTCCTCAGCTAGCTCCCCAAGTTATATACTGAGCATGATGTCATATTGTATTGAATATCCCCTTGGCTAGTTTGCATCAGCTGTCCTGGCTGTGACCCTCCCAGCCTCTTGTGAAAATTAACTCTATTCCAGCAGAACCCAGGACCGTGAAGACTTGTGGGCTGAGGTGAAGACAGTTTAACAAGTAAAGCAAAAGCCACGCACGCAAGCAAAGCAAACCAAGGAATTTATT
>JANZLQ010000100.1:8987974-9007063 GCA_026212715.1 Elanus axillaris
GGGGGGGGGTTGTTTTTTTGGTTTTGGGGGGGGCGGGGAGGGGAGTGGTTGCTGCTTTAGTGAGTTATAAAGTCCTGCAGAGGGTCTGCTGGCTGGGGAGGGAGGAGTAACATTGGAGGAAGGTGAAGGGAGACCTCTCCCTTCTCATGGCAGTTCTGGGTGGAACTGCATTGCTCTTCCAGTTTCCCAGAAATCCAAAAGCCAGTGATCCTTTGCTTCTTGTGTGTGAAGAATAGATAAGTGCAAAGTGCCCAGTGTCTTCACTATTAGCCTGGGGGTTACAGTTGTTTTGCAGTAGCATTTCAGAACAAAACAGTTTGCTGTTTTAGTATAAGTAGTCCCTTAGAATTGTGAAATAAATAACCAAAGATCCCTTTTCATAATGGGTATGGTTGAATTTAATCCTGCTATGTAAAGTATATGTCAATGGATATACCCAAAAGTATATTCACATCTTGTAAGAGCTGTGAATTACCTCAGTGATGCCATTATTCAGAAAACTTCATTTTGCTAGAAGTGTTATTTAACTCTAATTTTGAAATTATTTTCCAAATACTCATAAGCATATGCTTGAACGTCATCACTACAGAGTATACCACAGCTCTCCTCTGCAGGGGATTTGTGATTTTGTGATTAACGTGATTTTTTTACCAGAGAGAGGGATGTTAGTAAATGCACTGCAGCTTCATAAAAGGGTTTTTTAGTACAACAGGTTTCTCATTAGATACTTGAGGATCCTGCCCATTGAGAAAATATCAAGAAAATACACAATTTGGTTACTTAATGAAAAGCTCTGAATCTCTAACAATTGTTACTAGCAGCAGTATAAATATCAGTAATAGTAAATGGTGGCTGTCCTGCTAAGCTTATATTTGCAGGCATTCCAACTATGATTGCAGGAAACCAATAACCAAAACAGTGTTCTCCATGTGCAGTGTATGGTGCAGTAACATGATGCTTGTTTAGTGAACCACAGGGTGTTAAGGCAGACAGTATTGGTTTTAGACTTCTTAAGACAGATCCATTGGTACTTTAAAGGTCATCTACACCAGTGTGGTGTTCTGCACTGAATGGGGTTTGTAGTTTAAAAACATTTTTGAGAGAATAATTATGTTGTAGAGCTTTGTCTTACACCATGTGTCTTCAGGAAATGAGAAGGGTCTTGGAGAATGGCAATTGGCAGGACACTTTTACAGTAGTAGGAATTTGGAATTGATCTTGGGGCATTAACACTAATCACCTGTTCTTGTGCTTTTAGACATTCAGCTATGTTCCACTGCCTAGTATGTAATTGTAGGATCACAGCAGCAAAGCTTACTGTATAATGACCTGAGGGGTTACATTTTTAACCTTCACTGAAACCAGTTGGTTAGTCCTCCTTAGCTGACCTGAATAAATTAGTAAAGTAAATTTACTTATTTAATCCATTTGCCAATGGCAATTTACGGGGGGGGAAACAAACAAACAGTACTCCCCCAACAACAAAAATCAGGGAAATGGCGTCTAGTTTGTTGTAGTCTTTTAATGGTCTAGTTAAAACCTGTTGACTTCAGCTTTTTGTGCCATTTTTCAGTTGAAAGACATCTCTTCCCAAAACCATGGAAAGCTCTATGATAAGCTTATAAAACTTCTGATGATGACCAAGAACTTTAAATTGCTTAGCAGGCTGGATGGTCAGACTCCATGTCAAAACCAGTTAACTGTCTTGTTGGATGTGATGGCTCTTGTGCCTTACATACGGTGTTCCTTTCCAGCAGGAGTACATGTAGAGCTCTATTTTCTATAAAGAAATAAATGTGTGTATTTATAATTGTTTTGTATGTCAAGTTCCATGCTTCTGTGAAGCAGCAGACTCGCAGTGTGTGTGTTGTTTCACCTTTCAGCAAATATGTAGTAAGGCTTGATGCACACCAAAATTACTGGATTTGCTGCCCGTGTGGAAAGCTTTCTTAGTATGTGCTGAAGTCCTGATGCGTTCTGAAAAGCACAAGACCATTGTATATGCACAGACCAGTGAGGGAGAATGCATGCAGTAGGGCTTCTCTTTAAAGCTTTGGCTAAAAAGTATGCTGCCGTGTATTGCTAGCTCCAGTGTGGGACAGCAGAATATGCATACTGCAAGTGAATTTAGAATTTCTTTACTCTTAAAGTATCTTAGAATTATGCTTAGATAAAGGTAATTATTCACACCCCCCCTTTTTTTTGTAACTCTTTTTCTGTAGACATCCAAATTTTCTGTTGTGAATTACATAGGTAACTTCCCCTTAATCTCTGGAAACCAAGCTCATTCCTTGTTTTATTCCTTCATAACACTTTCACCTCTGTGTGTATCTGTCTCTGCCTGCTGTCAGTATCAAAGTGTCCTGTTACTATCTTTGCTGCTTAACTGCTTTGTCTAAGTTATGCTCCATGTACTCAGGCGACTTTGGGGAGTGGAGGAAGAAAGCTACTTTAATTTCCTGCATGTTTGCTAGAAGTAATCACCTATCCTATCACTCTTTTCCAGCAATCTCTGTATGGTACTATTTTGCCACGTTTCACTGACTCAGGTCAAGCAGAATGACTACGAAGATGTATATCCATATCCAGACAAGTATTGGAATATAGCCATGTCCCAGTTATTGGTTGTACTTACTGCTTTTTTTTCAAGTATTCTAGTATTTTTTTTTCCTGCAAGACATTGAGCTTTCTGTGAATAGCTTACTGCTTTTGGAAGATCGAAGAAAAAATGTTCATGACTATCATCACACTTGATCAGTATTTAGTGGACGTAAAGAAAAAACTAGTAGAAAGATAAATTTGAATCTGGTCACTCCTCTTTGCAAGTCCTCATTTGTTTCTCCCTCTGCCTGACTATATTTTACTACTTGTTCATCAAGTATGTAGCATGTGCTACAAACCTATTCCATTTTTGATCATGTTAAAAAAAAAAAAAAAAAAAAAAAAATCCACCTCTACGCCTCCCCGCAAAGCTCTGAATCGCATTTGCCAGTACATACTATCAACACCCCATCCCTGATGTTTGTAACAATGTTATAAATCACATGGCATACTTTTGTAGTGTCATAGGATGGTTGTGATTTTGCTGAACATCGCTTGTATTACGTGATGTTCCACAACAGACATTTCTCTGTATGGTAGCAATGCCAGACTCCATCTCAAAACAAATATCCTGCAGCTGTGAGACATATACTAAGAAAAAGCAAAAGAAATCTGAGTCCTAGAGCTCCTACTGGGTTGATAGTGTTAGTTCTTCCAGTAGTATTGTTTTAGCAGGAGTAGTTTCAAGATATAAAAAGAAAAAGTCTCCTATAAGTTTTTATAACCTTTGGCTTTTATAATATGTCAGGAACAGAGGAAACTGTACAAAGTCTTTTACTGTAGGAAATGTCTTTCTCCTTTTCTTCTCTCCCACCTATATTGGTTAGTTTAATAAAAGATAATATGTCTTTGGTTTATTGTTAGAGGTTATAACTACATAATGGCTCTGAAGTTGGTATTGCTGAGAAATAAATGAAAAGTGTAGGGGAAAGAATAATTTGTTCACTGAGTAAGAGAAAACAGTAGGAACAGAACGGAACAATAAGCCCTTGTCATTTCTGTGCTTACATAGGATTTTTGTACTACTGAAATCCTGAATAAACATATAGAGACTTGTTTTAAAGACATCTATCTGTGAAAAGGCATGCCATTTAACAGCATCCAGTGTTTTCACGCTATAGTTAAGAAGATACTTGCCCACATTCAGACATCTTGAGAATGTTATCTTTCTATGACAGCCTAGCACCTAGTTGCTTGTAAAAAGATGGTAGTAGAAAGTACGAATGGCCAGTAGATGGCATTGAGGCCCCACGGTTGCAGAAGCCTTAGCGAGTGAAAGTCCCCTGCCTGCTGTTGGAGTTGTAGGGTCATGTGGCCTGACTGTATTTTTCTACTTTGGACACTTGCATGTTTAGATGCATATCTTGCTTAAGCAAGTATATTTTTAAGTGTTATACCAAGTACTTCAGAGAGAACACAATTTTGTTCCTAAAAGCTATGGAATAACATCAGACCATTATACAGAATCAGGAAATCCCTTTTGGATAGTGACAGATTTTGCATTGGATTTTTTGTTGGTTTGTGAGGTGGGGTGGTTTGGGTTGTTTGTTTGGGTTTTTTTTTTTTTGGTCCCGCTTAAAAATGTTATGCTTTTTATACTGGCTATTGTTTTAAAGAATATCTTGTCTAAAGAGTAATGAAATTGCTGCTCTGCTTTAAAGCATATGCTTCTGAGGGCTAGTCCCATGTATAATCTTTAAGTGCTTTGCTGAACTGGGTAACTCTGTGCTCAGAAAGGTTGTAGTTTTGTGTTGCCTCCTATGCTTTTCTTTGCTTTCATTTAAACAAGGATATTTAGGAGTCAATGCCTTTTATGTGAAATGCATCACAAATAGGCTTTTAATGTCCTAATGGACAGATAGGTGTTGAATGAAGCACTAGAAAGACCAAAGCTTATCTGCTCTCTGCAGGTCCTTTCTCTCCCTCTTCCTTCTGAGAAATTCAGTTTGTAAGTATCTGTTGCTTTTGCATTACTGTCTTGGTCTAAAATGGATACCTTTAGCTGCAATGAAGAAAACATTTCTAAATACTTATCTCCCTGGTTTTTGTTTGTTTTTTTTTTTTTTTTTTTTTTTTTACCCGATACAGATTGTGTCTACCCAGGGGCACTACTAGGTCTTTGTTCTCTCTGCAGTGTGTTCTGTATGGCTTCCCTAGCTTGCCTTTCTTTGGTAACTGATCCTTCCTTTCAGCATTTAATCAGCAGGTTCAAGTACTATTGTTCACATTTACGATTGGTCCCTGAAGTAAGACAGCTGTTCAATCCCTGTAGTATGTGGCAAGGTGGGAAGTAAGAGGTCACCACAAACTAAGTATATTAACTGAGTAGAAGGAATTTTAAAAAATATGCAGAAAGGTGTCAGTTTCTTCACAAGGAAACATAAAGTATTAGGGTGGGAAGGATTAAGAAGATTTAAGGCTCTAATAGTCCAAACCGGCAGGGGCAGATCTTAATGTGTGTTTCTTGGATAGGACTCATGGGACTTCCTAGAACTTCTAGGAGATGAGACCTTTTTATTTGTTATTAGAATTATCTGAGTTACATAAAGGGGAATTACTCAGGTGCACTCTTGTTTGGTATATTTGGGAAATGGCATCTGTTCTTAACTTGCCTTGCTTTCCTGGCTACCATCTTTAGCGGTGCTGCCAGTCCTTCTTGTATAAGACAGGTCCTTGCATTTTCCAGAGTAATGCAGAGAAGTCAACAGACCACTGTCCCACAGTAGTCACAATGTGCATGTGCATCCCACATGTGTGAGACTGCTCTTCTGTGTGCATATGACCTGCATGTACATGACCCAAGTGGATTTTCAAATGAGCTCCTAAAGTTCTTCATATACAAGAACTGAAATGAACAGTATGTGGTGGTGTGTGGTTTGCTTGCATATATTGTGCATGCTCAGTACTATGCAGTGGGAGACGGTCAAAAGGTTCCTGGCAGAGGTCGTGCCGTATAGCAGGGTGTGTGTGGAAAAGCATCCTTGATCAGAGACCCCATGCAAGATTTTTCAGTTTTGGTGAAAACGTGGCGGTAATAATGTTCTTTGCTTCTCACCTGGAAAGTGGAGAGACTCTTCAGACTCTTAGGTGGAACAAGAGTTGTGTAAGTTTGCTTTATATACAGCATATCTACTAACTATTGCTTGGCATTTATTATTGTGATGAAATAGAAAGTCCAGATATGCAACTAGGCTTCCAGCCCCAGACATGCAGAAATTATTGGCTTCTCTTAGGACAGCTGTATCCATTGATACAATGTTCTGAGTTCATCAGTGCCTATCCTAGAATGCTAGACTATTAGTGTGAACAAAGACTTTCTATGCTTCAGATTAGGGAACCAGAAAAAAGATGAGGAAATCTGCTCTACAGAGCACTGATTGGGTAAGGTTTGCCCTTGCTTGTTGGTATTGCGACTTTGTGTGCATAGCTGTCTATCCTGCTAAACCTCCTCAGGTTAAGGACTGCTTTCAAGACTAATGGTCTTCCTAGGTTAAGTAAAGAGGTTTGAGTTGTGGATTTTCCTAGGGTTTCACTTTTATTGCTGCTGCAGGGAAGCTGTTGCTTTTTATGGCCATGCAGCACAGTCTGTTTAAAAAAAAAAACAAAACAAACCAACCCCAACACAAACAAAAAAAAAAAACCCTAACAGAACCCAAACAAAATCAATTTTCCTTTAATTCACTAGTAAATGACATAAAGCATTCTAGTGAAGAAGTCTCTCTTTTTAAGTAGTAATTGCCATGGCTGACCCCAGACCAATTAAATACTTTATTTTTCTTTGTAGGAGATAATGCTGAACTACCCATCATGTCCCCTCATGTAATAGAAAGCAGTCCCAAAGAAAGAGGACTGCAAAAGAACAAGAGTGACACAGTAAAAAAAAAAACAAAAAAAACCCACCAAAACCAAACACCAAAAAAACCAACAAACCCCAACCAAACAAA
Source organism: Elanus axillaris (assembly GCA_026212715.1). Classification (NCBI taxonomy): domain Eukaryota; kingdom Metazoa; phylum Chordata; class Aves; order Accipitriformes; family Accipitridae; genus Elanus; species Elanus axillaris. The sequence goes on from JANZLQ010000100.1 coordinate 8,994,520, forward strand.
ACCCCAAATGAAATAATAACCCAACCCAAAATATTAATGGAAAATAGGGACTGGAATGAAAGAGTAGTCTCTGCCACACACATGTAGGTGTGCTGCTTTGTAATATTGAAATTTAATGTAAATGCATCTTTCCTATCTTGATAGTTGGTTCCTGTTAAAACCAGATCTCCAAGTGCTGACAGAAGAAAGGCTGGGTTGTGTATTGGGCACTGTAGTATTCAGTAGAATTAAAATAGTTAAAAATTAATAACTGGATTCAGTCCTGTGCAGCCACGTTAAATACAAGAAGACAATTTTTGCACTAAGTAACGCCATGTGGTATCACAAAAATAATGCAAGTTCTGTTCCTCTGTGGAAAACTTTTTTGCCTGAAGGTCCACCATGGGTTATGTTTGTTGCAAATTGTTAATCTGTAGTGTGTTAAACTGCTTAAAGAAGCAGTTTGCCTTTTCTCTCTTTTTGTTTGTGACTTAATATAGATTAATTGAAGTTTATGAAACAAAAATGCTCATATAACTTTATAAATATTTTTTGTCTTATAATACTACTTCAAGGAAATAGATCCTAAATTCAATACCAGGGCCATAGGGTCATGGCCTGTGTTTTGTGTTGCTATTTCACCCCACACCTTTTCCTCAGGTCTTTCCAAACATGCCAATTAACATGTTTCTGTAATTCACTGAAGCCTCTAATGTGATCATAGCCAGTGCTTACATTAATCTGATAATTCTGAATGTGATTACATTGATTTAATATTGTGTGTTTGTATGTGTGTGTTCAGTCCATTGTGGCCACAGCCAGCAGTATCTGGAAGCAAAAGAGGGATTTGCCAGAGATTAGTCCAGATTAGTCTTGTGTTGTAGGTTACGCTGCTACTGAGATATATCTATTCTGTAACACTCTGGCCTCAGATGCAGCAAGTCTTTCTAATTTCCTTTATTTGACATTCCTGCAGCAAACCAGAGAATGATTTGTGTTTGGGTTACAGCTGTGAGATAATTCTGTTAGTGAATGCAGACCTCTTTTTGTACCCTATCTTATGTAATTGTGGTTCCTTCTGGCCTCTACAAGCTTGAAAAGTAGGTTAGAAGATGGGTGAGTACAACTGATGCAACTGACCTAGGTCAGAAAGATAACTTCTGTCATGTGGGGCTGCCTCTTCTAGGCTTGAGGAGATCTGAAGGGACAGTGGTTTGGGGTTTTTACCACTGGGATAGCATCAGTTGTGGCAGTCACTCAAAAGCAGTGAGAAGTTGGCACCTGAGAAGCTCTGCAACCATGAGACTATTGTGAAATATCTTACACAAAGCACATTTCTTTATCCCTTACTGCTGACCTCAGTGCTCTGTCATTTAGGAAATGCAACAATTGATCTATTTATACCTGGAGGATGGCTAATAAATATATTTCATAGATCATGTTTTGGATGCTCTTGCATGGGTGTTTGAGAGAGAGAAGAAAATAAATCTTGTATCTAATGCTTACCTGACTTTTATATTTTTGAGGAGCAGCTCATGCAAGGAGGCCTAGGTTATAAAAGCAAATAATAAGACATGAGGAGAAATCTTAGATACAATTACCTTTGGTTTCCCCACTGACGGTGTGAGCTGAATTCTGGCACTTGTGATCCCTGGGATGCCTTCTGTCACCTAAAATTTTGCTGTCTCTTGATGTGACTTATCACATATAGGGCTTCTGGGACAAGCAGGACTGGCTTCCCAGCTGGTGCCGCCTCCCTTTTTAAATGATAGGCAGTTGCTGGCAGGGTACCTGCAAATGTCTTAGATTTTGATAATTTGTGTAAAATATCTAGCAAGTGTTCTGAAATTCATCTTTAGAGAGAGTATTTAAAAAAACCCACAAATGCACCAGATGTCACTTAACTGATAATTTTATCACTTTTAATACCAACATTTTGTTCTGATATGTAACTTTTAACACTGGATCCTTTTTCTATAAACAAATAAATGAAAAACACTGCTCATGAATCGAGTTGCTGGAACATTCTTGTCAAGTAATGGGGATCTCTTGTCGTGAGCCTGTTCTGAAATACCAAAGCAATGCTTTCTGTCCTTGCAACACGAATTGCAGTAGCTGCCATATGGAGAATAGATACATGCTCAATACAGTATTCTGCACTGGGGGAGAACAGCACCTTTTTGGTGGACGTAGGATATACCAAGCATTGTGTACAGATAATTCTTTTACATTATGGGCTGACAATAATGTTTATGTACAAGTTGATGCAAACTTTGGGTGTGCTGGCTACGAATATTTTGTTGTTGTTTGGGGAATTGAACCCCAACCATAGCATTGCCTTGAAATAAGATTATTCCATTTATACCACAGCCATAGAACTTTTACACTTTGCAATATTGCTGCATATGTAACATTTTTGCAGGGTTCCAAAACCCATCGAATCTCACACAGGAAATGTACAAACATATTTATAGTTTTTGTTATAAATGATACATGAAATATTTGGTCTCCAGACATCTTGTCTTTAGCTTCACGTTGCCATGGGCACTCATTAGTATTCCAGGGAGGCCTGGTTGTCATGGCAAAGTGTGTAGTTGTACTGTGTTCCCATGGCAACCTCCACCATTATGTACCTTCAGCGGATCTGCCAGCAAATCTGTTTGGGTAAACCTAAGATGGTCTTATGGTAGCATTAATATTTTAAATAAAATTACCATCCTATCCCTAGATGATTAGCATTGTAGATGTGTTTGGTATGTTAATATCGACCATTGGGTCAGTATAATGCAGCACAGTTTTGGACTTCAGGAAAATTGTTTTCAAAAAGCAGCAGCAGGGGAGAGCTTGACCTCTAAAGAGGTCAAAAGAAAATTGTGGTGTTGAAGCCATTTACATTTTTCATGTGTTCTTGTGTGGGTCTGGATTTGAAACTAAGACATTTCCAGGCTTGCAACTCTTCCCTTCAATGACCTTGAGGAGTAACAACCTTTTCTCTTACCTTTCTGCATGTAAGAGGGTTCTGGTCTTTGAACCTTTTTTTGTTTTGGTTTGGTTTTGTTTTGTGAGGAAGAGAACGCAAATTACCTGCTGGTGCACAGCTTGCTGTGGTTCGCTTAGGGACAAGGTATTGCCGGTGTGGAACAGCACTGTAGATGGTTATCTTTGGATCAGTGAAGTTCTCTATCTGCTGCTGGAGAACTTGTTTTGATGTTGGAGATCTTTAGAAATGTGGTAGACAAATTAACATCTGTCAGCTCCTTGCTAATGACAGGCTGTTTACTTGCTTTAAATTTTGTTCTCCATTTGTACATTTTTTTAGTTTACATAATGTACCCAGTCAAGGAGCTGATGAAAAAGCGGTGTTTTTTTTTAAATGTTCTAACAGATGTGGAGTGCTATGCATTCAGGTGTGGAACATGCCTACATAGCCTGTTTAGATGGGACAGTTTGATTGGCCCCTCTACAGGTGCCCATGCAGTGTCTGTTCAGTCATAGAAATGAACTAGAAAAATATACAGTTGGGTGGAATGTAGAAATCTCTCCAGTTTTTAAAATCAAGTATCAAGAAATTATAATGCAGTATTCCCAAGAAGTGACGACTTGACACATCTGTGAGAATTGTGTTCTGCTTAATCATAAAGCATGAGGCTTTCTGCAGCCTTAGAGGGTATGTTAATTCTGTCATGGTTCTGATTGTTTCTTTGTTGTGGTTAGCAGATAAAGACCAGTGACTTAAAACAAACAAAATTTTGAACCTGATTTGCGTTATTTAAAGATTTAAACATCAGAAATCACTTTATCGGCTCATATCCTTATTCTTTTGCTGTAAGTTAATAAAGTAGGTTTGCATGGATTCCTTGGCCTCTTTCCCAACTGCATTTAGAATTTCAGATATTTCTTGGAGTCCTTGTTCTGTAAGCTGTTTCACTTTTTAAACGTTTGTGCCAAAAAAGACCCTTTTGATACCCTTGCTTAGAGAACACCATGAACTTAAATGTGAATTGATAATCAAACAACTGACTTATGTTTTTAAGCGATGCTGTCTTTCAGCATACTGAAAGCTGACAGCCAGGAAAGCTAATGCTTTTTGTCTTTTCTACATTTCTTCAAATTGGGTTTGCTTTCAAACTGAGTCAGACTGCATGGCCTGAATCACACAAGTACTTCTCAAAATGCTATCTCACAGTACTCTTAAATTTGAATAAGAGCAGCATGCTTTTAATCACTTGGTTAAAAAAAGAAACACACAGTGTGAGGGGAAAAGAACGTACTTTTATTTTATAAATTTGTTAATGCATTTTAAAAATACCTGTTTACTTCAACATTGGTGCAGTTTTGTTTCGCAATGGCTTAAAGATCTCTTCAGTAAGCAGCTGCTAGCTTTGTTTAATAATTGTAATTTGTATGTAGGTGTAGCAACAGTTAAACACGTGGCTCCTTTGAATCAATGAGTGTGAAGATGGGCATCTGCAAAGGCTAGGACAGGCTTTCTTTTTGCCCTGTTACCATTGGTTCTTTGTGGAGTCCTTTCTTGTTCTAGTTAGAATTTTTGTAATAAAAGGGAAAGGATTTTTTTATAACACTGTTTTATAAAAAAAGTAAAGGCAGGAAGTGCAGTATGATTAATGTGCACAGTGCAGAGCTGTGCCAATATGAGCAGACATTTAAGCAGCTCTCGTATAAAAGCCTAGAACTGAACAGTAAAAATTGATGGGAAGCTCATTTTTATATATTTTCTTTTCTGTCTATCACCTATTCTCCTCAGTGATTTGCAAACTAGTTTAGAGAAATTAAGAATAACTGATAGAAATCTGGAAACAAACACTTTTAAAGGAATTGAGACTCTGGAATAAATTGCCAGAATTTCACTGGGGTTGTCAGAGTTTTTAGCTGGCATCACCTTGCTGTAACACTTTTACCCTACCTTTGTACATTGCTGATGTTGGGTGTGGGGGGCTTTCTATTTGTTTCTTTCTATCCTTTGGATTTAGTCCCAGTTAGATTAAGAAGAAAGAGGATACAGGAGAAGGGGATAAGACTTCTCAGTCATTCTCATAGGTACAGAAATGCAAAAATCCCAAGAGATACTTGGGTATGGCCTGAATTTTAGTGTTTGCAAGACAAAAACATTGCTCAAGTTCAGAACTTTTCCTGAAGAGAGCTTTGGCAAGTTTCTTCATTTTCTGTCAGCAATGCCAGGGCATGCTCAGGCTCTGCCTGTGGAGGGCCTTTCCCTGAAGCACTGGAATTAATGTATGAATGAATAGGAGAGTTCAAAACATCCAACATGGTATAAGAATGCATTGCGCTTCACTGTGCATTCTTGTGCCCTTAACCTAACCTTGCAAGCATAGCTGACACTTGGCTTTTTGGAACTTTATGGTCCGTGATCTTTTACATAGAAATGTAACAGTTGCATAACTGAATAACCCAAGCTATTGCCTAGTAACTTTAAACTGTGAGTTTTGTTTTTCTTCTTGTCAACTGGAAAAATATATTGAAAGCAAAAATTAGTCTTGAAATAATCTTAGTCTGTAGGTGGTTCATAAGCAATTGAAGTGCTTGCTCAGAGTATGAATGTTTCTTATAGAATGATCCTATTCTCTACCAGGAAGAATATAACCCTTAAGTGTTCACATGAAAAGTTAAATTTAAGTTACATAACTTAAACATTTTCAATAGTCTATCATAATTGCTTTAGTTGTCATGGCAGATAACTCTTGTTTGCTTGTAGCCATCAGCTGTGAAGGTACCAGTGTATGCCAAGTAAAGCTGTTACAAGCATGTTATGTGAACGATTTTTATGCATTTTATCCACTTCCAGTATTTGCAATTATCCTATTGCTAAATGTATTAATGATGACATTTCTTCATCAACGGTTTCTTCATCAATAAAATATTAATAGTACTGTAAGTGTAGTGACTTTTGGTAGAATAACAAGAGATAAGTAACTCTCTATATAGCCCCTTTAGGGACAGTAGAGTACAAAACATGTATGTCCAGGGTACTGTTAAAGAGAGGGAAGTGATGTGGTTGTCACTTCCATGATTTGAACTCAGAAGCCTCTTTAGTTAAGTCATGGATGTAGCTAGAAGTTATATGTGACCAGGATGCTATCCGGATCTTTGACAGAAGTGCCTAGCATTCAGTTGTGACTTGTTTGTTTGCCAAGCCATTTTCTGCCTCTTATTCTGGCTTTCCTTGATTTTTTTCTTTTTTTCTTTCTCCACAGCAATGAATCAACCATGGGCTTTATTCCTCCCATTTAAATACAGAGATTTCTGCTGATGAGAATACAGGGTTAATTGCATGAAACTAGACATAGTCCATTAACATGCTATGTGAGCTCTTTCTTTTAACATAAATGTAGGATTTTATGCATGGGGGGGAAAGGAATTTGGTAAAATAAATATTATGCAATGATACCCATGGAATCTCACGTTTGCCACTATTTTTGCTGTCCTAATATTGAGGATACTCTTGTACAAGTGCATTTTCAGTAGAAGCTAATTTTTTGCTGAGAAATATTTGAAATAAATTGTGTGGCATTAGAGGACTTTGATTTATTTTCACCATTCTATATGCTGTAAGTCATTAGCTTTTAAAAGTAGTGAGTATGAATCTAAATAATACCTGGTATACTTATTAGGAGCTTTCAGATTGGCTATTAACTAGCATGTCAGTAGATCGCAATTAAATGTTAAACTGGATGCTGAGCCTACTTACAGGTCTTTAGCTTAGCAAACATGTGGATTGTCTAATACACACAGCACTTCTGTACACATTATGGCAAAGGAAGGCAGCAGTTTGAGCCTTCAAAGAATTTTTTTCTTTTTCAGTTGAACAATTAAATTCAAGCTAATAGTGTGTTCTGTTGTTGATATAGTGGAGCTGTAATGAATTAAAATGAGGAAAGAGAAAAAGACACAGCTTAAAACAAACCAATCCAAACAACTTAAACCATATAACATGCTAGAAATGCAATCTTGTAATATGTTAAATAAGGAGTACTATATGTGTGTATTACTATTATGATACTGGGAGAGAAGTTACTGTTTGTCTTCATAATATTTTATTTAAGAGAAAAATGTTTTTGTTAGTAATGTGCTAATTAAGATGATAATGCCATTTCTCCAGTAATCTTAAAATATTAATCAAGTTTTTAAAAGTCTTGCCACAATGCAAGTTAGAAGATAGATGTCAACAACTGTGAGTACTGGCTAGTATATGAATGTCTCTAGTGGCACTTCAAATGGTTTGGGTGGTCTCGTGGATGACCACTCCTGAGATAGAAAATTATTTTTACTGAATGTGTGACCTGAACAAACCAAGTTCTCATTAAGTCCTTGCTGGGGTGAGATTAAAAATGTGGCTTGCACTTGAGATAAAAAAAAAAAATAGTCATTTCAAACACTTGGACTTAAGGTTCTGAGTTTTGTGGAAGTGTTCTACTCTATATGGAGGAAAAGAAGGTGCATAGAAGAAAGGATTGAGGGTATCTGTCATTGATTAGCATGCGGTTATCTAGAGAGAATTCAGAAAACGTGTGACTCATCTTCATAACTTTGATACTTATCTCCAGCAACAGTGGTGTGCTCAACAGTTGTGGTTGAGTGAAAATACTCTGCATTCTGCTGTTGTGGCCGTAGTTGCAGACTTGCATACATGTGGCAGAGGAGCAATGCTTTGAAGCTCGTCTTCAGACTAGCCAAAGGCAGCCTTAACAGGATTGGCATCTCTGATTCGAGCCGGTGGTGGCTGCAGTACGTGCCTTTCCAACCCTGTGTTTATAACCCTTTCTTAAGGTGAAGCATGAATACAGAGATATACTGGGAGTGGTTACAATCTTGCAGGAATCCCACTTTAAAGCAGTGCTAAGCTGCATTGTGGAGATGCCTCAACATCCATGAAAGAGTATAACCATATGAGGGGTTTTTTTGTTGCTGAGAGAACCCTGAAAACTGAGCAAGGATGTGACTTTTGTTTGGTAGCCAACTATAGCATATGCTTTCTTAGTTCTGGAGCTAGCATTTGCTCTTTTGAACTATATAGACAAGCTGGGGGTCTTTACTGCTTTGGTAGGTAGCTGGGTCAAAACCAGTGTTGATCTGCTTATGTGTGCTATAGGCCTCTATCAAAAGCGGTGTGAGTGCAGCAACATAGGGCACTGGTAACCAAGGTGGACACAAATGGTACAAGCATACTAGCCCAGCTGGGAGGTAGTTGCACATCTTGAGTGGGACAGCTCAAAAAAGATAACATTTTCTGCTGTTGCTACATAGTCTTTAAGTGTATTTTTTCCAGAAGAATGCTCTGAATAAAAGACAGTTTTAAAATGGGAATAGGAAAGGACTGTAAGTGGAAATGCGTCTAGCTGTAGGACTTGAGATATTGGATGTGACCTCCATAAATTAAATATTGTGCAATGCCTTTATCTTCTGATAAGTGAGAACCTAGAAATAGAAATATGAATGTTGCCCCTACTTACCACTTGTGGAGAATTCTCCTTTGGTCTAAACATTGGACAGCAATGAAAGGAGGCTGTTCCTTCAGGAGTTGAGCCCTTTATTCAAAATGTAGTTCAGCAACTGAGCTAAAGAAGCATATCCATTAGCTACCAGTAATAGCATTTGTATCCCCTTTGCTGGATTCTAGCTACTAAACAGCAAGACATTAAAATGCTATGAAAGCCTAGGTTGAAATGGAACCAGGTACATAATTTAAACACTTAAAACATACCAGTGCTGAGTGATAAAGAGCTCCTGAGAATTCATACAACAGCTGAAGGCACTGCTACCCATTTATAGGGAAAACAGTAATCTTCTGTAGAATATGCAAATTTTTTCAGAAACAATTGCGAATATAGCTATGCCTGTTTTCTGTATTTTGGTTAACTGTTTCAAAGCGTGTGATAGGACTAACCTGAGCCCTTGAGACTCTCTTGTGATTTCAGCGCAAAGAATGTGGTGTATGAGAGGGGGTACATGGCTGGAAGGTGTGTCCCTGAGAAAAGGCAGTTCGGAATATTGAAACATCTCCCAGCAATGTTATGCTATTGGCTTTTATTATTTCAGAAATACAAAAGCAGTAAGTCAAATGATTGTCTAAAACTTTTACTCTAGCGTAAAAATTCAGGAGTTCTACCAACAATACAGATAAATACTTTGTTTAATTTGAATCCCTGTTGAAAGTGGTGAATATTTTTCTTGTCTGTGTCTTAAAAAGGTGAAGCTTCAGAAGCCTGCTATCAAATTGGTCTTCTCATTAGTGGATTGACAAAGTTTTTATGTGTGACTGTGTATTGTGTTTTGTTCAAGCTATAAAATAACCCTTAGTGTTACAGTGTTTTTCTGCTTTTCTCTCTATTGGATGTAGTCCATCCAGTTCTGCTCAGTGCCTTGGAGAATGCAGAAAATAAGTTTCTGCCTCAGTGAGAGACTGAGTGGACTCCTACTGTTGCTGAAAGTATTGATATCTGCTTGGATATCATTACCTAGTACTTCCTAGTCACCACACTGCTGACCGCCATGAAGTAATGCCCTTTCTGCTGCTGTTGGTATTCTATGATTCTATCTGGCAACTCATTAGACCAAATAATTCTGTCACATAACAAGTCTTATATTAACTGCCTGATGTATTGCCAAGGCAGGTTATGTTGAAGAACATATGAAAGTTTGGTAGACCTCAAAATTTTTGTCCCTGAGATCTTCTGTTAGTTTATTTCATTGATATCCCAGTCTAACTGGTAGTGGTGGGCATGTATGGAAGTCATAGCAACTGTTCCAGGTAATGGGAAACATCTGATATTTCTAACACCTTTTCATCATGGAGCAAATGGCAGGATGGACCTTGTTTGTGCTGCCTAACCTGGAGCCAAATTCACTAATGTTGGAAAGTGATTAAATTTCTTTCCTCAAAAATGCTATTTACACTACCTGAAAACGTAGCCTAACATCTTCACTGATGTCTATTATTCTAGACTTACAGGTGCCCTTTCATAAGTATCAACCTAAAATCAGTATTGCACAAAATGCAGACAACTGTGTGTATGTCCACATGCACATAGAAACGTTTCATTTAGGCATATGCACACACAAGTATCAGAGCACCACTCAACAGAGTAATCGTGGACATAAACTTGTGCTGTGATGCTTTCCCTTAACCATCTGCTGCCAAGTATTTCCATGGAGGCCAGGATGCTGTACATCTGTATTCTGTCAAACTCTGCTTATGTATTGGACAAGACAAACAAGCAGCTACAGAAAGAACTGAGTGTTGTAGTACTGTCACTTACAGAAACTTCAGTGTAGCCTGGAAGTAAATGAATGAGAAAATGAATGAAGAGCAAGAAGACTCCAGCCTATTAAAAATGCTATCATTCAGAGGACTCCTTGTACCTTACAAGTACTTTTGTGTTTATGGAAAGTACAGCTATATCCTGCTTCTCCTCTCACCACAAATCTACAACCCAAATCCCTCAACTTCTAATTTGTCAGAAAAGATTTTATAGATGTCTGAATGTGATAATGCTGGGAACCTTGGTTATAAAGGTCAAGAGTTGTTGTCAAAGTAACGCTTTTTTCCAAATGCAAATTCTGGGCAATGTGGAGACTGACATTCCTGCGGAGTCTAAGAAATGTGGTGAAGAGCTAAGCAACAAGGTATTCTTGTCCTTTTGGCCGCTACAGACACACAGTGATAATTTGTTGCTCTGATGCCAACATGCCAAGGATTGACTTGCTTGGTTTTGTTGAGCCACAACTCTTGAGTAACCAAAATCTTGCCTAGGGATACAAACACACCTACTACAAGCATTTCTTTATATATTTTTCTGTGCAGCCTCTTGTTATCCTCTTTTATGGGACCACTGTCATAATTCTTTAATTACTGTATTCTTTTACCTATATGTCAAGCATGGAGAAAAGCTCCAGTGAGCTCACATCAGTGAGATGTTCATACTAAGTAGCTAGTTAAATTCATGTTATATATTCCTTAAGTGCTATGGGTGAATATTTCTCTTCCCTTTGTACATTGCCTTTACAATAGTACAAGAATTACAGTATCACACACAGATTACAGAAAATTGCACAGACTACAGAAAATACTGATTACTGGACTCTGGTCTAGCTGTATTGATCTTTCTCGTGTTTTCCATCATGCAGATTGCAAAGGTACAGCAATTACCCTCCACGTCTTTTCAGTCTTTTGTAGTTTTTCTTCCAGTTCCATGGAAATGGGTCAAGAATTTAGTGCTTTTAGCTGTTCTGTAATTTGTTCTCAAATCTGATGTGCTTCTAGTTTACAAAAAACTGTAATAACTGCCAAAGCAGCATATGTGAGTGACATGAACAGTATTGTAGTAAGCAGCCAGCTACAGTAGCATCTTAATTCATCACTCACTATGGGAGAGTGACAGTTTAGCATAGGGCCAATCTCTTCAGATGCTTGTTTGTTATTTCAGATATATTTAGGACTATTTAGTTCGTCCATTTGGGAAGTAGATTGGGTTTCTAAAGCAATTTCTCCTTGAGCATTTTGACTATTCTTTGGTGCTGTTCAGATCTCAAAGTTAGTCACAACTGAATTAAAGTTGCTCCTTCTATGCTGTAAGAAAATGGCAAAAGGGAAACATGAATTATTCGCTAGGGATTGTAAAGACCTTCTCAGGTACATTAAGGATGGATTGTTGAGTGATCTGTGTAATATTTTGCATAACTTATGAATTAGCACCAGAACAGTATTTACAGAGGCAGAACCTATTGTTTAGAAATACAGCCAAATAATTACTGAACTGGAATGTGGCTTGACTTTTATGGTGAGAAAATTTAATAAATCAACAATGCTATTTCCTATTTGTTTTTTACTGACTATTAGTAAAGTGTGTTGTATACAAGTTAATCTTGGAATAAGAACTTGAGCGACTTATGATGTGAAAATATTTTATTTTTTGTTGCTGGGGTTATTTGACATAATAATTTTATTTGGGAAAGGAAATACTCTGAACTACTTGGATTTTCATATGATATACAGAGAATTAGTTGAGCTTTATATAGATACTGATAATAATCCATTCTGAATTCCCACTATTTAAAAATAAACAAACTCATACAGGCCCACTGTGACAAAAAAAACAAAAGCAAGTGTATACCTCGCTTGAGCTTAGTTTCTCACAAGGATTTTAAGTAACTTGTTTAAGAACAGTAGAAAATGAGCAGTTCTAGGTGTTGCTCTTTCAGTGGGACTGTTTCTATAATAAAGGTTGTAAATTTGCTTAGTTGATATTCAGTCCAGGCAGTCAGTGACAGTACAAGTGTATAGTAATTTCAAATAAATCTTGTGATATTACGTGCTTTATTCACAAAGAAAGCAGAGGTGTGGCTGCGTCGTGGTTTAACCCCAGCTGGCAACTAAGCACCACACAGCCGCTCGCTCATCTCCCTCACAGTGGGATGGGGGAGAGAATCAGAAGGATAAAACCAGGAAAACCTGTGGGCTGAGGTGAAGACAGTTTAACAAGTAAAGCAAAAGCCACGCACGCAAGCAAAGCAAACCAAGGAATTTATT
>JANZLQ010000100.1:9007402-9023685 GCA_026212715.1 Elanus axillaris
CAGCACAAATCCAAAACACAGCCCCACAGTAGCTACTATGAAGAAAGTTAACTCTACCCCAGCCAAAACCAGCACAGGCTGCAATGTCAAGCTTAGCTAAATGTTTTGTAATGGCTATGGAAATGAAGCACCTCAGAGTGAGCAGCTCTTCTGTGGGAAAACAAATACTATTTAAAAAACAATACAAAACTAAACAACAAAAAAACCTCCACACCTCAAAAACCACCCAACCAGAAAGCCCTCAAACCCCAAACAAGTTCTGAAATTGAAAACCTTTGCTTTTCATGTTAAACATGTGGGCTCATCCAATACATCTCTTTACATTTCTGTACTGGTTTAACCCCAGCCAGCAACTAATCACCATGCAGCTGCTCACTCACTTCCACTGCACCCAGTGAGATGGGGAGAGAATCAGGGAAAAAAGTAAAAATTGTGGGTTGCATAAGAGCAGTTTAATAGGACAGAAAGGAAGAAACTAGTGATAGTAATAACAATAATAAAATGACAATAATAATAAAAGAGTTGGAATTTACAAAGCAAGTGATGCACAATGCAGTTGCTCACCACTTGCCCACTGATGCCCAGTTAGCTCCTGAGCAGTGGTCTGCCCTGCCCCAGGCCAACTGCCCCCAGTTTATATACTGGACATGACATCCCATGGTATGGAATATCCCGTTGGCCAGTGTGGATCAGCTGCCCTGGCTGTGTCCCGTCCCAGCTTCTTGTGCCCCTCCAGCTGTCTCGCTGGCTGGGCAGGAGAAGCTGAAAAATCCTTGACTTAGTTTAAACACTGCTTTGCAACAGCTGAAAACATCAGTGTGTTATCAACATTCTTCTCATGCTGAACCCAAAACATAACACTATACCAGCTACTAGGAAGAAAATTAATTCTACCCTAGCCAAGACCAGGACAATTTCAAATTGATTCAAAAGAGCAAGTAGTAGATTAATGTTCTTTACTGGAGTCCTGTTGGCATTAATTCTTACTTTTTCAATTCTTACGTTTTCTTGTGTTTTGAGACAGTGACAGGTGGACTTCCATAAAAAGCCAGTGCTTCATTGGATTGGTAGGTTCAACTTTCTGCTTTTTTACCTGAAGATCTGAACAGTTGGATAGTCCTAACTCTGTAGAGATTCAAGAAAGATTCTGGGGGCTTGTGTCATGCCAAGCAGATTTCAGGCAGGTCTCTTTCCTAACACCGGCCAAGAAGTAATTTTTTATATAGTCATGTCTTTGACTACTTTCCTTGCTGAAAAGCATTTGGTCAAGCACTGTGGGTGGCACCTCAAATGCAAAGCCACTAAGATGCTTAAAGTAAAGTATGCTAAAGAACATGGTCTGTCTCTGTTCATGTTATTTTCCAAGTAGATGAAGGGGATGGATATCTACCGTGTGGGTGGTTTTGGTTTGTTGTGTGTCCCCCCTGCCGCAGTTTCATCTTGCAGTTTCTTTGCCTATCTTTAGGTTTTGGCAGAACTGGAGGGATACCATGCTCCCTTGGGTGCTTTGCAGTCTTTTGGTTTGCCATTTCCTTCTGCCTAGCATCTTAATATTTTACAGCATTTAATTTTGTATTTTTTTTTTCCTTTTTGAGGGACCTAATCTTTTGCCTCATGAAAATACATGGATCTGTTTAGAAAAACTGTATGAACAGATTTTCAGGACACCGGCTTCTTCTTTTTTTTATGTAGGACTCTAGGTTGAAAACAACTGGTATGTGTAATATCCCTATGAGATAGCAAGACATCATCATTCTACGGGATGTGAAACACTTATTGTGACATCAGTAAACTGTGGGACGGATGTAAAGCACATGTTGTGATATCAGTCAACTGTTACGTGTGTTGTGACTTCATGCTTCTGATGCTCCCCATTGTATTTTCTGTAAGGTGTAGTGTGTGTATTCCTGGAATCTTTGCTACAAAGTGATGATCTTTGGATTGCTCCACAGTAGACTGTACTAACGTTATCTTTTCATGTAGAGCATTATGTTTATTTTTGTACTACCATGGAGATTGTTCTGCCTACTAGTTTTTATTCTTTTCAATTTAACTTTTTTTTTAATTTTTAGTTATACTACAAATTCTACCCCTCAGGCTGCCCTAGAAAGGTAAAACCTTAAAAATCCCACTTCTGATCATTCCTTGGCTTTACATGCCAGTGTTTTGTTTTTCATCTTCCATGTATCACTATAACACTGAGCTTACCACTGGAAAAAAACAGAGAATGGTATACTGTAAAATCTTTGGGACTCTCTGATCTCTTTGAACATTCGTAGAGAATGTGTTTATCTGCCATTCTACATTTTTGTCTTCACTGCTTTTGAGCCTCTTCTAATTCATCTGTTTCTCTAAGCATGTGTTGCTGTTTTGTGCTTTAGTGTTCTACATCATAGATGTTGCTTTGTTTAGGTGAGCAAATAAACAGTAACTCTTCACATGGAAACACATAAAAGGCCATTATCATTTAGGATAGCTAGTTTACTCACATCTTTGATGTGACCAGAACTTCCTGACTAAAGACTATTTGCTACAGTTTGCTTATTCTTAACAAAAAAAAATCCTCTGTCAGTCATTTGAGCTGTACTCATCTGTAGTTGAAAACGATTTTGTTCAATGTCCTTGGTTAGAAAATACCAGGTATGCAGACCTTAGTGTTTAGCTATGTTCTTATCAGTTGAATGTTCAACTATTAATCACTTCAATGAGAAATTAAGCTATACTGTACTCTTATGCTTGTATTAGCAGTGGATAGTGCTGGCATATGAATCATTGTGCCATTTCCCTCTAAAATACTACCTGAAACCTGCATGAGAAACTTATAGTCTTCAAATGTTACAAATATGTGTGCAACTTCCTCCTAATTGCCTTAGTTTTAGTCTACTAATGCTACACATTTTTGTTTTATGTCAGATTAGAATAAAGTGAACAAAATCACCAGTTCCTAGGAAGTTTTGGACAGGAATGGGTTTGTTACTTCTCCCATTTTTTTTCCCCCTCGTCTGGGTAACATTTACCTTGGATGTAGTCACTGGCAAATTATAAGGCAAGATGTTGCACAGAGAATAATTTACTTTGAGTTAAGGTTCTCTAGTTTTTGTACTGCAACTGGACAGAAGTTGTTCCTCCTGGTTGTTACTATCATCTACAGAAGCAAACGTGAGCACTGGGGGTACTGGTGTCAGATGTTTAAAGGCCTGAGGTATCATCTAATCAGATGGTTACACTGACTGCATACATCAGCTTTGTCTTTATTCCCCTAAGCTGTGGAAACTAAACTTTTTGAATATACAAAGAGATGCTTAATAGAACAAATGCCTTTTATTGTTCGCTTATCATATATTCCTCTTCTCCTGTAAAAGCATTTGGCAGAACTGTCTCCCACTTAAGTTTCAGATTTGCTGGACATTGTGTCATGTTTAAAATCTCTAATAATGCAAAAAGGTTCAATGGACAAATATGTCACCCAGTTTTCCATGCTATGCTTTTTGTTTTGTGTTTTAAATACCAAGGTTTAGAAGTGCTCTGAATTTTGTCACAATCATTGTACGTTGCCATCAAAGTTACTGTGATTCAGCTGAGAAAGACAAAGACTGGTCCTGAAACTGCCATCATCTGGGTAGAAAAGAAACATTTTTTGATCATACTCGCTTCCAAATCTTCCAGGTGGCTGAACTAAGCTCTCACATTCACACTGTGACCAGCGACTGAAGGCACAAACTGGTACAAAAGTCTCTTGGTCTCTTTTTAATTTTTAAAATTAAAATTTTAAAATTTTAATAAATTCAAGTAAGGCAGAAAACTTGCACTGAACAGGGGAAGAATAAGAATATGGAGGAGTAAATGGCTGAAACTGGCACAACTTGCCTTTATTCCCTTTTCCATGTTCAAACTGGGACAACCTCAGATGCTCTCTGCTGAGCTGAACACATTTAATAGAAGAAGCATGGCTCTTGTTTTTAATCTTCTTAAGACTGGAAGACCCTTTGTGTGTTCTGGTAATCTATTGCCCACAAGGAAGGAGGGAAGAAAGAGGAAAACCTATTCTCTTTGCTAAGGCCGGTTGTCTAGTTGTTTGATTCTGTGGATCAAAGCTTCTGAATTGAGGAAACTGAATTTAGCTGTTAGCTTTTAACCTGTTAAGTGCTATGTATTCAAGTTGTGCTGCTCTTTCCTGGTTGTGTTGTGCTCATACCCAGTCTGAAATTGAACCCTGCATTGCCCATGGTGAGGGGGGAAGGAAGGAACAGTGGGATTTTCCAGGAAACCACAGGAAATGTTCCTGCTTAATAGGCAGTTCTTTTCTTACCCTTCCTGCTTATCCCCTCTTAGCGTTGAACAGTGGTGACAACTAACAATTTGTAATGGGAATCAGTAAGCTATACTGAACAATGATGACCATTGTCCTTTTTAAGTCTTGTACCCCACACTGTCATCATGCATGAAGCCTGTATGTGGTGCCTCCTGAGCTCTGTTGTAATACTCAGTTCCTATTTTTGTTCCCTTAAAGGCTTAAAGTGTAGTGCATACTTAAGGAATGCACCTAGATTAAAATGCACCAATGTGTGAGTTATCAGATGTCTTAATAGCTGAGGCAAATACGTTTTCCTTTAAATTTCACCAATGATAGTTCACACTAACAAACTAATTTTTTTGTGATGAAAGAAAAGCAGAATATAAAAACATTATAAATAAGGTGGAGCTTAAAAATACATGAAGAATCCCAGAAAACATGAAAAAAGTGAAAACCACTTTGTTTCTTTACATTGTATATTTTTAAACTGACAGTCCTTGACTGAAAATGTAATTGCTTTCTCTTCTGCTTGACATTAAGGATGTTCTTTTTATTGTTGTCAGAAGGTTATTTCTTATTCTTATAGCTTTAACTTGTCATGACTCAATCCAAATTCCAACATTTTACTTATTTCAAGAGCTTTGAACAAGCTGATGTTTGAGACGAAAGCTTTTTTCATTACTTAAATTACATATTTGTGTGGGATGAGAATCAGATGGCAGCATTCTAGAAATCTAGTTCACCACTTCAGTCTTTTGTGCCAGTTATCTGTCTGGTCAGGACTTTGATATAAAGGCTTGGAAATTAGAGTTGGCATCTGTAGGCCTGTTTGTTTAAAGCTGAATTGAGTTAATAGAAATAGCCAGAAGTAAGGACTGGAGAAAAAGCCCCAAACTCTGAGGCTGAGACTCTCAGTTGCAAGACAATGCCATGACACTCAGGCAGTAATCCACAACATGGTAGGTGCAAATTTGCTGGAGGATAAATGGTCCTTACAGAAGTCATGTAGAATGACCAAGCACTGTTAACTGCATCTGTTATATGGTGTTTGCTGATCCAGGTATATGCAATGCCAGATCCTGGAATTTGGGAGGTGCAGAACTTTTTTTTTTAACCTTGCACCTAGCAGATGATATTGGAGTAATTGAGGATCCTGGTTATCTCTCTGCGCAGGAATTTGTGGCACAAAAAAACCCAAGCCCCAACCAACGTAATTTTCAGGAAAATATGTTGGCCTTGCAAATATAGTATTTGGCTCTTATATTTTTGCCATATAGCATCTTACAGGTAGGATCTGTGCCTGGGAAATAGTTGGTCCCTCCTCCTAAATTCGATCTCCAAATGAGAATTAATTTTTATAGTCACCTGGGGGGGGAAATAATCAGTGTGTCATTGGTTCTTGACCAAGACCTTTGGTTCTTCAGCTGATATGTAAAACTGCGTTTAGGATTGTGTGCTTCATGTTGACTTTTTAGCTCTGTTCATGCTTAGCCTTGATGTGCATCAAGGTATGCATCAGAAGTCTCCTCAGCTCCTCTATGAAGATAAAAATACAATGTAACTGCATAGCAAACGGATGAGTGTCAAATGAACTCTCTACCCTTTTTGTGCTTATGCTTATTAGAAATCCTGGGAGGTTATTTTTAACATGGAGGGTGTTCACATGTTTCTATACTTAAAAACTCTAACCAAGATTTTCAGTTGTAAAATAAACCTTTATTTTATAAAGTTCTAAAGTTATAAAGTGTAAAGTTCTATGCAGAGCACTGCAGTCAGAAGACAAAGGTGTACAGATTGGTAGGTAGTAGAGGCAACAATGTTAACGATTTTGGTTTAAACATCTGAGCCTCACTTAATGTAAAAATGACACTTTACATATACATTTTACAAAAATGTATGTAAATCAGATGTGTGAACTGGGACAGGTGAACTAATTTAGATGCAGTGTGCTAGGTGGTAGAGCAGAAGAATGCTCCGCTTTTTTTTAAGCATTATCATAATTGGGATTTCCAATTTAAGTTTTGTCTGCTGTGTAAATGTGAAAAGTCATAACTGTGGTGGGGAAGTAAGCTTTTTTTTTTCCTTTTTCTGGAGTACAAACCAGTCAGCTAGTACAGTTATTTTTGGCAGTTGAATATTGCTTTAGCTAGGAACCTATTGTACACTATTCCTTTTAGAACATTTTCATGAATACATAAATCGCAATAGTGGTTCTTGGCAAGACAGGTTATTCTTTCAAGTTTTAGTTAGACCTCTTCTGTCTTACTCAATGCAAACAGACAAAATAGTAAATTGAAACACAAATTACAAAGCCCCTTGGTAATTAATTACCACAGAAATGGCAGTAGTGGCCATCAATAGCATCAGCAATTGGTAAATTCCTACCTGTTTAATTTCTTCTCCTAGTATCAGTGATCTGTATGTTTTGGGTTTTTTTACTTATTTAACCATAAGTTAACTGGTTTCTATTGTTTGTTACTTTATGCATACTTGTAAGATTTTTCTTTTCTCAGTAGAAAACCCCCCCAAAAACACCAATAGTAACAAAGAGGTTTGGGTTTAGTTGTTAATATTTTCTGCCTTTCTCTCAAACAGATTACAATTTTGAGTTTTCTTCTCTAATTACAAGAAAAGTTTTTATTTCTTAATGCAGCAATTTTATATGCAAAGTCCTGGGAAGGAGGTTTAGGTTCCAACACTGTATTTTCCTGGCTTCCAAAATAACAAGCCAAAAAGATGCCTCTGCAGAAGACAGTGAGACTTCTGGGCTTATTTCCAAACTTCCATTATGTGAGCGCTTTGTTATATCTGGAGAGCACCTGTTGGAGGAGGAGTAATAAGTGAAACCTCACTTAAGCAATGGCTGCTCAGAGAGACAATCAACTAAGGACAAGGAAAACTCCTGCACTCAAGCAACCCTTGTCTTCAGCAACATCAAAAGACTACCTAAAAGGTGGAGTAAAGAAAACTGGTGAAGTATGCCTTAAGTTTTGGGGGTGCCGGTCACTTTGAAGCAACACACTTAAGAAAAGCTGATGACTTTGTGCTTCTTCTGTATAGAAACTACCCTATTTTCTAGCATCCTGCCAGCAGCAGAACTGCCTGAGTTGCTCGGAGAAGGAGGCAGGGAAGTCTTCTGCCAAAGCAGAAAGAAGAAGCTGTTGTGATGGGAGGTGTACCTCTTAGTGGAAATTTTTTTTCAGTCAGGTCAGAATTGTGAATGGATTTCATCCCTTCCTACTATCCCTGGAGACAAAGGTGAGGAATAAGTTTGCTAGTAATCCAAAGAGTATGAGGAACTGAAGGAGCATGGCCCAGAGAGGTTTAATAGAGGATGAACTTTGGTTCAGCCTTGGAGCCTGTGAATAGAAAATTCAAATTGTAACTACTCAGCAGTGGTAACATGTGACCAAGGAATGATCTGGCATGGAGGGCAAGAAGGCTCAACTGCAGAAGGGGTTGAACCGGCTGGAAGATGAAATGCCAGAGACAGAGCGACTCCCTGTACGGGAGTGAAGTTTCCCTTGCTGATGAGAGAAGAAGCAGCCACAGCATTGTCTTGTAGTGACCATTTAATGCTAATGTTTGGGCAGCAGAGCTGGTGCTGGGGATGAACCCAGCACTGGGCTGAGGTGTCCCATGCTGATGTTCACAGGATTGGTGCTGGTGCAAGTGTATATAAGGAATCGGCTCCTGAGGCATTTTTGCAGACTCCTTGTAGAACTGCTTATGACAGTAGGACTGTCCAATGCATTGTTCCTTGCAAGATTTTTTTAATATTTAAGCACAAACGTGTGGTTAACTCACCTCAAGGTGTGCTGTAAAAATTCGCCAACACCTGGAAGATACCAAGTATGGTATAAAAGGAACTGGTTAGGCTCTTTGGAAGCTAAACCTGGAAAGAACAGCCATGTTGTTGTGTTAAATGGGTGTGGATGGTGAGAAAGACTTTGGAGGCATAAAACATATGGGCAGAAACAAATTAAGGAGAACACTAGGCTAGAAAGTGAAAAAGCAAGTATAAAAAGATGGTGAAAGATGCTGGCAGTGTGAGAATGAATTAGCTGTGATGTTACTCAGAATAAGATTAAGACAAAAATGTAAGATGGAAGTGAGCAGGTACTGACCTGTGCCTGGAAAGGAGTTAAATAGTAGATCTGAAAGGGAAGTCTTGGATCTCTCAAAACTGCAAGGAAGAGAGGGGGAAGAAGCTGAAAAGTGGATAGATGGAGAAATTAAGGCTAAATCGTGAGTGGTTCATGGTAGGATGGATGAATACCACAGAGCTGTCATAAGCGCTGACCCCAGAGGCTGGTATGCATGCAAAAGGCAAAGTCAGATGTGTGACCAAGGTGGCATGTGGGGGGAGCTGATGTGTATATCGAAGGCATGTGGAAAAGACAGATGAAAATGGAGGGGTTCCTGTCAAAATTCACTGGCCAGTATGAGGTTTCAGTGGTTGTGCCGAGATGGAACATTGCACACACAAATCAGGAAGAGGCAGATGAAGTGGTGGAAGACAGAGTGCCAAATAACACTAGCTCAAAGGGAAAATGAAGGGGAAGGAGAGTTGGAGGAAAAGGAAGAAGTGACAAAGTTACTTTAAAACTGCTTTTGTGAAGAGTAGAATATTCACTATGCAACAGTAGAAAAATGAGATGCCAACTCTAACTCCTCATGTGTATATCATAATTGGGTAAGCATAATAAAGTGAAAGATGGGACTGTACTTCCAGAGTAATTCCTCTGTTCATGTTCAGCCTGATAGAATTAATCAGCTGATAAGCTGTTACAGAAAGTGAACAATACTATCCTTAATTTTTAAGTTATGAAAAATATTGACAACTTGAAACAGTGTTTGCTAGCTAATTCTTTCATCTTGAAACTGAATTGTCATGTAAATTTGAGCTATTTCAGTGCTTAAAAATTGTTACATGCACTGCATGTACTTCAGACTTTCACTTTTCTCTAAACATGTGTTAATAATAATGATGTCTCCATGAAGCATTTATGACATGCCCTGGAGTTTAATAATCAGATAGGGTTATTCAGTTCACTTGGTGAGCCATTAAGACTTTGAAAATGGGCTTCTTAAGCATAACATTTCTAGCTAATGGTCATTCGGACTTACATGTCATGGTAATGAAGTTAAATTGCTTTTCTGGCTATCAAATTATATAAATAGAAGGTGAAATTTGCTCTGAAGAACAAGGCCACATGCAGATAGTGAAATGTGAATCTTATTAATGCAGCATACGGAAAGCTGTTCCTGCTAATGTCTCCTGTTACCAGAACACCTATTACTATTACTGTTGAAGACTTGTGGTCCTTCTTGCAGCAAGAAGATGCTGTAAGTGTTGCTATATAAATAATGTGGAAATGGCATGTGGATAATGTGTAAGGATTTGTCCTGAGAAAAAGCCAGAGGGCATGACGGCTGAGCTGGAAAGATTCTAGCAGGAATGCTAGTTCATGCAGCACAGCAAATTATCAAGAAAGTGGGATTATATTTCTTTCTGGTAATGATCCCCTGGAGTTATCATGAGTGCTTAACTACTGAGCTAAGGGAAAAGTAATAGTAAAACAAATAGTCTTAAGGTTAAAATCAGAGCTTTCCGTCTGTTCTTGCTGTTGTTTCTCCTGCTTAGAATAAGAACACGTATTTAAACCAAACCTTTTCCTGAAATTTTCATTTGATACCTCTACTTCTTTGGTGAGATCAAAGCTACTATTGAAGGCCTGCTTCTTTTGAGAATTTTCAAGTTAATGATAATGCAGTTCAAAAAAAGTGAACAGAAATGAGAAAAATAAGGAAACAAATTTAAGAACTTTAGTTCATCATTGTTAGAGTAAAAATGATATCCATAGGTCTCCTTTAATAATGCTCTGTGGCAGTTCCAGTTTTGATGGATGGAAAGAGAGCTTTTTTTTCTCCAAGATGCTTTCATGGATAGTAATAATTCACCTATTTTGAGCTTGAAAAACTTCATGCTAGTTTCCCATATTTAAAGTTTCAGAAAAGCAGTGTTTGTTGTAAGGAAATTATGCCTGAAACTGGAAGCTGACCAAGTGTGTTTTAAAGCTAAACATCCTTAGAGAAGGAGGCCGTTTATAATAGTAGTGGAAAGTGAGCACACCGGTTTGAATTAACAAGGAAAGACTGGGCAGCCCTAAAGATTAACAGTTTAACTGTTCTGGTTTTACAAACTCTGTCTGTGTTGATGGTGTTGAAACCAATGCCAGTGTTTTCATTTATGCCATCATATGGATCACTTGCACCTGTGAACTACAGGTTTTTAACAGTTTTGACTAGAAAGCTGCAAACTATACTCACATGCGTGCTAGACACCGTTGTGACTTTTACCTACCATGGAAAGTGATACTAAAATGTGATGGAAAAATTCTGTTTGGAGGTCAGAGGAGTAGATCTTTAAGAATATTCTATGTTTGAATCCCGTCTGGCATGATTAAGGAGGTGTAGGCAATGATGCTTATGTTAGCAGCTCTCCTTATAGAAACAAGATGGTAGAAAGCCTGCGGAGGAAGTAGAGGATCCTGAGACAGCGAGAAGGAAAAAAGAGCCTTTCAGCTTCTTGCTTTACCTCTCCAGTCAGTTTCTTGATGTCATCCGGGGGCTAGTGGCTATTGTGGTCTTTCTGTCATATGCTCCTTTAACAGACTTCCACTGGCACATCGAAAGGCTTAGATGATGCATGTTGTCCTCATGGTGACTCTTTTTTTCTGCACCTTGGAAAAGTGTCTGTTCTTCCAGCAGATACTCTTAAACCAGTACAATGATTGGGACTGCTAACGCGAGTCTGAAGAGAGAGGAAGTAACTACAAGCTCAAGAATGACATCTGGATAAACAAACAAAAACTCCCAATGAAAACAGCAACAAAAAAAGGGCTGAGCTTTGTTTGACTAGTGATTATAAGCATCAAAAGCCACCTTGGAGGAGGCTAATAATGCTGCAAATGGTGCGCAATTAAACAAAAGTGCGATGAAGAAATATACAGGCTAAAAGAATGTACTCGGTGTTGCCAAATGCAGCAAAGTTCTCACTGGAAGAGTGCTTCTGTTTGATTAAGGACTGGCACTGCAGAAAATTCCCAAGAGAGCTTCATGTGCGTATCCCTTGGATAGCTGGTGAGCACTGGAGAATATTTTGAGTAAACATTTTGTACAGTGAAGTAAAATACCGTTTAAAGTGCTGGGGAAAAGAAATGTTCAGTTGAATAAGATTGTAAGAGTGGGTTCGTATCTGAGAAAATAAACAGTGCTTTTAAGTGGAAACTCCTGACCAGAAGGGGTTTACTTCAATATTTCTTTGTGCCTTGGTGGGTGCAAGCTTTTCTGTATCTATTAAGTGTCTAGTTACCTGGCATTTGCAGCAGATATAGTCAAGTTTTCTTTAACCCTGAAAACCTTTTGAAACTGGAGATAATTATCCCTTAATAGGACAGTGACATGGCAATGTCCTATGGAATTGTAGGAACTGATGGCAATGGAATTGTAGGAACTGATTCTAATGATCTTTTCCTACCTCAAGTTTTGGCTAGGGTACTGTACCCTTTCAGGTATTTTCTAAAAGGAATGCTGGAATCTTTTCAGAGTCTGTGGAGAGTCTAGAATCCCAGTAGTGAGGTTTCTGGATGTGTAAACCAGTAAATGCATCAATATTATTCAATGTCAGTCTTGATCACTGCCACTTAAATAATACAGTATCACGAAGAATGCTTTTTAAATAAATTTATCTTCCTCATCTTACTCTCTTGGAAAGATCTGAATTATAACTACTGGAGTTTTTGATTCAGGGAACATGTTTTCATTATTTTATTTTTTAATTCTTTGGCATCATTTACCAGGTTCTTGAAATCCTGTGGTGTTTGCTTTTTTAAAAATTCTTCCCCTATATTGGAATTACTATATTTTTCATGTTTGTAACCTTATAGATTAATCTGAAATGAAAAATAGCCCAAATAATAACGCTGTTCAGCAGCGACAGGGATCATTTACTGTGTGTAGATAATGTGAGAGGAAACCCCTCTTCCCCCAGGGACCACTGTCTGCAACCTCATGCTGTATGGTTTCTATTCCTGAATAGCTCTTCAACTCTGCATTCAGCAAGTTATTGGAGTACTTGAAAGTGAGCATTTCTGGAAGAGGGCAGGTTGTACATTGGGAGTGCAGCACAGGTAAACTTCTTTCCAACAGCTTGGCAAAACTATCATATTCAGCGTCCCTCTCAGTTGTGTAACTCATGTTCTAGCTGCAACATTTGCAAGATGTGAATCACTACGAATGGTTCTGTTGTGTTCTATGCAGCCTCGTTCACGGCTTCGGAAAGACAAAGTTATTTTCCTTTTCTGCTGCTTATGTTCACTTAAGATAAGCATTTCTGCAGTACTGCTGTAAAAATTGCCGATGTGGAAGTCTAGGCCTTAAGTGCACATTAAGTGTTGCTTTGCATATGTAAGCTTTATATGCCATAATGACAAAGTACATCTTACATTTTAGCTATTGAAATGGTGGCTTCTTTCTCCCACTCACCCTCCAACTGATGAGAGGAATAGGAAAATATTCCTTGGGATAAAGAGAACATTTTGGTGATAGACATCTTTTACTGACTTTTTCCCTTTCAATTTTTGGATCCTTCCAAATACCAAGGGTCTCTTTTGCTTTGTTTCCCTAGGATTTCCGAATTTGCAAAATCTGAAATTTTCCTTATAGGGTTTAAATGATGTCAGTCCTTCATCCTCATGTGGACCTCTAAAGGGCATAGTATTGCAGCTTAGATAACTTTTTTTTTTTTTATCATGAGGTCTGTGTAGTGGTTCCAGACAGCACTGATTGTTGTAGGCTGGTGTTCTCTGGTGTGGTGGGTTGAACTTTGCTGGTAGCTAGATGACCACCCAGCCCCTCTCTCACTCCCCAACCTCAATAGGATAGAGGGTGAAACTAAGATCAAAAAGTTTGTGGATCAAGATGAAGACAGGGAGATCACTTACAAATTACCATAATGGGCAAAACAGTCATGAGTTGGGGAAAATTAATTTCTTGCCAATTAAAATACAGTTGGATGGTGAGAATGAAAGAAAAAGACTTCCTCCAGAATGGTTCATATCAATCTGGTATAACAGTAAAATAAAACTACTCACAAATTTCAGTGTCTTGAATATAAGTATGAGACAATCTGTTAGATGGAAGGAAAATACTGTGGTTTTGTGAGTGTAACTTCTATAGATAATGAGGATCGTGTGGATTTCTAGAATTTAGTTGACTTCCTGCAAGACATTTTCTTGGTTCTCTGCTTTTCCTTAGTGATTTCAACAAAGGTAATCTTGAACTACGTTGAATAGGACAGGGCAGTTCTGGAGCCTGCAACTTGCTTGAAGCTGGAAGTTTGATACTTTAAATACCTTCCACTATAGCTTGTTGTGTTTTATATTTAATGCCAAGTGTTGTTTCCAGTTGCCATAGCATCAATTATGAGACTTCATGAATTAATTACTTAATTATGAAGCTGCTTCTGCTCATTTTACGAGAAGTTGAATATCTCCCTTTCTTTTAAAGCTATGCTAATTTAATAACAACACAGAAACCCAAATTGGCCCTTGGCTAAAATTGAAAATCCATGTTCTGCATGACAGATCAGATTTGTAGTTACAGAAACTGGACAAGAATATAGTCGTGTATGTGTGTGTCCCGGTACTTCTCTGATTTTTTTCTGGGCTTTTTTTCTTAGCATGAGCTTAAAGGAAAGGCAGTTTTAGCAGGTGCTTGTCAATTTTTTGTTTTTTTGTTTTCTTTTTTTTTTTATATATTATTTGTACATTTTAATAGAGAATCTTTTGTGTAGTTCTGGGTTTGAAAAGATTCTTGGAAGTACTATAGACATAGGAAAATCACATTTACAGCTGGTGTTTGTTTTGAATCTTCATAATGTGTTTTAGGTATAAAGCTCTACATTATTATGGTGTTATAGATCAACAGATTGTAGAAAGAAACTCTTAATTTTGATTCAGTTCTGTTGAAGCAAATATTTGACAGACTTTATAGATGAAAGTTGTTCTTTTTGAGCTGTATGTAAATTGCTTTCATAATTGCAAGTGGAAATGAATGTTTTTAATCAATAGGCACTGACCTAGGGCAGCTTAAAATTATTCTGATGATGTTTGTTCTTAAATTGGTGGGTTTTGTAAACAAACAAACAAATCTTTCTCGTAGATACAGTACATATTGTCATGTTGGGAAGAGGTGAAACTCCAAACTATTTCTACTGCTTACATGAGATTTAAAAAAAAAAAAAAAAAATCACACAAAAGCAAAAAAACATTTGTTGCTAGTAGATGATCAAAGTCTCTGGGACACTTCAAATTATGGGCATGGAGACAGAGAAAAAATAAATGTAACAGTGTCTCTCTTTTTATATTACCAAATGATCAGATTTAATGCATTTTCTGGTTTGGCCTCTTACATACTCTCTCCAATCTAGTCTGCCTTGCCTTTCCATTGTCTGTGAATTTATTCCCATCCACATATCTTCTAATAAGAGAAATCTAATCATGGCCAGCATACAGCCTTAAATGTAAATAGGATACAGCTTATCATTTGGTGCTCTATAAAATAATTATGGCTATCATTTCACCTATTTTCTATGTGTTGTAGCTGGGCAAAAAAAATTACTGCTTTCATTGTTGGAAATTTAAAAAGAAAACATTAACAAAAAACCCCAACCAAATAAAAAAAAAAACCAACCCCAAAACAAATTAATAATTTGTTCATTATGAAAATGGCTTTATTTTTCAACACTTTCTCCATCCTAAAACATGGAGCAGGAGAGAGAGAGGAGTGGGAACAACCTGTCCCTTTTTCCCCCTTGCATCCAAATATTTTTTTCTTGGTGATATTTTTGTGAGAATTGCAAAAGAACTAAAAAATTGTAAAGAAAATTTCCCCTCTGGAAGGGAAAAATTATCATTTGATAGCTTATATAAACTGATTAACCTCAGGACTATATTGTAGTATACCTGTCTGTATGCAAATATAAACAGATTTATACAATTGTTACAGTATAGACTAGATCTCATCTGAGTATCAAATTGGGGGGGTTTCTTCTTTAAAAGGCACTTGGGCAGATGGCTGTTAAAACTCCAAGCATCAGCTCCTGTGCACACTTAAGGCACTGTTGGGCATAACAGTGATGAGATTATAAAAAAATTTCGGGTTTATATTCCTCAGTGGAAAATTTAAGTTTGAATGTTACACATTTTTCAGTTAGTGCTATGACTTAATGCTTTTCTTGCAGTTTTAAAGTGATGTTTACAGTGGGAATGTATGATATCATGGTTTAAAATAAAAGGTAAGAGATGAAGAAATTGTCACCTAACCAAAATGTAATGAAGCACATTTTTCAGCCGAATTAGGGAGAAAAGCTGCTAGATACTCGAACTGTGTTGTTATGCTCCAAATGTGGTCCCAAAGCAGAGCTGCTCCTCCAACATAACATTTTTCCCATGTTTAAAAAAAGCAGCCTTTCTTGCTGCTGCTGTGATATCACCAGTAAAATTCAGATGAGTATCTGGCTTAAAAACTTGCAGCCTGAGTGTCATGGTTTAACCCCAGCCAGCAACTAAGCACCACGCAGCTGCTCACTCAATTCCTGGCCCCCCCGCCCCCCCCCAGTGGGATGAGGGAGAAAATTCGGGAGAAGTAAAACTCGTGGGTTGAGATAAGAACGATTTAATAGAACAGAGAAGAAGAAAGTAATAATGATAACACTAATAAATTGATAACAGTAATAATAAAAGGATTGGAATGTACAAGTGATGCACAGTGCAATTGCTCACCACCCACCGATCGACACACCGTAGTCCCCAAGCTCCCACTCCCCCCAGTTTATATACTGGACATGACGTCCCATGGTATGGAATACCTCGCTGGCCAGTTTGGGTCAGCTGCCCTGGCTGTGTTCCCTCCCAACTTCTTG
>JANZLQ010000100.1:9029339-9043143 GCA_026212715.1 Elanus axillaris
ACCCCACCCCCCCCAAAGAAAACCACCAAACCCCAAACAAACAACACACCTCCACCCCCGAACCCACAACAAAACAAAACCTCTCATTGGCACCTCTGATCTGACTGGAGTCCTCAGAAATGGGCAAATTGGTGTTTTGCTAACTGGGGTCCACAGTACGAATGCAGCGGATGGGGCTGTTGCATGATGCTTGCTACCTGTTCCACCCTCTCACCTCACCCTCCCCCAGGTAGCCTGGTGGGAGGGTAGAGATCCAAGGGGCAAGGTCAACATAGGAATCTGTGGATGTACCTAAAGAGAGGTGCATAGTCTTAAATGTGGTAATGGCATAATTTAGACACATCTTGAATGATTGCTGTCACGGCTGTTGGTAATGTGTGGCTTGTGTGTAATATGTCTTAATGGGCACAGAAGGGAGAGAATTATTACAATGAAGTCTCTGACCTCTCCTGATTATTTTTTTTCCCCATGAGACTTGTAGGGAAGTAGCCAAAGCATTCTGCGGAGTAGGTCACAGCATGTGGAAACATGATCTGTAACCTGCCAGTCCGGCACATACATGAGGCACGTAACGCTTCTGTGAGAGAGCTGCGTTAGTAGAGAGAAGGTACAAATCCTGTCATAGGAACAGGCGTACAAGGGAGGAGCAAGCTCTCGCAGGCAGAGATAGGTGTAAATATGTTTTTCTGAAATATTGTTGCTGCCTTTATGAGATGCATAATTAATATTCTAAACCTTATTGTTCAGAGTGGCAATTTGCAGGTCCTTTGGATGGGGATATGGAGCTGTTGGAAACATAAACATCTCCTCTAGCAATTTCTTCGGCAGCGTGTTGTGCCTTTTATTGTCTGAATCTGCCTGGGAGTGGCTTTAAGATCCAGTAACCTGATCTTTTATCACTCTTGGAGGCTTCCTTTTCTGGTATGCCCCGATGCATTCAACACATGTCGGTATTGTACACGACCAGCAATCAGACCAATTCAGGCTCACTTTCTCCGTCTGCAAGAAACGGCAAATCATCCACTGGTGAATGCTTCTCAGAGTTGTCAGCCGTCTGCAGCTAATTTCTGTGCTGCTCATCAACCCCATTTAAGAGACTGGAAGTGCTGTGGATGACCAAGCTAGAAAGCATTGACAAGATCTTATCTCAGGAGTAAAGACTACTTAAGAATGAGAGAAGAAAATGGCTTTTCTTTTCTTTAGAGGAATCAGACTGATGTGAGAACACCCAGTTTCTCACCGAGGAAAACAGAACAAGGCTATGAGCAATTCAAGGCTGTGCAGGAGGAGCAGAGACTGCCTTTAAACAGCAGTTATTCTATTACTTGTCTGAGAAACGTCAGCAGATGGACTTTGGTTTCAGTGCTGTGAATATTTGCAGTGGCTTTGCATGTTGGAATACAAGCAGTGATCTCTTTTATTCCCCTTCCCCTGTATATTTACCTGCTGAAAAATGAGTGAGGAAGCAAAGGAGAAAAATGCTAAACCAGCTCACAGGAAAAAGAAAGGAAAAAAGGTAAACTCCCTGTACAGACAGCCTGCTGTAATGCCTCTTTTTAGTAATTTTGTGTTCTAGCAGTTTGCTTCTGGGTGTGGAGTGGCTTCGGTTTGATAATTTGTTTAGAATAAGGATGATGGTAGAATCGGGATGGTTTTGTTTATGCTAGATGCTGATGGGTGTGTTCTTTGCTAGAATCAGTAATACCATCACAACTCGTTTGTTCTGCATTATTTAAATATTCCAGTGTTTGAATGTATATTAGTTACAGAATTTAAATGTGGATGTAGTTTTCACAGTATATTGCAAACACAAGACTAACAAGTAAACAGATATCTAAATTAAGCCTTTTTTAAAGGAGAGACTGATAATCAACATGTGCTCTTGTAAATGAATATTATGGACATTGTGAAGAAAAGCAAGTTTTACAATAAGTTTTTATTTTTAAAAAGCCACATTTTCTTACTGTATGCCACTGATCAGTTTTATATATTTTGGGGGCTTGGAAATATTGTGGTTAAAGTAAACTCTGGAATAAAATTCCAGTTTCAGTGGAATTAAATTATGTTATGGTATAAGTCTTTTGCCTGAGACTGTACTTGGAAAAATGAATTTGATTACCTTCTATGTTGCAGTTTTTTGCTTTCCTGATATGCATGTAATTTCCCCCTCCCATTTTGAAATGGATGATTTTCATGTGTTTACACTGAAGAGCCAGATTGTTAGATCTAGGAAGTTGACTTCTTCAGGTTTTTCTAACTCATATTTTAAATATTAATTCTGCATATCCATGTATAATGTGAATTTCCTCAAATACTGTAGAAAAAGGTATCTGAAAGGTTTATCATTGTTGCAGAGAATATATTCAGACTCCCACCCTTTATATTCTGAGCGTATGTTTGCCTTCCTACCATATGAAAGTGCATGACAGCCTCATAGTTAATCCATTTCCTTGGTGAAGGATTCAGTAAAGATTGTTGAAAAAGCAAATTAAACCAGATTGGCCCCTCTGTTCTCCCAGAATTGCAAAGAGCAGCTTTGGAAAAAAGCAGGGGAAAATATCATTGAAACCACTTTTAATGATAAATTACAAATACCTTCCTGACATACACAATGCTTCCATCAGGCATGATAGATTGCCTCAGAACTGGGAGACATATCTACAGCTAAATTCTGGGGTGGGTTTTAAATTTTGACAGTGTTAATAGTTTTACTCTGTTATACAAATTATTTTTGTGGCATTCAGCAATCTAGGTGTAGTTTCATAGCACATGCCAAGTTTCGTGGCTTAAGCTCATGTAGATCCATGTCTTCTAGAGGACCAACCCAACAGCCAATAAGACAGAGCAACCCAGGTGATTTAAGATTAAGCAAAATTTGGAGTCTCACCTGTTATTCCAGCAGTGGCTGGTGATAGTCTACCTGTATCTTTACCTTGTAGAGGTGATAATCTCTGTGGGCAGGCAGCTACAGCTGCCCTGTCCAAATCCACCCTCTATTGACTGGTACAGTGTGTCATTGGTCTCAGGGGAGGTGGGCGGAGGAAACTGTCAGACATGTTTACATTTGTGAGCTGCTGCTGTGAGCTTTGAAGGCCAGTGGCACAATGCTCAGTTGATGTCTTCCGAGGTAATAATAAAGACTACCGTTACATGCCTCGAGCCTTTGCTACAGGAGCTGTAGCTAGGGTGTGACTGCAAACCATTATGTTTCAATATGGAGTAGCTAGAGCTTTTTAAACCTGCAGGAAGTGTTGTTTCACTGCTCTGTTTGATTTTCCTTCATGCTGTGGGAATTTTTGAGACTGCTGGGATATGCTGTATCAGGCTGAGGCGTGTCCCTCATGACTAGTGCACATCAAGGCTGCTTACATGTCAGTGTTAAACACAGGCTTTGGCCACAATGTGCCTGATGGAAATTGAACTACTCTTCTTTTTTAAACAAGAAGCAACTGTTTCTTCTGGTCCTAGTAGAAATTTTCTCTGCTTTTCACAGTTCATTGGGGGAAGGTTTTAAATTTATTGTTTTGATTCAGAAGATGTCTCTGGCCAATGAAGAAGCACTTAGTTAACTCGGGAATGCTCTCCAAGAAGAGTTTGATAAACAAATGGTGTTTGGCTGTAAACTCCTGAGCCAGGTGAAAGCTTAACTGGGTCTGAGATTCCAGTGAGTTATACCACCTGTCCATCCTAAAAGTAGGTATCCTGAAATGGGTATTTCCATGGCCGCCTTCCTGTTCTCTTTAGTTCCTTTCTTGGCAGCTGCGCTTTCTCCATATTTAGCCTTTCCCTCGCCTTCTGTCTCATCTTCAGAGCAGAGTTGTGGCAACTCTTCCTTCTGCTCTTTGATTGCTGAGGTCCCATTGCATATCGCATTCCCTCTTCATCAACTCTAGGTTTTCCTGTTCTTATGCAATTTCTGAAATAAAGATACAGAAAGAGCAGGAGCACAGCCATGGAAAGGTCGCACAGTGTGCTGTAGGGAAGCCACAATCGGTAGTGTGTGTTCTGATTTTTCCAGAGTTGTATGATTAAGATGTACCACAAAAATAAGCCTTAACCTCACAAACAGTGTCTCACTTCTGAGCACGGACACATACAATAACTGTGCATTTAGAACAGATTGGCCAAAGCAGAAGATTTTCCACAAGTATGCTGAAAATTTCCATCTAGATGGAGAGGAGGAAGATAAGAAACAAATCGCTAGGTATTGCTGAGATTTATTTTGAAGGATGGACAATTTAGATGAAAGCAGAATACTGTGTTTAGCACTGTGATATTAAGTGGGGATACAGCTTTCAAAGGATTATGAAAGTACTGCATCAATATTTATTGCTGAGGCTACATTGAACAGGAATAGCTCTGATGGAATTGGAAGCCTAATAAGTCTTGCTGTTCCATCCTTCAGGGTTTCTCTCTACCAGCAGCCTGTGCCTCTTGCACTTGAGCTTCAGTTGTCCTGCAATTTCCAGCCATGCTTTTACAGACTCAGTGTTTTGAAACTGTCAAGTTGAACCCCTAGGCATTACGGAGTGGCTTTATCTTGTATGTTTGTGTCACCACTTTTCAGTAAATTTTGGAATTTCAATTATAGAAGAGCACTGAACTTGGCTGTCACTAGAGATGTAAGATGTGTTTTGATTTTTAACAGTAAAGAAGTATTCTTTCCTCTTCTCCTTCAAACTGCCAGAATGAAATTAGCCATGAAAATACTTGTGGTCCTCTGAAGCTGTAAAAGATAATTAGAAGTGCATGAACAAGAAATAAATTAGACCAACCAGCTCAAAACTTATGTAGTAAAAAATTTTTTTTCAATTTAATTTTACAGTTTTTTACTGGATACCAGTCACTTCTGAGTAGTGGGAAATTTCACTTTAAATTCTCATACCAGAAGCTTTGCTGGAAATGCCTTTTTTTTGTTTGTTTGTTTTGGAGAATCTTTCATTCTCCTCTTCCTGTGCCCCCTCCAAGATCTTCAGACAACCTGCACAATTAATGGTGCTGATGTGTCTCTCAGTATATGTGTAGCAGAAATCAGTAGCAAAAGCTCCTAACAGAAATGTGTAAAGACTTTATTCTTAAATGTACGCAGGAGAGAGCTCATGTTGAGCTCTTAATGTGATTCTAGAGTAATCTGTTTATTAATTCACTTCACTGCCTTATTTAGATGATCACTGTAGTATGATTTCAGCATTGTGTTCCATTGCTTTGTGTAAAATATGTATATGCTTGCTGGGAGGAGTGAGCTGCTTATGCAGCGGATTGAAAATCAGTGCTTGGGGTCAGAATGTTTAGGGCGGCCAGCATTATGATTTTTGGACTAATAGGTTGTTTAGCTCAGTCCACTTTTCTTGAGCCAGTAGCATGGGCTCACTACACGAGGAACACACTTTGCAATTTCTGCCAGGGAGTATTTTGCTCTGTCTGTAACTCCAAGGTTTGACTCAGCAGCATTAGTGGCTGTCTCCAGAGGCAACTCTCCTGTTGTTGCACATGGTTGAAAATCTGGTCAGCAGTGTGCCTTTATTGGGATGAGAAACTTCAAGGGGCTTTTGTGTGGGGGTAGGTGCTGAGAGGTCAGAGGTTCTTGGGCATGATGAGCCATTCCCCCACTCTTGTGAAAATATAGTATCAGTAGTGGTCTGGGAGAAGAGTTGTCCCCACCTCTGATGGAGCTGGATCAGGCCCTTTATAGGCAAAGCCCGCCTCTGCTGAAATAGCATCACTGATTTCAGTGGGGACAATATCAAGGGGCCTGAGGTCTTGGCATCTCATCTTTACATGGTCAAATGATTCATCTGTGCATGCATGATTACAGTGGGACTTCTGGTGATCCTAACTCAGCACCTGCAAGGACCAACTTTCGTCGTAACAAGATGAGAAATGGTGTTTTGTTTCTGAGAGTCATCATGGTATCACACTTCTTTCAAAGCTGTCTTACAACTAGATTTACTGATTTGGTTGCTTTAATGAACCATGTTTATCTATGTTCAGTTCTCATACACGTTATGGTTGTTTGGGGAGAATATTCACTGCTGTTTGCCCCTGGTGGAGAAGTACTTATTGCAAATGGTAAAGAAAATGTTCGTGGTAGACTTTTCTGAATTTTTTGTAGCTTTTAATTTATTCATAAATAACTTATTACTTGGAGTGTAAATTGATTTCTAAATTTGGGTTGTTCCTGACAAGCTGAGAAATTAAAATCTGCTTAATTTGTGAAATAAAATGCAAAAAGACTCTTCAAGGAAACAGTCTCTCTTCTTGTCTTGGTAAGTAAGGTTTACACTATGTTGTTAATTTCAAGTTTCTACGGATGATAAATGGTTCTCCAGATTTAAATTTGACTGTACAGTGATGGTCTTAAACCTTAATACGTCAATGCATCCTATGCTGAAAATTTAATTCAGTGGCATGCTAAACAGACCTGTTTGGCTTTGCTTGCCGATTTCTACTTGTTCAGGTTTAACATCCATTTTATTGATGTGATAGATTCTTAACCTCACATTTTTGGCAGATACATTAAAGAAAAAACAAAGTACAAAAAGCCCCTGGAACTTTTGGAAGATACTCCCCATTTGCACGTCCAAATAGCAAAAGCCCAAGAAAGTAGAATGAAGAAGTCTTCAATCATTATGACTATCCTTAACTTACTTGCTCCATTTTATAAAACTTCAGGCTTTAAAATTGAGTTGCCTTGAATCAAACACATTTACATTTTCTTGCCATCTACAGTTTTCTGAATTGTCCCAGAAAATTGTAGATGCATCGATTCCTCTCACCTTGACAGGAATCACTTTGGTACATAGTAATATCATTGTTTTCCTCTTATTAGACTGGAACAAAATAAAACATATGTAATGGCAAGCTAAACATCTCACTTGTTTGAAATGAACCACTTCAAGTGTTCATTTTCCCTGGAAAAAAATACTCTAATTGACATTACCTAGCTTCAGTAGTATTAGTAAACAGCTCCTAGTTCGTAGGTACATATGGTTAAAAAACAGTAAGTAGATGTTATTGTTATAGTCTATATGAAACAGCAAGGTGTGCTATGTTGTTGAATTTATAACATAATTCACTGTGTAGGTAAGTGATAGAACTTGTAACCTGAGTGGCAATCCTTCCACTTGCTGCTAAATTACCACTATTGCTAAAAAACAATTTTTTTTTTAACAGAGGAAATCTGCAGTTTGTGAGAGAATGTGAAACCTGAAGGAGATTCTCGGATCCTGTGACATAAGTTCATCCTACAGTTTTGAGCTTTTTCCAGAAAATTCAGGTGTGAATGGTTCTTGTCCTTCTGAAGGATGGGTCTAGGAAGTAGAAGTACAATTGTAGATAAGTGCTTCTGCTGATTTTTGTTTCTCTTCTTCATTCACCAACTTTTGCTCCCCTTGTGGGAATTTTCCCCTTTCTTCAATGAGCCATGTTTCCAGTTGGTATAGGTCCAGTCATTTCCCAGTGTTGCTTTCTTTGAGGCCTGTGTTGACTTTTCCTTCTTCCATTTCTTTTTCAGCATTTCTCATAGGGTTTCTGACCTGTACCTTCCCTTGAATGACCTTGGCTTTTGCCATGTGTCCTCTGTCAGGAAATTGATGGCCTTGAGTCAGTTTTTGGGTTGAATCTTCTGTTCTCTCAATACTTTACTCATGTTGAATTGGACGCCTTATAGTGGGTTTCCATCTCTAGAATAGAGCCTGTACATTTTCACTCATATTATCACCCAAAGGACTGAGGTCCCACACGGGGTCTGGTTCCTTGGTGGCCTCTCCTGGGTGCAGTGTAGCAGAGTACAAGTGCAATGGGCAGTGTTCTAGGATGGCTTGCATGTGGGTTGCTGCTGGTGCCTGGCGCCTCAGCTGGAGGACTTCCAGTGCCTCCTACTCCATAAGCTAGGCACTTAAAGTCTGGGTCAGGTTGTCTCCTTTGCAGTAAATTGTTTTGTGTACAGTGAGGTTACAGTTAGATTGGATTACAGAAGGTGTGTTTCAGCTACAAGAGACGCAGTGGATCAGCTTCAGTTACAGACTGCAGTTTTGCAGTCATCAGTAGGACAGAAAATGATATAAAAGTTTCTGTAATAGGGTTTTTATTAAACCACTGTGTAAACTTCAGCTTGCTCCAACTTCAACTTATTTTGAATCATATGGAGACCTTTTCCAGGTTTCTTAGAACCCAGAGGGTCTCTCTTTAGTATCTGGGATTTTCTTTTTCCAAACCCTGTGACTGATACAGTTACAGAATTTGGCAGGTCTTAGCGATAGCACCTAGGCAGGCCTGGTAGGTGTTAAAATGCTTATGACATTTATGCAATGGTTATGTCTTAAACTAAAAAGACTTTGATCAATCTGTCCAATTACAGATTGAGAAAACTAAATGTGCCTGGGCATCCCCCTTTGACTCCCAAACAAGAGCCTAACCCTTACTGGGCATGGGCTTGTTCCTCAGTCCATTTACCTCACTTCCACTTTGTGGAGATGGGGGTCGAACCTGCAGCTTTCTTCCACCTCTGGCTGACTCCAGGCAGGAGTAGGGGATGTTGTTCTGCAGTGTTTCAGGGCCTACAGAGAGCCAACACCCTGCTAGGCAGGAACTAACTCCATTGCATTTTTGTTGAAAGGTGTCTTAGCAGGGAAGAGATGATTACCCAACGTAAGCGATTTAGGCTTTTAAGCTGAAAAAATAGAGGGTTTTGTTTTGTTTTTTTAATGTTTTTGAAGCTCCATATTCATTGCAAATGTTGGAGCTAGGGTACCATGACTATCTGTTGGATCTTTTACTTGCCGAACAAGTTCAGCTTTAGTTTAAATCTTAATGCTATATAAAACCATTTTATTAAATTGGAAAGTGTTAGGTCCTTATTTCAAGTAATGAAGCTTTTGGTATCTGATCAAACCAACAATATAATGAATTCTTCTTGGTCACTTTTGTGAACACCTCAGTTTTCAATTTTGGAATATGAGCAATAGTTAAATACTTTATGGAAGTAATAGTAAAGTCCACATTGTCTTCTAGTTATTTTCTAGCTTGCTCATGGAGGTACAGATTGTTGCATTCCACTGAATGCCAGGTGCTACGGCTTCCAGGGTCAGTCAGTAGTATTTGCTGGATAAACTGAAACAGGCATGAACTTTGCTATCCCTTCATTCCCAAAGCAGCACGGAATAAACACTGCCTTTTTTTCTTTAGCACTGAAGAAGAGGAACGAACGGGCTGGATGCGGATATGGGCTGTTTTCTTTAGAATTTCTTTGATATATGATACATACCGTGTCTTATTACATCTAAATTAAATGCATAGCTAAGTATATTTAAGACACTTAATTTGAAGTGTTACCATCACAGACTTGTTTCAGGTTTGTGCTTAGAAGATGTTTTGGTTGCTGAGAATTTTCTATAGCGCATTAGTGATTTGTGAATGTAAACAAGGATTGATTTATCTGAATAATTTTTTTAAGGAGTCGTCATATTATGAAAGGAATAATATAAAGCAATGTGGTGCTTGATGCTGTTCACCTTTAGGTATGTTTCATAGTTTTGTTTAAAACTGCTGTTTAGGGGGAATAATCATTTTTGTGTGTGTAATAATGGTTATATAACCATTGTGTATTGCTGGTTTGTGTGTGCCCTTTTTCTTCTAGTTTGACGTAAGCTTATATCAATGTCAAAATGAACAGATAACTGCAAGCTGTGTTCCTCCTCTTCTCTTTTTGGATGTGTCATTCACGGCATAATCTGTAGTGAACAACTCTACCAATTCTGGGGTTTTTTTCCTTAATGAAATAATATGAAAAACAAAAGTTAAAAGAACACCAACAGTTTTTCTATACTACCTGCGATTTGTGTAATTTTCCCTAATGGTGCTTTTAAGGAGGTCCTCTTAGTCAAGTGGTGGTTGATGCTTTTAATCAAGGTTGTATCACTTATTTCTCTTAATTGGTTTCTAAACTAGAAAGTAAGAATCTTTCCGAAAAGATCTGCAACATATGTAGGATTCACAGTACTGATAAGACCCTGTTAATCTGAATTATTCTAGTGTGCTGGGAATTTATAATTATCTTCAAATTTGTATCAGGAGAGTGAATGGGAAAATCTGGGAAAGGAGGAGGTGGTGGAGGAAGTGGGATTTTCAGAAGATCTGTCCAGGGTTGCTTTTCCTTGGGCAGGAGTAGGGACAGGGCATTTGCCTCTTCTGCTGTTTCCAGTTTTTTCTTGCTGGGTACCTTTGGCTGGAGCTGTGTCTGGGCTTGTTTGCATATTAAAAACACATGGATATACTGATCTTGCAGGCTACAAGAATAAATAATGTTTGCTATAACACTCTAAAGCAGGAGTTGCTATGTGTGGTGAGGATAAAATTTATCCTGATGGAGATGGCCATCTTCAGGCAAAATCTCAGCTACGTGTGAAGAGTGTAAATGCAGAACATACAAGCCTCAGGCAGAGTGCTGTAGGATTCACATGTACCCTAGTCAGACAGGGCTAATGCTATGCAAGTGATGCAGAGGACTCTTCCCTGCTCCCCTAAACAGACCTGTGATTTCATTTACTTAATTACTGCTGTGTGTTGTTGGGAGGCAGTATCATTACTAATTAGTAATTAATATTTGCAGTATAATGGTAGTATGGAGTTATCACAGGGGAGAGTCTTAGCATATAGAGCAGTGTCACTTTGAATGGTTTTCCAGCTGAAATTTTATTATCAAAGATGGTCTGGATAATTCTGGTGTCTGGTTCCACTCATAGTGTATTGAGTATGAAGGACGCATCCCAGAGAGGGGTTTTATTTAAGTGTCCTTTTATTATATAAAAACCTAAATATGGGGATGCCAGTCTACCCTAAACCATGGTGGGATCCAGCTATTTCAGTCATCCAGGCACCGCAAATTTAAGCCTGTTTGGCACAGAGTGGTTTCTTACATCAATTTTTGTGTCTAACTTTTTTTTTTTCAAGCAAGTTTAGTTTTGAACATTTCATGCTCTTCATATGTGTCGATTACATAATTCTTGTATAGCTCCATCAAAAGAATGAATGAACCGATGAGTACAAGTTATAATGGAAGCAATTAACCTCTTTCCTTTCATTACTACTTCTGCTACACTGTGGCCCTTGCTTAGAGTCCCACGCCAGTTACATACAACTTCCTGGCATTTCCTTGCCACCTGGTAAGAAACAACTTTCTGTCATTAGGAACATCAGCTGTGAAATACTTTTGGAAAGTAAAAATAGGAGGAAGTATTTCCTAGGCAGGTGAAATCAGTATCTTTGCTTTTATTGCCAGGAGAGTCATTCTATCACATATCTAAAATGAGTCTCGTATGTGGAGAGGGAATGTCCCAACTGAAAATAAATTTTTATATTGTTTGGGAATGAGTCCATAGAGCATATAAGGATATTATTGGCCCCTTTTTTAAAGAAAGGGTAGAATTATCCTGAGAATAAGGGCAGTGATACATTTTAAGTAGCAAAAACCAGGCAGCTGATGTGTATAACAGGGAAGATATGGATCTGAATCAAAACATAGTTAGCTAATCCAAATCTGCTTATTTTACTGATATTTTAAGATAAAAGGTAGTGCAAGGGTGGTACTTACTGTGGTAATACTGTAATCACCCACTAGCAAAGCATTTGAGAGAAAAGGTTTCAAAGCAGCTGTCGCAAACTTGTATTAAATAACATTTTCACAGTCTTGTTCTTAAAGCAGATTTTAGCAGCCAGCTTTTATTTAGATATACAAGAGAAATACTATAAAATATGAAAATCCTGAGGAGATTTTAAAAATCTGAGGATATTATTATGGAACCTCATACTTAATAATGCAATAAACTTAGCAACTTAGTAACTCAATAAATGAAAGTATTTGAAGATCAACTGCTGGCAATTAAAATAAAACCAAACAGGATGTCTGCTTATCCACAGGTATTGTTGAAACTATACAGACTAATGAAGTATTGTATTTGCACTAAGGCCTGTAGGTGATTTGTCTGAAAGCTGAACTTTTGAAAGTGGAATAATGGCCTGAAACATTCTAATTTATGATGCTATTAAAGAGAAATTGAAGAGAAAACTCAAGGCTGACTGTTCAGGGTAACTCTTAAACAGGAACATAACTTCTTTTCTTGAATTTAGGAGTATAGTTAAATTCAGGAACTACAACCTTTGTTTTTACCCAGCTCTCAAATGTGCCACTCAGTTTGACTAGCTACATAAGGACTTCCCTAATCAGTTTTACTCTGAGCCTATTAAGTGTTACTGTATTACTGGCAATTTACTATTTTGGTGGGAAAAAAAATCATATGATCTGTCTGGAAACACTGAAAATTATCTTTCACGAGAGAGATTTGAAGTTTTCTTTAAAAAGTTCCCAAACCCTAGAAATAAAGGGTCCATGTGTGCTGCATGAACAGTATTGTAACAGGGTCCCAGCCTGGGCATTGTGCAGCATGCAGATGCTTTCTGCATTGCCCCCTAGCGTTTCGTTTAAAACCAAAACAAAAACCCCCAAAACTCTGAACCAGAACCCAAATGCAACAAAACTGAAAAGTTATTTGCTTCTACCTTAGTTTTTTTCTCTCACTGTGCCAAACCTTTGTATTTATTTCCAATGTTATGTCTGTGAAGTCTCATGAATTTAACTGCATACTTCTGTTCCCTGTTTTTCCTATTAAGCTGGCTATAAAGTAAGAGCTCACAGCTACAAATATTCTATTTACCTTACCCTTTCCAGGCATTTTTGTGATATCCATGGCTTGACTTACTAATACAGGGATTTCCTCTTTGTCCATGTCTTCTCCTTTCCTTTGTATTACTCAAACATACTTATTTAACAGAGAATGACGTCCTTCCTACTCCTTCTCAAGTCTTAGGCTTTTCAATCATGTGAAAATCTGCAGTTCTGTTAAATGAGAAGATGTCTTTACAATGAAATGTTTCACTCTGAGCTGTACAGCCAGCCTTTCTGACTTATATCCTCACTCGCAGTTCTGCTTTTAGGTGTTGGCTACAATAAGATCTTGAAAACAAAATTAAGATGTGGCTCACAACTCTGTTTTTCACTTCTATACACATACATATGTATTTGTAAGGAAGATCCATTGTGGCAAAACTGACCCCAATGTCAAATTAAATGCAAAGAGAGCAGGGTCAGTTTGGAGGGGCAGTCAGCAGCCCTTTGTGATGACCTTGACAGGAAGAGCTTCTGTGGGCTGCAGCATCAAACTATTCCCTGTAGTGGAAGCTATGAGAGTGAGAGGAAGGCAGTGCAGATTCTGCCTAATCTCTGGACTGGGTGTTTTTATCAGCATATTGCAAAGCATGGTATTTACAACACCTAATTGTACACTAGGGCTAAACATGGCTCGTTTTCTGGAAATTATATTTAATGAAAGGGACCTATCTACTTGATACTAGCAGATTACTTCCAGTACATACCAACAAATGTTGGTGGCAGTAAGAAAAAGGAGGCTAGCAATCTAGATAAGTTTGAGGCAGGCAAGCTGGCTGCCTTTAAAAAGAGAGTCAGTCTAGCTTGAATCTTAAAGACACTGGAGGAGGTATGCCACTCCATGTTTTGGCAGGCCATACTGTGCAGGAAGAGCAGTGCTTTTCTGACCTGCAAGGCTGCTGACTGTGACTCCAGCTGCTGTCAAGGGCAGTGTGGAAAAGGAAGAACAGGGACTAGTAAGCTACCCTAGTCCTTGTGCCTTTTAAAGACTGCATTGTTTATTAAAATTACCAAGAACCATTTTAAAATGGTTGCATTTTCCTGCAGCAGTATATTGGGGGGGAGGGAAGCCGGGGGTGCCGT
>JANZLQ010000100.1:9064034-9099081 GCA_026212715.1 Elanus axillaris
CTACCAATGCAGAACACAGCACTATGAGGGCTGCTATGGGGAGAATTAATTCCATCTCAGCCAGACCCAATACAATGTTCTATAGATAACCCTGCTCCCAAAAGTAGAATAGATTTTTCTTTTCAGTAGAATGCAAGTCTTCCTCCACTGTTGAAAATCATTGTTTCAAAAAAAGTCACGTCATTTTAAACATTAAAGGATTTCTTTTTATGTCTTTCAGTCTTCTAGACATCTCTTATTTCTCAACAGTCCTTGTTTCTTAGCAGCGACACAGAAAATGATGCCAGAAAGACATAACAGATCTTTTTATAAATTTTGACAAGTAAATGGAGCAAAGGGACATTTCACAATATTAGCTTTATTAACTTCTGTATAGAAAATAACTTCCCAGATT
Organism: Elanus axillaris; assembly: GCA_026212715.1. Lineage (NCBI taxonomy): Eukaryota > Metazoa > Chordata > Aves > Accipitriformes > Accipitridae > Elanus > Elanus axillaris. Next base: position 9,064,429 of record JANZLQ010000100.1, read on the forward strand.
TACATTCCTTCCCTGACTGCAGGTAGTAAAAACTGGAACCATACTGTGTGTTGATGTCATAAAATCAGAAAGAGTGAACAGAAGGAAATTTAACTTATTGGGTAGAAATCAGATCCAAAATCCACTTAATGTATTAAAAATTTTGTTTAGTTTCATTAAAGTATGTGAAAAAAATTATGCAATGTCAATGCTTCAAGGTCTAGAAGTTGGTTTCTTACAGTTTGCACTGCCAGAGTAAACCCCAAGCCTCTACTCAGCTTGTTAACTGTAGGACAACAGGGGTTGACGCACAGGGATGCAAATTCACTGATTGTTGGTATTTGCATTGATTTATCTTCTGGAACAGAGATTAATCTTGTTCAGATGAAGGATCTATACTGCCTTTAGGGACTTCAAGTAGGTCTCTACTCATCTGGTGGAATGAGAGAGAAGTTATTGGGAATTTGTCATCAGCTCCTCTAGGTGAAGGTGACTGTCAGCACTGTCACCAGTCGTGAAACAAGAACCATTGCTCCTTAAAGATAGGCTTGAACAGTAAATAGATCATGACTCTTCTGAGGTGTCTGGAATCTCAGCTGAAGTGCTTATGCAAGCCTCCATTGACACCTGCATCCCTGCAGACCAGAGAACCTCATATTCTTTTTCAAGCTGTTTGGTTAAACATAATGTGTGGAATTACTGGTTTGCTGATAAGAGTATCTTACTGCCTTTAGTGTAATGATTTTTTGGGGTTTCCTGTTTATTGTATGCAAGAGAAAAATCAGTCTTTTGGTTTTAGTTGATTTTATAGCAGCAGAAGGTAACAGTATCATCTGGAAAGCAGCACTATAAGGGTTATAACTTAAAGAGCTAAGTAGAGCTGATGCAAAGTTTGACTGGACATGTATGGAGTGGGGACTGATGATGTGTTTCCCTAAACTGTAGCCGTTTTAATTTGGATTTTTTTTTTCTTTTTGCTTGCTCCAGGGAGTATCACCTCTGTCTATGCCAGCATCTGTTTGTCTTGCAGAAAGTCCTCATTTTCAGAATCCTACACATTTTCAGAGAAGGTATCATGGTGTTGGCATTGTTTTGACTTTTGGATGCAACACTTAAACCGAGCTCAAAGTTGTGCTGGTCCTTCACTGAACATTGATAAGACACTTTGTCACGTGACCAGACTTTCTCATGCTGCCTTTACATTATATTCAAAACCTTGTTCAATTCCATCCTTCTCACCTCATACCCTACCCTAGTCTACAGAAATTGCTTACTCTAGGTTCAAAGCCAGTAAATTATTTTGTTCTTGTTCGTACTTGTTCTCCCACTTCTCTTCTTTCCACTTCTTAAATAACTGTGCTTTCCCTATCCAGGGGTAGCTTTTCTTGCCTTCTTAATATCACCACATTATAAAATAGTGGGTCAGTCTTAAATGGGGGAAAAAGCAATGTGTTCCTTTTTCATACCAATCCTCTGCTAACCTTGACTGTGCTTTGAGAAGTCTTCCTTCTCCTTTCCTTATCCTATCGTCGCTTGGCTTGGCTTTTCATACTGCAGAGTTCTAAAATCTGTCACTTTCTGTTCACTTATGCTGATGTAAAGTTGGCTTATGCCATGGTTTTCTCTTGGCTAGGTTTGTTGTAAGCTCATCCCTCTTCTGTCAGCTCTGACTACCTTTTTTTCCCCAGACTTGCAGGGTGTTTGGCATGTGCTTTTGCCATGCTGCTCTTTTCATCTCTGTCTTTCTGCATGAAGTTAATCTACTGTATCCTGATTTCTAAGACATTTGCCCAGCTTAGTCACTGCCTCCATCCCATTCTGTGTCTTTTCAGCCAATGCAATATCTTTTAATCTGCTTTTCACACCTTCAGAGACCTTAGCAGAAGTCTCCTGTGTAACTGTTAGCTGATTAGGTTTTGCTTTTTAACTCTTAATCTTGCCTGGCTGTAGTTTAGAACAGGGGCCAGCTCTTCTGCTTCTCCCCTCATCTCCTTTACAGAACTTATTCAGGCAGGTGGAAGTGCATGCCAAACTTGGTGTAATTTTTCACTGTTGTCTTTCTGTGGAAAATTGAGCATTGGAAAGCAAATGAAAATTCTTGGTTTGTCTCTTGTTGGAATTGTGCTCATTTATCCTGTGGTAACTTGTTTGCAGCTGAAGAAATAAACCTGAGCCCCTTGGTTTTTATAATTCCCTACCAGACTTGCAATGAAACTTGTTCCCTGGAAATGAAGCAGTTGGAAATAACTTCATTACTAGACCCTTTAATGTAAAATGTAAGGTGTTGATAAATTCCTCTTTGGATTAATTAGTACATTTTCTTTGTCCTTCAGAGTATCTTTTGACAATGGTCCATTTGTCTGTGTGGGTTTTTTTTCTAAATAATGCTTCTTGTTTCCTCAGATAGCAGAACTTTGATAGCAAAAAATTTCCCATTCATAACTTTTTGTAGGAATGGCACAAGCACTTGGTCTTAAACACTGAAGAAATGTTGTGCTGTAATTTGTCCAGGTAGCTGTTCTCTCCAGTCTAACAACATACTGCAAAAATTGTCTGTGAAAGGAAGAATCCTTGTCCAGGAGGCCTTGCTTTGCAGTTATTCTTTATGTTACTCTCTGGATAAAATCAATACTGAAGAAGGCCTTTTTGCCCTCATCTCTTCTAATAGCCTTAGGTCCTTCAGCACAGCTGCTGCTATTGTGTTTTCCTTTTTTGTGCTTCAGCCTTCCTTGCTGTTATTGCCTCTCCAAATAGGCATAGGGAATATATGTGCCCCCTGTCCTTTTCTAAGCTATTGCTGTTGATAGTAAGGTCTTGGGTCAGGTCTGTTATTGTTTTGCAGAAACACCTGCAAAATTGCTACTGGCCACCTTATGCACCTGAGGCCAATCTTGCAAAGCCTTTAGCCATTGCTTTTGCCCAGATGAGACCTTTTGTGGGATCTCTTCAAAGGCTTGGTGAGCGATGGCTGTCCCCATTCCTCTCAACCTACTCAGATCCTTCATGATCACCAGCCATGGAAGCTTTCAGATAAGCTGTTAAACAGAGATCAACTCTGTGTATTGCCACTGGGACTCCAAACAGAAAGTATTTTCAAGCAAAGGGAGGAAATAACCTCATGAGATGCTGGTTATCCCATCAACTGAAGGATGCCTTGTTCACTAACAGGCTGTTAACTAATTTTCTCACAGAAGGATGGGCCTCCTAATGCTTAACACTTGCAACCAAAGAACAGTTAAAGACAGAGTATATCTACTCAGAATTGGATTCCTGGTTGGCAGCTAAGCATTATAAAGTAATTTAATTCCAAGTATGCTGTATATCTGGAGGCTACTGCCCTGTGTTGGTAGAGGTTGAATGAGATAATCTGATAGGTCAGGTCACTTTGGCTGTGTGGCTGTGTCTGCATGACACAATACAACATTACTGACGTATCAGAAATCTCTGTGTAAGTTCTCTCAGAAGCAACACAGCTGAGAAGTAGATTGTACTAAACTCAGGGTTTGTGTGATGTGCTTAGGTTGTTTCTGACACTCAGGTTAGCTTACATATATCTTAATTTCTTATTTTCATCATGCAGTATGAACTTTGTATAATGAGCCCCTTTTCAACGAGACATCTTTGTAGCTGTAATTAAAAACCTGTAAATAATACTTTCCAAGACAGTAAAACTCTGTACTTAGCCTAACCATGACATTGTAAGTCTCTCTTTATATAGTGAAACCTTTACACACCTGCAAAGCTGCTTTAAGTTTTAAAAGTGAAATACGCATTTATTCAAATAAAAATGATAAAATTGTGTACAGTTGTGAAATGTATTTGTGTCTGCTTACAAAGGTATCTACATGACTAATGTGCTTACTTATATATTTCCTTGATATTTTTTCTGTTAAGAGATTGTAGAAGGCTTTAAAATTAATTTTGACCTTATCAGTATGACACTGATATTAGTTAGCAGCATGAGATTTTCTTATGTTTTGATTGTTTTTACTTCGTTGGTGAATCTATGCCTGCTGTTATCTAACATCTGTACTCTGAATAACTGAGGGAATACCTTTTATCTGAAAGCATCCATGTTTTGTATTGAAATATATTTTAAAACTAGAATTCATTTGATTTGCAGAGAGAACTCTTAATTCTTTCCACAGTGTCTCCTGTAGAATGATTAATTTTCTCTGTAAAATATTATAATGTTATATAAATACAGAGAAAACTAAGATACAAATAAGCTTGTTGTGTAGATACTCAATAATAATTTTTTAATAATTCTAATACTTCTTTATAAAAGAAAATACCTGCTGTTTTTACAAATGAGTTACAAAGAAAATTGCTGAAGAAATTAAAAATTATATTTAATAAGCAATCATGAATGATTAATTGTTATTCCTGGAGAGATGTAATTAAATAATATATGAACTGGTTACTCAGAACAGCTGACAGCAGATTACTCTTTCTAGGCTTTCACTTGCTATTTACTGTCTTATGAAATAAAACGCATGGGTAACCTAAATTTAATAAATTTATGCTTGTATTTTAGGCTAAACAGAAATAAGTAATCCTATATAGTCATTATAATAAGAGAATAAATTCTCATTTTTTCTGATGCCTGATGAGTCCAAATTAGTACCTTGTATTACTAAGAAGTCTGTGTGAACACTGCACTGTTGTTAATTGAGATTTTCTTTGTAAAATCTATCAAATTGGAAACATTTTTTAATAAACTATTCAGTTATTTTCTTGTAACTAATGCACAAATCTGATTCTTATTCCCAACATTTGTGGCTGTAGTATGTTAAGAAAGGCAATACATGCTTATTTCATCACCCATAGGGATGTCTGTTTTCTTGCTTGGTGAATGTTAAAAGTGCAAACAGCTTTGAGACTGAAATCAGGAGCGGGGTTTACTGCTTCTATTTGTGGCTCCTTTGAGCAGCCAGTTGCCTAGGAGATCACTGGCAAAACCCCAGCAACTACTTGCACCACGTTAGCCTATAAAGTAAGCACTGCAACAGATCTAGTGACAATCATTAGACACTTCCTGAGAAAACACCCTGGAGGTTTTAGAAGGGTTTATATTTCCACCACCTGTTTCATTGTCACCTCTGCTCTTCAGCAAACAGAAAGGGAAATATTTATGATCTCTGGATAAATATAATATTTGTTTCTCTCCCCAGTATAACCAATCAATGTCTATTAAAAAACATTTCTTTTCCTGCCTCATGTAATCCTTCTTTGTGTCAGAGATAATTAGCAGCCATCTAATAAGATTAGTTAACTTCTGTGATTAGTGAGCTCAAACCCTGTGCTTTTCCTTTTGCAGGTAAGTGAATGTGGCACTGAGCATCCCTATCTACATTATTATCACTTTCTTTGGCTCTTATTTCTGATGTCAATTTATGGAATGAAAATAAAGGCAATAGGAGAATACTGACATGCAGGTACTGTGGATGCTATTGGAGTATATATTCTGAGGAGGATGGTAAGTGGGATGTTTTCCATCTTCGCATACATTATGACAGCATTTTTACTATTTTGCCGCTGACATCTAGCAGCAGCCTGTTGTGCTCTTGGAAACCAGCTCTATGTGGCATTGCTGAAAGGCGGATGAAATGGGACCTGCTTTGTTGGAATGGTGGATACTAGTTTTCTGCAGAATTTTTTTCCTGGATGGCAGGACATACTTCTCTGAAAGGTTATGAGCATTTTCCTTTGGATTTGGATGTTTCGGCTTGGAAACCAGATACCATTTGAAGAGATTTTCCAGGGTGGTGTAATTAAACATTAGCTGTCAAACTAGGAAGAGATGTTCCAGGGTGGTGCAATTAACCATAGATTATCAAACTAGAAGGAGAGATACACAACCAGAAATGGCTCTTGTGTACCCTGCTAAAAATGATGGGAGTTTTCAGCTGAGCACATACCAAGAAAATATTCTTAGACCACTCAGAGGCTTTGTAATTAAATCTAACTTGAACAAGATAATTGCATTACATTTTATAAATTGGAAATTAGTCAGTCAGGTTTTACAGGTACTTAATTGTGCTCCAGGAGATGTACAATGCAGGGGAGACTTTTGGTGGAATGGAAATACACCACTGTAAACTGATGTTTAAAAGAAAAATAAAAGAATGAGCTTATTCATCTCAGTGTTAGGGCAGATAGAGTTCCAAGTGAGCTCAGTATTATGCTGCATTTTCAGAGAAGGCAAAAAATGTATTTTACTTTCTACAGTAGCACTTATTCAGTCTAATATATGAATGCCTTTGAGCAGGTCTACTTAAATCTTTGTAAACAAGGGCTGTAACCAGGATGATGTTTTAAATGCCATGTTTTACATTAAGTATCTCTATAAGCATTAATATTGAGTGAATACCTTTAAAAAGTAATGTCCCCTTTATTTAGTCCCTGCCTTGCTCACAGGTGTTCTAAGGTATTTCAAAATACTTTCAAAAGGACAAATTACTCTTCCTCTAGGGATACAAATTCCTAGCTCCTCATTGCCTTTCATGCTTGCAGGGAACCCAAAAGCCAGTCTACCCACTACTGTGATGCTTTCTCCACAGTCTAGCAGCAATGGCAAATGAGGAGTTTTCTTGGTATATTCAGAAGGTTAAAAGAAACTCCTGTAATGTTGATACACTAGTGTCTGTCATGATATTGCTTAGCCTTAACAGTCACAACTGCATATAACCATATTTCTATGAATTAAGTGAGCAGAGGTTTATCCCTTAAAGGAGAATTTTGATGATGGGAAGAGTCAGTGAGATTTGCTGCATGGAACTACTAGTTAATTCAGTGCAACATTTTTTCTGATTAAACAGTTCATTCTGGGAGAGCGCCAAAACTATTTCCTACCCTTAGAGCATAAACCCCCATGAATTCTTGGGCTTTCTCTTCGTGAATGAATTTCATCGTTTGCTGTAACATCTTCAGCCATCTTTAACATATGGCAAAATAGCTGAAAACCTGTATACAACATTAGTTAAAACTACTTACATAACCATTTCCCAGAGTCTTTATGGGAGATAAAATACTAGCATATCAAATATAACATACAGTGGTTTATAAAGAAAGAAGTATAGGCACTGCGTTCATTGTCCCTGAATGCCTTACTGCAATTCTCATGGGATAATTATTTATTCATAAACCTTTTGTTTTATAGAATGATATTTTTTCTGCTGTTTATGTACATATGTATGTGTGTGTGAATATATTCGCATGATATAGTTTTTTTCTGTACAAATGTGGGTTTTAAACCATCCTTTGGGATATACTTGAAATAATATTTATAGTACCAGAATATATAATCATATCATCTGCATCTGTTGAATAGGTGATTTACATTACATGGTAGGTTGTGATATTCACTATTATGATCTCTCCTTGTTTAAAACTAGTATGATTCACAAAATGCTATAAAATGTCTGGGGTCTTCTTTTTAGTATTGCTTACATACACAAGTAATTTCTGTGAGAGGATTATGAGAACAGTAAAGATTTGGAGACCGACTGTGGCTGACTGTAAAAATCCATTTTTTCACTTTTGTAAAGTTACCTTGATTTTTTTTCTGAAGCTTGGCTTGTTCTCACTTATTTAATATTTTGAGGGGGAGTGAGTGGAAGGGAGGAAAAAAGGAGCAAAAGGCCCCAAACATAACTGGGGACAATTATTCTCCTGCCCTCTCCTGTGAGATGTCAAAGAAAGCTGTTTTGTTGTCATTTGACATGTACATCAGGCCAAGTTGAGGGTTTGTAATGAAACATCGCCTATGAGGCTATCAAGTGTGTTGGGACCATCCAACTGGAAACACTTGATGGAGTGAGACAATTTGAGAGTAATTTTGGGATGAAAACTAGCTGGCCTGATCAACAGAAACAAGACTGAGGTAGTACTGAAAGGCCGAGAAGCAACTGGAAAAGATGGTGGAGACCGTAGTGAGATCCAGACTGAGAAAGCATCTTTGTTACTCAGGTACCATCATCTGTGTCTGTCTGCTCAAGCTGATATGGCTGTTTTACAAGCTGCAGGGAGTTGTACTTCAGGCTTATTTCAGTAACTTGCATTGGTGAGCATCATTGCTTCACCTGTCAAGCCATCACATTCAAGAACCAAGTTGTCACAATGTCTTAAAAGCACCCTGCCTTTCTTATTAGAACATTGCAAAGTGGTAAATCACTTGAATAAAACTTTATATTGGGCTGTCCTAACTTTCAGTGAATCTCCAGGGATGGATGAACTACTGCCTTTGTTCTATAGAAGGAAATCTTCAGCTCTCTCAGGAAACTTCTTTCTCTCTCCCCAGCAGCAAGCATAATTAGTTGTGCTCATCAGAAACAACTGAATCGAGAACTTCCAGAATAATGAAGTTGGGAGAATTGCATGAATGCCCTGGCTCTTCTAGGTTGCATTTCCTTTAGGCCAAATGGCTAAGACATATACTCTCCTGCAGCTTTTAATGATGAGGACTCTCTGACTTGATGTTGTGAGGACTTGATTTCTCTGTATTAATTTTGCAAAGCTCTTAATTATTAAGGGCTGAATTATTAAAAAATACTAGTGAGTTAAATGCAACTTTGCACTTATGACTTTATATACATAAATGCGCTTGAAATATATCTATTTAGTACTAAATATATACTCAAACATACTACTTAGATTTGAAATGAGTCTGTATTCATCCTCTTTGGCTCATTTTATGCTTGTGAAAAGTATACATTTATTAGATTAGCTTTAATTTTTACTAATTAACTTATGCTTAGTAGAAGCTACTATTTGCATTAAGAATTGTAATTGAGCATCTATTTTTGAGACTCCACCTGCTGTTTATTTTGTTCATATTCTAGTCTTATGGGTGCAAAGTGCTATTTGTGAATGATAACTGTACATTAGCTACACATTAACTACTTTGCATCTGAACTTATCATTTTCTATTCAGAAGTCTTTTTTTTTTAAGTGTACTTATCTGATAACATGCACAAACACACAGACTCTCCGGTTCTTGGTAGAATGAAACCCTGAGAAGCTGTCATCACTACAAGTGTAGAAAAGGGGTAGTATTAACATGATTTGTGGTTGGGTTGGGTTGATTGGTTGGTTTGTTTGGGTTTTTTTCCCTTCTGGAAAAAATCCAACTTGGCCATTTATATCATATGCTCTATCAACTCCATAGGTAATTTCCAGTGAAAGTGGAAAGTGGAAAGGTTTTTCAGTGGTGGCATTGTTGCTGAATGTCAACACTGTCTGCCTCAGGAGTGGATACTTCACTGAGGTCACCTTTTTCCTGCCTGAGATTTTTGGTACTGTAGCTTGTGAATTACTGTAGATGTGTGGTCATGCATGTTCCTTAAGGCTAGGTAGAGATTTTGTGTGATTCATTATTTTCCTCTTTTGCTATTTTGAATTTGGAGGTGCAGAACAAATTTGCAGACTGAGAACCAGACCCCCCCCAGAGGCTGATCTTTCAAGGATAAGTGAATAAATCAGTAGTTAAATTTCATTTTAATGAAAAATAACACCCAACCCTCTCAAGGTGAAAATGGCTGGTTAGCTATTTTGCAAATGTTCCATTTAGCTGAGTTTCACTGTAATATGTTTTAAAATGTGTCTGTAGTTAGTTACTTCATGATTCTTTTCTACTATATTCATGAGTTTTCCTTATACAAAATCATCATGATTTATGATCAGATCATAACTACTGTGTACCCTTGCTATTTCATTAGAGGGATGCCCACACTAAAAATGCTGTCCTGTTTTTTTTCTGCAGGATAAAAGCAGGAGGTAGCCAATTCGGTATGTTTTCCAGTAAACTTCTAGCCTCCAGTAAAAATACTGGCAAATCCTTTTTTGTGAATCACGTGGGTGTTTGCTAAAGTTGTTGAGGTGAGAAAAATCTTAGCTATAAACTTATCATAATGATGGTATGACTTGTATATACTCAAAAACGTGTGTATATTCTGCTTATTGGGGTGATACTTATAAAAACAGAAAAGTAGATGTAATTTTTTTATTTTTTTTAGGGATAAGACTATCTTCTTCTATTGTGTTTCTTTGGTGGCAGTCAGGACAGAACAAAAGTTGCAAAATTCTTCCAGTCTCTTCCTTTAGCTCTGTGAGATTGGGAAGTGAATAAGGTGAGTGCTGCACTGTGTAGGCTGGGGATTCAGGTGAAGTTTAGGGCAAGGCTTGGAAAACACACAACCTGATAATTGGCCCCTGAGGCTCTGTCTTATTCATTCCTGAGGCACAGTGTTAATGGCTTACTTGGTGTAATGGCAAATGGGACTGATAATGCATTTCATTGCAGAAGAATTAATGCTCCATCTTTCCCTTTAGCAGGGAAGGCTATACATTATCTGCACTTCTGCCCCTTCATACTGACTTGTTCTTGGCTACAGCTCAGTCCCAAGGTGAGCACTCCGAAGGTTCCCTGGTGGATCCCACATACAGGAGGAGAACCACCACGGTGGCACAGCAGGTGCTACCTGGCAGAGGTTTAGAAAATCCTGTCAATTCATATTATATGTGTGAAGAGCATTCAGTTCCAGTACTGGAGACAGCTATGACTCTAATTCTTAGTTTTTGTGAAATTTTGCCTCACCTTTAACTTTTTAATTAATGCAGTTCTTGTCTTGCTACCATATCACATCATCTTAATTTCTTTGAAATTTTTAACTTGGTGTAAGACACTGGCAATGGATTGATTTCAATTAGCACAACTACAGGCTCCAACTGGGTTTTTTTGTCTTCTCTTTTTGCTGCAGCTTCTCAGTTATGTACTTCCGTCATTTCTGACTGTGAGAAGAATTTAGTTCTATAATGAAGGCATAGTATTTTCCACTGTGTCAAAATAAAAGTATAGAGATTTTTAAAACAAAACGTGTATTTGCATTTAGCTACGTGTTGGTAGAAAATGGTCTGTATGGTTAACACAATTTTATATCAATTATACACTACTAATCTTGTTTGCAATTAAGCAGAGGAGGCATATCCATACAGATGTCTTATTTTTAGTATTACAGTACTTTGTATGTGGTGTTGTTATCCCAGTGAGATGCTTTAGCTTAGCTTAGCTGGAAAAATGTAAGTTCAAGGAATTGTTCCTGTAAAGTATTGTTTTCATGACAGCACCTTTTCTTCATTGTTGCTAGAAAGCAAGTGTAACAAAACATGGGAATCAATAATCACAAAAAGCATTGCGTAACTTCTACTGACTTCTTACCAAGAGTAAGTCCTTTGCAAAAAGGTGCTGAAAACATGCTCATTTATGGCTGTTCTTTTGGGCTAGTAGAATTAAACTCCTGGTCAGACATGGGAGTAAAACTCTAGAGTAAGAAGCCTTAGTGTGTTTAAACTAATGTGACAATGCTGTTGTTACTACTTAAAGTTGTAATGGGCAGGATGTACAGTGAGGTTTGGAGGAATATTATAGAGGACAGAAGGTTTATGCAAAGCTAGCAGGAATGTTGTGTTTTCTGAATCATTCCCCTTAGCTGTGGGAATGAGTTATAAATACTGTAAAAGGCTCATTCTCAATCAGGTGCAAATGCAGTGGATGTGAAAATAACACCTTTGCAGAGAAGGTATAGTGCAGTGAATCTGCACTAAAGGAATCCATTTTTATGAATGCTGAGGCTTAAATCCCCCCCGAAAGAATACTGTTAGGCTTTCCAATGTGTTGAGAAGTTGAATTTGTGCTTTTCATCATAAATTGCACAGCTTCCCTCTCATGTTGGGGAAACCACTGTACTTTTAAACCTGACATGGAAAAATATCTAAGCTAAAAACCAAGTGGGCAGCAGTTCACAGCAGAAAATGAGAAGGAAGGCAACAGTAAAAGGACCATCTATTAACATTACAAAATCTGAAGTTTGGCACCTGATATTGGAAAATGGATGCAGTATTTCTGCATAAGATTGACTGGTTTTCTTAAGGCTAGTAAGGATCATTGTATTCAACCTGTCTTGATTTTTCTGCAAAGCAGAACGTAACAGCTCTACATAATACTGGTTAAATTGCAATACAATTTTATGAAGACTGTTAACCTTCAATTGAAGTTTCAGGTGAGGGAGAGTTCACTACGTGCTTTAGTAAACTATTTGGTTAATGAAATACCCTCACTGTTACAATTTTGCCAGGCACATATGCTCTGAATTGAAACACTAACAAGGTGTATCATTAATCAAAATGACACAAAGGCTTTTGACTGTCTTCTGTGACTTTTTACTCTGGAAACAAAAGTAGTACACATGTCGGAAAGGTGGCCCTTGAGGAAAAGAAGAATAAGGGAAATTCAGATGTTTAACACCTCAAAGGTATTATCTTACTCAAATGTCTGCTTTTGCTTTAAACATTCAGTTAATTGCTTCCCTGGTTTTTAACATGCTGAAAAGGTATTTTTATTGTTGGGGCTGGCTTTATTTGTTTAGGAAACTGTTTGTTCTCAGGGCTTCAGGTCTCCTATGTAAGTATGAATCCTCAAGGAGCTTTTCTCACCTCTTAAAAATAGGCCTCTATTTCAGAAAGCAAAATTCCACCCTCAGTGATTCCTGTGTGATCTGTTTGGTGTTCAGAAATGTATTTGAAAATGTAAGCTAGAAATGGCATATGTCGTTTGCCTTTGAAAAAGTGTGGATTCAAAATGGTTAGAGACGGAAGTTCTTGTCACGTGTAATGATTCTCCTGATGGTACCTGAAATGGCAGGGACGGACGGACAACACTCGTGGTTCCCCTTTTTCCCCACCTCAGCATTCCTCCTTCGCTCCCAGCTCCTCTGCCTCTCCCTGCTCCTGGTGGCATTTTCTCCTCTCCACTCCCCTGAGGCACAGCTGAGGCGCTGCTGGAACCTTCCTGAACTAGCTGGAACTGGCTGTGCCCGGCCCCGCCCTCCCCTCACAGACACCCCTCAGCCCCGCTGCCACCCTGTGCGTAGGGAAGAGGAGTCAGATCTCCCTTTTACATGGTCCCCCACAACTCTGACTCAAGTGAAGTTTATTAAATTTTTTGATTCTGACCCTGTGAGTGGTGAGGCGTGGGCAGGAGCAGCACTTTGAATGGGGCCGCACGAGCACAGCATATCCATTTTGCAGCAGCTGCCTGCAGGATCAGAGCATGCAGTAGGTAGAAGCAAGACCGAAATCAGATCTCTTGTTTTTGCTGTATAACAGCAACGTGGTGGTACTCATGTAGCTTCTTCGTTTCAGGTCTTCAGATTGGCATAGCTGAGTGTCACATATCTGTGTATTCTTTGCCACCACGCTTCTGTGTTATATATGTGAGCAGTTACCAGAGTTGTGCCATTGGTTGTGCTTAGTTCCTTTGGCAGCATTTTCCACAGGTGTTATCATGCATTTTGCCTGAAAGCAACAGGAGGAGATTCAGGAGATATTTGACTTTAAAATCAGTGCAAGCTTGGTGAAGCCAATGGAGCAAAGATAACTTTATAGCAGTTGAGGATCTGTCCCAGGATTTTATTCTTCCCTTCGATATTGCATGAAAATACATTTTAAGCCCACTCAGCTGCACTAGTCATGACTTTCTGCTCTTGCTCATACCCTCACAGTTTGGGCTGAAGTGTATCTGCAGGAGAAAACTTTCCTTGTAAGCCAAACTTGGGCAATATGCAGTATATCTCTCTCGCATATGCACACATGGAGTAAGAAAACCCCAGGATTGCTTTCATGCCAGTGAGTATTAATTTTCCTGTATATATTTTTCAAATGTTGACTTCAGGGTGTTGTGCTGAACACAATAAGATGTTTAGCTGTCTCCCTTTCTCACATCATGTAACAGAAGTCTGCTGTGTATGATTAACCTGTCGCTTGTTGGCAGAAGGGAAGATGGACAAGCTCATTTGCTGTGGAACTGCAAAACTAAATACACCCTGGGCTTTGTGTAGTGTAATTTCTACCATTGTGGTGGCTGAGTGGGGCATTCCCTTCGTGACCTTAAGTGACATGTAAAATATATAGACCTTTCTGCATTTCTTCTTAATCCTCACAGCTAAGGATGCCAGCTCATCTTGCTTTGTGCAGCCTGGCTTTAAGCTATTCTTGTCTGCATTTCTTACCAAAAACAATCAGTCTAACAGGACAAGTTAATTGGCTCTGGATGATCCACTCTTAAAATTTGCTGGCAGATCAGAGGCAATGTCCTTTCTTTAGCCTATAGAACACAAGTGCATGTAATTCCTAGGCTGAGTGCCTTACAGAAAGCACCTTAATTATTGCAGACAAATAAACTGGGGAAGAATCAACAAAGCAGTGTTTGTTAGAACATGTGAATGTGGCCAGTCTGGCTTATTTAACCAAGAGGGTGAAACAACATTTCAATGCCTACTTCCCTTTGAAAGTAGAAATTATTTGTACATAACTTTAATGTAGCCAATTAGGTGCAAACATTTTAGACTATACATTAAAATCCAGTTCAGGTTACTGTTCCTTTTCCCCACAGTGTCCTGGAGTTGTGAGACGAGATGAATTACATTCTCCATTTAAGTCCGGGCATTTTAAACAAGAACTTGTCCCTTATCTGTAGTTTTATATGAAAGCAGATGTTTTTCTATATATGTTTGATTTGTGTTTTGCTGTTGTCTGGTTTAGAGCTTTTTGCCTTCAGTGTACAGTTCCCGCTACTCTCAATCAGTTTATGCAATTTATAAATGCTGAACTCGGATGTCTTTGTGCCAACTGGAACTGTGTGACTTGAGTTCTTAGCCAGTGAGGCTTGGTCTGAGAGGCTTTGAGTTGTTGCTCTTGATCTATAAAACCTTAGGCAACCTTTCAGCTTTCTCTTTTGTCTTGTAGCCCCATGTATTCCTGAGCCCTGAGGTATTTAGTACCTTGTGATGCATTAGGAAAACACTCTCTGGTTCTTAATATATAAAAAAAAAATGATACTTTTATGCTTCTACTTGCTTCCTGTTAAGTTTTTTGTGACAACTCCTATATGTAGTTGCTACACTGTATTTCTAAAACTCATTAATTCTCTGCAAACTGTCCTATAGTTAATTACTTGTGCATGATGTTGAGAGGGTAGTTTATTAACATTTTATTTGTAGGTATCTGGTTTAAAAAGAAACAAATTCTAGAAAAATGTCAGCAGGGATCTATAAAACTAATGTAATTATAGAAGTGATTCTTCTGTGATGACTAGAGGCAAGAAGAAAATCACTAAATCATTGTCATGCTGGTTTTCCATGGTACTTCTTCGAAAATGGAATCATTGTAACACCTCTTACTTTTATTATCCTTTGACTGGATGCTGTAATTCCTGATTGCAAGCTGTATATAGTAGTGACTTCACTCACCACAAAAATGTGACAACTGTTGTTACTCTGTGTGGCACTGAACATGTGCCACACAACAATCTCAAACAAGAAGGCAAGAAGAATATTATACTCTAATAAAACTGCAGTGAATATGTATAAAAATAAGTTAAAATTTCCCAAACTGGAATTTATCTGAGTTACTGAAACTGGCGTTTCATGGTATCATGGGATCCATAATGATTACAAATGGTCAGGACCTTGTCATGTATTTAATTTACAACTGCAGCAGGATAGTAATGCTAACATCAAACTGCAGAATTGGTTCATCACTAACTTGCTCTGTTTTCTTGAGCATCCAGGTGTTCCTCTGAGCCACATTGAAGTACCAACCCAACATAACCCTGTTCAGGGAGGCAGGATCACTACACATAGTAGTATGGTTTTAAGCATATTTGATTAATCATTATTTTTGGCTTTCAAATATTGCTCTGTTTGTAAACCTTTAGACACTTTATTCCCAATTCAGTCATTGTGGATGAGGATGATTTTGCTTTCCTGAACAGATCATCCAGAAATAACTTTTTGAGGTAAAAACCAGAGTCACCATATGACCTGTTGTAGAGTAGAAAAACTGAGGTCATTCTCTCTGACATTATCATGACTCATTCCTGCTTAACATTTTGATTCTACTGTGGCTATTGTATTTGCAGATTCTGACAAATAAAGCTTGACAAGCAGTAAACCCTGATCTCTAGCAGTGAGTCACAGTTGAAGCACCTGGTGCTTTCAATACATGTCTGAAACACCTTCAGGTAACTACAGTTGTGGAAACACTGATTTAAGAAACTTCTGCTATTATATTTTTGATGGCCAGCATTACATTATTATTGAATGTGTTGTGATAAAGTCTCCTGAAGTTAATGTTTTCAAGGATGTAATGTTGGCTAACATGCTTTGTAGCAGGGACAGAATCTTCTGAGCACATTAAGTAAAATACCTACTCATATGAGTATCTGTGCAGTATTTACAGCTATCAGAGACCAGCTAAGTATCCAGAGAGTATATGCAGTGTTTGTGGGAAAGGATATATGCAAAATTTGTCCAGTAATATAATGGAGTAACTGCTTGTCAGTGCTGTCCTTACTTTGGAAATGTAAAAGTCCCTGTTTATAAGAACACTGTAGGAACATATACCCATCAGTGGGAAAGTGTACAAAAAAAGAAATAAAACCTGAAAATATTGAGACAGTATGAAAATGTGAGGTTGAAAGCCTAGGTTGATTAGAGGTTCAGATAAATTGACATTAGTTACAAGTAAACGAAAAAAATTAATTTTATTGTACTGTGTTCCTGTTTGTCTTTAGAGAATGTGTTAAGTGGCATCTTCAAACTGTTTTAGGTGTTATAGAGCTATTATACTAATGCTTTATACAGAAAAAAACTAAAGGAAATTTGCTTATTATAGTGAGACTTCAGAAGTTTTCTTTCTCTCCTCCTCCAGTCAGTAGGATTTGATTCTGGAGGAGGCAGTTCTGCTGGTATTTTTGCTGCTCTCCAGTTGCTGCAAACTAGTGCCTTACAGAAGTTGGTCGTTCAGCTCACACCATGTATTTTGGGGAAAGATCATGTTCTAATCCACACCTATTGTTATAGATTTAAAAATTTTACTCTGCCGTGTATTGTGTCAAGGCCCTTGGCAACTCTTTAGATCCTCCCTTGTTGTGTGTGTATGTACACACCTTTGAGACACAGGCAGCAGATTCTAATGGGAGTCAGTAAAGAGCCTTTTGTTCACTAAGAAACCAGACTAGCTAATCATTTGACTTATCCCTTAGAGAACTATACCTGAAAGAAAAATAGTATTTGTTCCATCATTGTTTCACTTTAGACATGCTTTGTCAGATTTCAGTAGCATAATGGGATCGTCACATTAATAAATACCATTAGTCAGCTTTCAAGAAGTGCAAATGTTTTTTATTATCCCTCTGGCATCTTACAGAGAGGTGCTTAGGCTGCTAAGAGCTGTGGTCTATCAACATCTCAATAAGCTGCTTCTTTTCTGTCTCCTACATAATTTTCAGTATAGATCTATTATAACATTGTACAGATCAGCACAATAATAATAAAAATAATTTTCTTAAGTAACTGAAGTGTTAATCTATACAGATGATATGGAAAAAAATCGCACAAGGTAAATTGAATTAAATATCTGACATCCTTAGGTATACAGGAGATCTTTGCAGACATCTAAAACAGGCATTGCCTAAAATGGAGTATGAATGGAGAGAGACTGAGGCAGTTGGTAGTGTGTGAGAAATGCTGTGTTCCACATACTGATGTGACCTTTAACATCATGGTATTTTATGTAGCTATTACTATGTAAATTGTTTCCTATCCTGAAGATTTCTTTTGTGCGGAAAATATATGAATAGCACAATTGAAGTAGGCATGTTAACACTTACTCTTATCCATCCTGTGTTTATCTGCATTTTCATTATTGCTAGATATGAATGCAGCTAGGTCTGAGTTTAAACTTAGACCTATGAATATCTTGATTTAAAAATAAATAAATAAAAATTTACAAAAGTTTGGTTATCACGAAGATATGATCAATTAAAACAAATCCCATTGGCTGAGTGAGCCTCGCTTTCAGAATTGCCAAGATGGAGAATGAATGTTGTGCAGGAATTGTTATAGGTTGAATGGATTTCTCTTCCAGCAGTGATTACTCTAATTTAAAACATAAGTAGGTATCCCTAAAACACATGTTTTTTCCAGCACATCTAAAACATGGAAATTATTTCTTTTGTAATATTTTTTATTTTGACTTCTTAAAAAATTATTTATCTTCAGTAGGCCTAATAAAACAATATATACTTGAATGCTAGTGTAGGAATAATTCAGAGTCTCTTACAAACAGAGGGCCACACAAAAGGATGTAGAAAATAATATTCTGTGAATATATCACCACTTCTATGGGAGCAGATTTGTACTACACCCAACATTCCTGAAGGTAAAATTCTGAGGTGAAATCCTACCCAAATCTATTCCCAAGCCAGCATTTCAGCCTTTGGCTTCCAAAACATCTAGAGCTTACATCTTCAGCTATGCACAAGTAAGAACATCTCTTTCTCCTCTTTAAAGCATGGCAGTAGGATCTCCTGAGAGGCCCTCTTGCATGTTAGGTTCCCAGAGGTCTGTGATGCATCTCACTGATATATTTTGCTGCACATATGGGTCCATCCTGGCCCAGCTGGTCTGTCTCCATTTTCCTCTGGCAAATGATACTGACTGTAGACTTTCTGTTTTCATTGCACCCTGCTGTCCTGGTCCAAATAACATGCTAGTTTATGTCCTTGAATCTCAGAGACAGCTTTGCTTTGTTTGTGTATTTCTCTAAATCCCACCAATACTAATAATTACTCAGTCAAGGTAAGATAAGGTATAAAATTCAGCTGTTTTTTCACTCCTAATAATTCTCCATTTACACAGGGGCTTGCTTTGATTCTTTGCTGCTGTTGGCTGATCTAGGCATGGGATATTGTGCATGTGATAAGGATCCCTTTGAAGCTGAATTGTTTGGATTTAAATTACCATGTCTTTCAAATAGCTTTGAATCCTTTAGCTGCCATGATACTACACTGCTAAATATATTCTGTTTGTTGTCACCAGGGATCCTAAAACACTTACAGAGGAGCTCGTACTCACCTGTGCTAGCACATGGAGGTGCAAAGGCCATCCAGAAATTGGGAGCAGGGCAGAGATTCTTCCTGCAATTGGCTAAGCAGTCTATTATTGGTGTTGTATCCATCACCATGGACAGCTGCATGTGTCTCTGGCACGTTGAAGCACATGGAGATAGGACTCCCAGTATCCTTCAGATGGCCCAGTGAGTACTGGGCTGCCTGATTTTTTTAATCCTGAGAATCCTGTTTCCATGAGAGATCCTTAGAAACACTGGGAGCTAAATTTGAAGGTGATACTCCCAGTTATTTAACTGGGGAGCTGGTTGGGTGAGCTGGTAGCAGATCTCCCTGGCAGGTGAGTTTTTAAAAATGTTTCTTCAGTCGACAGTCTCTAATCTGTCTTTAGAGTGGTAATTGCAGTTTGTACAAATCAGATCTTTTTTTGAAGGGAAGAACCCTACAGAGTAAATGCAGCATTTTGGTGAATATCATATGACCTGTGTCCCAGGTTTGCAAATGGCAGTCACAGTTAAGGCAGCACTACACTAGATTTCATACTCTCAATTTTTGTCTTTGTAAAATTTAACAATAGGCTAGTCTGGTTTTAATTTCTCACAAATGTTTTGTTTCCATTTTACCTGTATGAAGAGTTAGGTCATGAAACAACATGGAGTTTCACTAAGTAAGTTAAGCATGAAATAAAAAAAACAGGGGTTTTTTTTGGTAGAAGAAATAAGTTAATGGCTTCTTTTAGCATTGTTTGGTTGGTTTTGGTTTGGGTTTTTTAAAATAATTTGAAGACAAAAGAAAGCACTGTTGTACCACTTGGTGCATTGATAGTATAATTCTTTGAGTAAGCAAGTGTTAAATGTTAAATGGAGCTGCCTTATGAGCATGGCAATTGTTTTCAAAGCTTTTCTGTAAGCTTTAGATTCTGATTTTCAGAATAGATTTGCAATTAGTTTATGCTTTAGGGATAACTGAAAACTACTTTTTAGATTAAGCAGAGTAAAAAACGAACTATTCTTTGAAATATCTAGAATCCTAGTATGTCACAGGCAGCAGAAAATAACTGCAGATGGGGAGGCCTGAAAAAAACATCAAGTGCAGATCCTGAATTTATGCACATTTCTGACATTGTTGGATGGAAAATGCTGCTCTTATCGTCTATGGGTAACCATGGCTACTGTGTGATGATTTTTTTTTTTCCAACACAGAATTATACACAAGTGCAGGAGAGTGGTCCTGTCTCAGCTTGCACCATATGTATTTGGGTGATAAGGATTATACTCAATGAACGTGGTTATCAGTGTGGCACATTTGCTTCTTTAAAAATAGGTTCAGATTTACTCCTTCATGTCTCCATTAGTCTGTAGAGGGGAAACGGTACTGGATTTCCTGAAGTACTGTTACATGAGATTTAGGCCATCTCCTTTTGTACTAAAATGTGTATGCTACTTCCTTGTATCTGAGTCAGGATCAAATATAATTGGAGGGCGGGTGGGAGATTCAAAAGGCAGCACAAACTTAAATATAAAGCACTGTAGCTTAAACTTTGTGATGGCTCAGTGCCATATTCTTAATTATTAAATACTTATTCCCTGAAGACTTACACACATTTTAGATTATATGCTTCCCTGCTTGATCTGGTTCTGTTTTCATTCAGATTTTCAGCTTCCTCATGCACTTTGACGGAAGCAGAGATGAGCCATGAATTCCTAACCACTGAAATCTCTGTAACATCAGGAGGGTTTGTACAGAAGCTGATTAACTTTAGCATGGATCTAAGAATACATTTATGTTTATCTCAAGCACATGAGTTTTACTCCAAGAATGGTGGCTGTGAATCGAAAATGCTTGCCTTGCAATGGGGGGATGAGGTAGCCTACTGAATACTTAAAGCTGTCCTCCTGCTTGCCAATTACTGTTCTGAGCAATGTTCACTAGCATAGTGGGACATCAGTAATATTGTACCTACCGAGAGTAGAGATAGTTGTCATATGGGGAAACTAGCTAAAATTAATGATGTTTAAACCTTTATAAATAATTGGCTTACCACTGGGAAATATATTTGCTTAGAAACATAATAATTAGGATTATCGGTGCAAGTACTCAAACTTCTGGTAATGTTGCTTTTGCTGTGATTTGAAAACATCTGAACTTATAATTATTCTCTTGCATTTGTTGCCACTTTAGGGGATTTTATAACAATCCCCTAAACAATTGTTTGAAGAAATATGTCATACAATATTTTACCTTTCTTATGACAAACTCTTTCTGCTGCAGCACAGCAAATGGTCTTTTTCGGTGTGAGTTGGCTCCTCAGAGAGTTTTGTGAAATTAAAAAGGATAATTTTGCAAAATACATCAATGAAATTCACACAGGCAGCATGTTGTATGTCAGTCCCTGATAGCTGAGTGAACAACACAAACCACAAGGAGAACTATGAAATTCTGGTGGACTGGGAGAAGAAATAAGAATAGTTTGTTAGTTGAGATAGATTAAAGTTGGTGCCTAATTTACAAGCCGTAGGCTGGGAAAAACTTTACAAAATTCAAGAGGCTTTCTGCAAATGTCTTAATATTAGAAAGAAGAGAATATGTTCAAACACTCTAAATAGTAGAAAAACTGTGACAAAATATGCATTTCTATAAAAATGTATACATGAGAGGTATCTTTTGAACTGTTGCAATCTGCAGCTGAAAAATAGATCACTGTGTTGCATGCTTTGGGCAGGGTGACTCAGGCAATTATATCTTCCTGAAAGTTAAGCTAATTCATTGAAAATTGTAATAAGGATGAAAAACTTAGGAACAGGATTGACAAAGCAAACAAAAATCATCCTAAAGCTCCCGAGAAAGACGGACCAGAGTAAAGCTATGGACTTATAGCCAAAGGCAGTAGGTACAGCAAGCACAAAGTATGTATGGCAGACAGAAATTTTAGAAGATATGGTAGGATGAGGATGAAAAGGCTGCTGCATGCCTTTTTTTCTTTGTGAAAGTACAAATACAGAGCAAAACAGACAAAGAACATGTGGAAGTTGGAACCTGGGTCCAGCAGAGAAAAACACAGTAGTTGAGGATAGCCCTAAGAGTAGAAGAGTAAAGTATTTGTACCAGAAGAATCACTGCACTGAGGAGTGCCTTATTTTCAGGAGGCAAGTGGTGACTCGTGAGGATGAGATGGCATATATGCGACATGAAAGCAGTTAAAAACAGCAAAAGTAAATGACTTGTCAAACTCAGATTAGCATCAGATGCAATGACAAGTCAGTGACATGCAAGCAAACAGGAAATTGAATGCCAAAGATGTGGTAGGACATCAGCAACTGTGCTAGACTACAAAGTCTTCCTCCTCGGTGGGCAAGAAAAGAAAGCAAGATTGCAGGCGAAATCAGGCAAATTAAAAATATCTGATGGTTTCCTTCTACTGAAGCAGTGGCTAGGAGCAGTGCTAGCAGTCTTAGCAGAGCAGTTGAACAGAGACACCTCTGAATTGAAGATACTGTCTGTGCCTGAAAATCAAGGATAGAGTGTCTTCCAGATAAGAGTAGAAGATAACTGATATCGGAAGCCTTTGCTCCTACCCCCAAATGCCAAGGTAGCTGAACATTTGCCTGCAAGTTGTTCCAGGCTGTCCCTATAGAAGGGCTATGACTCACAGGGACTTCTGGGAAACATTGTCAGACAGTGACACTGTGACCACCATTAATCGGGCAGACAAGCAAATTGGCAGGCGGGCAGGCTGTTTCAGATAATGGACTCTAATTTTCTTAAAGGGAGCTGAGCTTGTCTGTGAATAGGAATTTGGGCATGATGCAACATCAGCTTGCCATGACCAATCAAACAGTTAAGTAGCTATTAATATTGTTTAATGGTGCTCCTTATGAAAGCTTAAAAAAGCAGAGAAACTACATTGCAGCCAGTTCATCAGACACTCCCTTGGAAGTTCTTGTGAGTAACCCTGTAGGGAAAGTTTCCTGTGAATAGAGAGATAAAATTCTGCCTCTGGCAATGGAGGGTGATGGCCAAACAGAGGAAAAATTCCTTAAATTGGCTACCCTCAGGAAACTACTATCTTTCCAAATGACACCTAAAAGACACTGTTTGGATCACATTATTACATCTAAATGTGGTATAGAAGGAAGTCATATGCGTGGAATAGGTAAATCTTAGTTAATTTTAGACAACTTTAGATAGTTGCACTTACTAAATCTACCTGCTACAGATAGAAGAGTTACAGGTGAAATATGCGAAAGTGGTGAAATATTCTATTTTGGTGAAAAGCTTGCTCTGCTAAATGTGGTTATCAGAAAACCACAGAATAGCTGCTGATAAGAAACTTTTAGGAAGAAAACCTGCATGCTCAGAACCACTAGCATGTAGCCATGATCTTTTCACGAGACAACAGTTGATTTTGAAGTAAACCAAAATGCATACATGTTATTTTATGAAATAGAAAGGCAGGACAAAGCAGATCTCTCTAACTCAGAGGAAGAGATCCAGGTTCTCATTTTAGAATTTGTAAATTTTATTTTTATATGTATAATGGTGATTGATACTTTAAGATTGTATAATAGAATATTAAATATGTAAGAAGATTATGCTTTTCATGATTAATTTGGAAAACTCAGTTAAATATGACCGAAGAGACAATATAATAGATAGCTTCATAATGGAGAACACAGCAGGATATATATAGGGAGATTAATATCTAGAATCCTGGAAGATGTGAAGTGCAAAATGAGAAAAGATCCTATCACTAAAGGAAGAAATGTATTACCTGGATGCCGAACTGTTTCTTGTCTCATGCTTAAACGCTGACCGCCTTGCCTGTCTTCCTTTGATCCTGATTTCTCTTTGATTTCTGAAAATCCTCCCATATCACTTGCTCATGGTTCTGCTTTTTCCTGTCTATATCCTATAAAAGCCAGGTCTGTTTTGGAAGGCCTGGTGCCTTTTTGGTTTTTTTTTCCCTTCAGATTGAATTACCTTCTTTTCCTCAATGTGGTTTAGGTAAGCTCCACCCTGCTTTCTCTCTGTTTTGCAACAGCCTCAGGCGTCTCTCTTGTACTCTCTTTCTCTCTTCTAGATGCTAATCCCTTAGTTCTTTTTTCTTTTTTTTTTTTGCAGTATTTGTCTTTCCTCTTGTTCCCTTTTTTCATCAGGGTTTATTTCCCAGATGCCCAGTGTTCTACATCAGAGTTGTTTTCACAAATGCATGTCACATGTTTTATGCCTTCTGTTTGCCCTTTTCTAGTTCATTTTATCTGGGGCTTTTGAGCTCCTGCTTATACAGACTTTCTCTTCTGCAGTGCCTGAGCTGGAAAGGATGATTTTCAGGGACTAATTACTCAGGGACTAAAATTACTCAGGCATTGGGAAACTTTGTGGAGCCTGTGCAAATAAAATTAAAAAGTTTCCATCATTCAACTTGTAGTATTAGAATGGGGTGAGAATTTGTTAAAATTTTCTGTGGAGGGGAAAGAAGTCAAAGATTTAAATAATATGAAGATAGGTTGTCATATTGGAATGTTTTTTTTTGTTCCTTAACGGCAGCTAGCCCACCTTCACTTTTCCCATGATGATTCTGAGAGCTCACAAAGTCACATATTCCCTCTATCTGGTCCAGTCCAGCAGCTTTAAGGAAACAGGTTGCATTACAGTGAATATGTATTTGGCAGAACTGAGCCTGTGCTAACAGGCAGTTAGGACATCCTGAATGATAAAGAATACTTGACTCTGTGTCAGAGAAGAGTCCCCTTGTGTTTTACGTAACATTTTGGGTGCAGAGAAGGTCAGAGAATAAAGTTATACAGTCAATGATGAAGAAGTTCCTGGGTGTTTTGTCTGTTGAAGCCTACTTGGTAATAGGTTTAAAAATGTAGAGGAGCTGATGTATGTAGGATATTGTGGGAGGTACTGTTTGACATCTGCTGAGGGAATATTATGCTTTTTCTCTTGCTTTTGTGAATGACATTCTGCTTATGGAGGCGGGACTGTGAGATATACTCTTAACAATTGCCACTGATAAACCTGAAGATTAGTGAGGGGGGAAAAGTCCAGAACTGAGACTGTCACATCCCCATAGAAGATGATTGTCTCCTGTAGCTCAATGTGATTGTACATTGCTTCCTTGCAGCTATCCCAGATGCAGACCCTTCAGTCTTACTGTGCCTTCAGATGTGCTATGATTGGAGTTTCACAATCATTTTAACTAGATTTGGCTACTGTTGGAGAAGGCAATTCTACCCTTACTCTTCTTCCACTTTCCAGCCACTCATTCCTGCCTTCCTTATGCTATTACTACTGTTTGTGCATTCGTTGGATTGGGTGGAAGAACTGATCAAGATGAGATATATTTTTTTTTCCTGCTTAATTTTCAGTTGATCAATTTATTGTTTCAGCTCAGTGCACACCTCAGGCCAGGAGTAGAAGGCAGGAAGGAGAACAAAGCCCCTTAGTTTTTTTTTCTTTTTTGGAGGGAATGGGGGGAGCATGGAAGGGAACTACTTTTTAGGCAAATTTAGAATAATTGTGACATCTCACCATCATTCTTTCTTCTTTCCTGATGGTGAAATCATGTGGATCTCTTGGGTTTTTTTCTTTGGAGCTTCTTAAGTGACAGATTAATACCACAGACCACTGCAGTCAGTTGTGTTTGACAAGGTTGCAGTATGTACCATGTGCTACACCCAGAATTTCTGATTGCTTCAGACAGCTTGGTGGAGGTGATTGCCAGTAGGATTTCTGGGCCTACCCCAAATCAAAGTCAAAAGAAGAGCACTAGAATGATTGTTTCTGCTGGAAAATTATATCCTTGTCATGCATAGCTGTTATCACTGTCTCAAGTAATCAAGTAATATAGTAGCACCAAAACCAATATAAAATAGCATATCATTTATTTAATAATTAAAATGTCTGAAGCTCTTAGATTAAATTTTCCTATCCTTAGCATTTATACATTCTGAATATAGAGATAAGCCACAATATTATTAAAGGACTACTGCAGGTCCATAACTATTGAAGAAACATTAGCTATGATGCAGTATATAGCACTATCTGTGAGTTAAGGTTAATAAATTTACTGTCATATGGGATATGTGGCTTCCCTTATGTATCTATTTAGTAAATGCTACCCATCTCCAAGAGCTACTAGTATATTAAAAAGATGTAGTGACACATGATAACTGTAAAATAAGCACAAACGGGATTTACGTATGAATACAGATGAATGTAGCAAGATGAGTAAATAGAATGTATAATATTTAATGTCTAAAAATATATAGTGAATCATGTTTAAATTCAAATGCCCCTTCTCCTTGCAGCTTTTGAGTGGAACATCCTTCCCTACGTGACAGTTTCAAAACATCCTTCTGTTATTGACCTTAGTTTCTATAATCCCGCTCCTTATAGGTCTCTGCTTTCATAAAAATGGCTTTGTAGAGCTCACTATTCCTATAGAAAGGAATCTGTGAAACTGGTCCTGCAAAGTACTGTTGATCCTGTGAAATGTTGGCATGTGGCATCTTTTTTCATTGTTCCTGCAGAGGAAGGTGATGTCTTCTTTTTAGTAAGGCTGCTGAAAATGCATTTTCTTCAGTTTTAATCCAGGGTAGTTCATTTCTGCCTCTTCCAAATTTTGTAACCTGTAACTTCACTTAATAAATTGCACAGAAGCAGTATTTGTTAACATACCTAGTCTAAGTCTGCCTAACCATATTTGAGTCTTCTGCTTCAAAATACATGATGTAGTAATTGCTTTCTAATTGTTCCTGAACCGTGTTCAGACTAGAAAAGGCTAAAGCAAAAATACATTAAAAGATCCCACTTCTGCCAGTTTGTGATTACAAAATGTGAATCTGAAGCAGCTGAGATAT
Source organism: Elanus axillaris (assembly GCA_026212715.1). Lineage (NCBI taxonomy): Eukaryota > Metazoa > Chordata > Aves > Accipitriformes > Accipitridae > Elanus > Elanus axillaris. Next base: position 9,091,243 of record JANZLQ010000100.1, read on the forward strand.
TTATTTGCGAACAGGTTTTGAGCATCACTGTTCAACAATTTTTTTAATAATGTTCACTTTCTGCTAACCTATTGTATTTACAGTAAGGTTTCACCACTGAGATGGATGTGCTGTGGAAATGATTTAACCAAGTCATAGTTAAGTAAGCACCTTAGAGAAATGTAGACTTCTTAAAATCTCATCGTTACTGGTGGTGCGCTCTATACCCTGTTCAGCTGTTTGAGCCTAGCAGCAGTGCAGTACCCCATCATGCTGTTGAGATAAATTCTCTGGACCACTTCTTCCATTATTACTACATGGCACTGAAAGCTCATTCAAGTGGCAAACACGATCCAGCTGCCTTTATCACTACAAATGTAGGTGGTTTACCCTGTTCCTATTAATTTCTTCTGTGGACACTGCAGTGCCAAATGTGACTTGGAGAATGATGCTGGCAAAATTAACGGTTACTGGGAGAAGACTGATTGGAATTTGACTCCACTCAGTCTTGCACATCTGGTATTTTCCATGACACGTCCCACACTGCCTTTAAACAAATGAATTGGTGGGCCCCAAGTTGGGTAGGAAAATGTTGTGCCAGGTATTGCTGGATATCTGTAGACTTTACTCCTATGAAGTCTTAAGGGCGTGGAAGTCCCACAGATTTCCAAGTGCGGAATCCACATGAAATGCTGTATGTGAGTAATGCTTTACGGGCCTAGGTTTCACAGAATAGCTGCTACTGTTTTGTGGCTTGAGTGCAGAGAAGAGATTTGATCTACACTTGTAGGTTTTAGTGCTTTTCTTTTTTTCAGTTGTAATTCAGTATTTTTATGGGAATTGAAAGAACCTTCATGCTTAAGGTGAGCCCATGTTGGTCTCTCATCTTGATGTCTCAATTATTAAGTGCTGTTATTCTGATAGTGCTAAATCTTACTGCTACTAAGCATTGCAGTGGACAGTCAAAATGCTGCAGGATACCTTTCAGGTAAGTGCATTTGCTTTTGTATATAAAGAAATTTGCTGAAAATAGATACTGAATAATCCAGTAAAATTAGTGGTTACACATCATGTAAAAATGATCTAGATGCAACTTGATTGAAGAAGTCACTATGAATATCAAGTTTTTTTCCTGCAAGCAAATTCAGAGAAAAGATGCTGTGAACAAATATAATATAGATAGTGCTAGGTCTTCAGGGAAAATGGCCACATGCTTGTTATAACCAATGTTTCTCTGAGTGTGCTTTTTTTGCCTGAAGACTTCTTTTTGCTAACCAGAAATGTCAGTGAAAATGATGTAAATTGACAAGATCCAGCAGTATACCCTGTAGTTTACTGAGATGATGATTAGGATAATGCATCTTCATGTTTCATTGTGAGCCACAATACAGTGAAATACTACTGGCTGGATTAATGGTGACTGCAGATGTGTTTAAAACTCAATCTTATGAAATGCCTCAACTCTTGTTCAGCTTTTTATTGCCACCAAAGAAGACTGTGCTATCAGCTGTCCTGGTTTGGAGATCTGTACAATGGATTGGATTCATAGGCTTGGCTGTGGCTTATTCTGTCTAAAAGCCCTTGCTGCTGAATAGGTAGCTCCACAAATATCCCAGGGAATGTAGACCTTGTAAACCCAGAAGGATTTACTTGTCCAGAGAGTGCCCAAGGTTAGTCAGAGGAAGGGCTTTTAAGTTGTAGACAGTCACTGATGATACAGGTTGAATCTGTATGTGGATCAGAACTCATGGCAGAACAGTAATTCAGCTGTTTTACTGGGTTTGAATTCTGGTCTTTGCATGCCTACTTTTAGGGCTGTTGCTCAACTTCTGGGCTGGGTACCAGTTTAGCACCTGGTGAAGTGGTCAAAGCAGTTGGTGCAGCCTTTTACAAGCAATAAGGGGTTTGAATACTAAGGTCACTATCTTGTGGGAAAGGAGTATTCTCTTCCCTTTCTTCAGATTACTTTGCTGTAATTCTCAAACCAGTCATGAATAATGCATTCTTAGTCTCATACTCTGTTAATACCCACTGATAAATAGGTCCTAGCTTGCTAACAAGTTCACCTCTGGCTATCTCATCTAACTTTCCTGAAATGAAAAGTACAGTTCTTTGGAGTTCTGCTCTGTTCTTTGTCAGAGGTTGACTGTTTTCTTTTCAGCTAGTGGCTTTCAGTACATCATTATTTTTATCTGTGAATAGGCAAGCTGCTATTTGTCTAATAAGGATTTTTGTGCTTTTCATTTAACTTTTCAGTATGTTTTATGCTTTGAGATCTTTGGACAGCATCCTTTGTTAAAGCCCACAACATTGTGAAATGATAACATGTTGTACCTAGTGCTGTGTAATACAGCATGAGTTTTAGGTAGCATGGTGCAATGAAAAACATGAATGGCTTGAAATTCAGCCTATTTTTGTTTAGGTTCTTTATCTTAGCATCAGCAGCAGATTTTTACTAATTTTTAAGGAATTATTAATAAATATGTTCTTGAGAAGCTTCTTTCATTTCTTTAAGTGGAGAGTGGACAGAAACCCCAGTAGATCAGTTCTAACTCTGATAGCTAGGATACTAACCTTTTTATTTTCTGTGCAGCTATACATGTGTGATTAAACTTGGGCAGACTAATCTTAAAAACAAAAAAAAAATATTAATGTCTGCTGGAAGCAGTTACTCAGCAAAAAGTGTTCTTCACAGTCTTTGAACTCTGTAAATATAATGTGAAATTTATTTAACTGGATCTTAGGCTATATAGCAATATAAGTAAGTCAGTATATTTTTGCAAGCTCTGCCAAAAATGATGTATATATTTAGGTTGTGTTGTACTGTTGCTGAGTTATTAAAGCCTTCAATAAACACATCTTGTTGCTAAAGCACTTCAAATACAACTTCAGGAAACACTTTTTGGTCTTTAAACATTTCATGGAAGTTATAGAAACAGACAAAAGAGGAAGGAATAGCATTGGGAAGATTAAAGAAAAAGAATACTTGAATTAGTTGAAGTGGCTTGATGAGGCTATTATCATAATGTTATATGAAATATAAAAAAGCCAAGGGCAATTTGGAGAATTGGATAATATATTGTCCTGATTAGAAATAAGGAAATAAAATAGGGAGGAGAAAAGCTTCATACAATTACATACTCGTTTAGAAATGTAAGAATTTTTTTCTCTAGAGCAACCTATTTTTGCCCCCCTGTGGACAGAAAATGTATGGCATGATTTTTTTAATTTCTTCAAAACCTGTGGGAGAGGCTGAAATCAATGAAAATATGTTATTTACAGAAATTTTGAACCATAGGCTCTGTAACATTTTAAAAATCATTTAAATTTGCAGTTGGCTGTTTTTATTTTACTTTGCATTGGCAAAAATCTGAAATCAATTTTTTGCTGTTCTCAGTAACCACTTCAAAGCAGCTCTTTTGTCAGTCCAATACAGAGGGCAATTCCCTGCCGTGCTCTTTGCAAGCATGTAGTAGAACTGTACTTGGAGGTACAGGTTAAACGCTGATAAGCGCTATCTTTCCTCTTTTCTTGTTTCCCTTCTCCTACCTCCCTTTCAAAAAAACCCCACAACCAAACAACAACGCCCCTCCCCCCAAAAAAACAAGCCAAGCGACCAACCCCTCCCCACCAGTACCCTGCAACTTATAAAATGGAGTAGGACTCATTGGTTGAGTATGGGGTTTTTTTGCCGTGCCTGTCTTACTGTGCTGACCAGGGACCAGTTGTGAGCTGCCTGTATCCTCCTGTGCTGGCTGTGTATGAACCAATGGTTTCACGGAGCCGAGGAAACAGTCAGGCTACCTGTTTGAAAAATCTGTAACAAATACTCGTTATTGAAAAGTAGTCTGGTGACGAATTAACTGTGAAGAGTGTTGTACAATCAAGGGCATTGTTCTCAAGAGCCAGTGCTGACCACAGATGTGTGCAACAGCTTCTGCCCTACACCTCCTGCCTGCTGCACAGAGCTGGGAAGGCCAGTGGTCAGCTCCCCAGCTGCTAAGGCACGCTACTTTTGCATGGCTGGGTTACAGTCCCTGCCTTGTGCATGTACATTTTTCTGGGTTTGCTGCTGTTGAATGGGCACAGACTACCCTATCCTCCCACAATGCTCCTGTGCTGCAGTTCATTTGCTTTATAGCAATAGTATTTCTCTTCTTTCCCAGTTATTGGCAGGGCATTCAAGTTGATGTTTGCACTGGAAAAACAGTCTTACTCTGAGGCAGTCTTATTTGTCTGTCTAGCTTTGTGGGCATAATAAAAATATGAAGGGGGCAGTTGGGCTTGAGGTTCAGAGATCTTAAAGCATTACATATTGCAAACACATATCTGCATTGGCACTGGTGGCCTCATTGCTCACAGCCTTCTCCCTAGACTCCAACCACAGCAACAACAAAAAATTTCTGTACTCATAACATTGTCCATTCTGATCCAGTCATTGGATTGCTGACCCTTTACAGAGTTGTTTCTCAAACTGACAAGGAAGTGTTGGTTGCAAATCCTGTACTGACAGATGTCTCTGGTTTTTCTTCTTACTAATTATCAGCAGGGAGGATCCCAGTTTTGCGTCTCACCTGAACGCAAAGGGACCTTGGATAACAAAGGGAAGATGCATCCTGCTTTTGTTAGTTTTTCTGAAGTGTGGAAGAAGTGCTACAAAACTCAGGGAGAGTGGAGCAGTTGTTCTAGGGAAAATGTTGCATTTCTTATTCTGATTAACATTCCCATGTATTTGTTTATAAGCGTGTTGAGAATACTGAAGTTGGTTGGATGCCATTTGAGGCATGTATTCTTTCAGCCCTATCAGAATGATGAGAAAAAAACAGTACTTTCTATGATGGTTTTGGTTTTAGACCATTTATCTATACTGATGAACTTAAACTACTTGACTTCAGCAGCAGGTTTGAAGGAAAGAGCACTGCTCAATTACAAATAAGGTATCTCCAGCTTGTCTCCATTTGTTACATTTAATATTTGCAAGTGTTGATGATTATACCTGTTCTTGTAGTTTGGGGTAGATGTTTGATACTTCACCGTAATTATTATGTGTAGTCTTGTAATAAACCAAAGATTGTTAAAGTTCTTTCCATGTACTGTTTAAATTTAGACTTCTGCTATGACTGTATCACAGCAACTGTATTGGTATCTCCTGAATATAAGTGCTGCTGGCCATTCTTTTTGGTTTTTGCTTTCTGCTGCCTTCTTGTGGGTGATTCATTCCCATGAAAACAGTATGGCAGAGCACCGGAACATGCTGTGATTGATGCCATTTGTCTTGGGATGATGACTTATACTTAATAGGAAGAGAAAGAAAAACTGTAGCTCTGGGCCAATCTACAGATAAAAACTGAATGAAAATTAAGTGGAAGAAATATGTTGTGCCAGACGGCACCTACAGTTCAACTCTGTTGCATGTTTTTTTAATACTTAAAATACAAAGAGGGATGGTGGTGAGAATAATATTTTTAGCAATCTGTCCCAGCAAGAAATGTAGTAATGAATTCATAGTTACAAAATGCAGCTTCGGTTGTAGTCCTAGTTAGAACAAAAGATGTTGCAAGACACATGCCCATTTCTCACAGGTTATTTAGATCAACCAGGAGCACAGGATTTCTCTCCCATGAGCAATTTGGTAACTTGGAGGCTGAGGTGGGGATAAGAAATGCAACAGCAATTCCAAACTGCCAAAGCAGAGCTCCCCTGGGACCCTGGAGCTTAACCCTAGGCAGTTAGTCACAGCTGGTGGAACTTGCTTCAAGCAGTTTGAAGAGGGTTAGCAAACTTCCAGGGTAAAAAAAACCAATCAAACAAACCAGGCTTCAAAATGTGACTAGAAGAAAATATTACAGCTGGATCAAGGAGTCCCCCTGCTCATAGGCAATCAGAAAAAAAGAAAATGGATGCACCAGTTGGTGTGCACCTGAAATACTTGTAATTGTTTAATTACACAGAACTCAAAGTATTGGATAATATGCTCATGCAGCGTCTCACACAAAAAAACCTGCATAAACTAGTGTTCATAAAAGTTCAGAAGCAGAATGGTATGGTAATATGTGTACTATAGAATGGTATGAATGGTATTATGTATTACACCAAAGCAGATTTTGGTGTTCAAACATTGCTATTTGGTATTGGTGGCATTTTGGTATCTAAAACTAAATGGCTGTTATCCAGCCTACTGGAAGGCTGGCTATTAGAGTGCACTCCGATACGGTCTCAACATCCTTTGGGTTAAAACAGCCAGCTAATAAGCATGACACTATGCTCCTTCCAATGTCTTACTATCCCAGAATGTCTGTCAGACTTATTTCACTTGTCAAACTATTGTTCAGGCAGTTACTTATTTATATTATGCTTTGTTCCTGTCCAGACATCAGCAAGTCTGGCAGTCATTTCAGACCCTGCAGCTACTCCTCTCTGATGAAAGTATCAACAACAGAGATTTTTGCAGCATGCAGTCTGATGTTTGTGCTCTGTGTAGCAGTCAGTCATATTATTTATCAAAAAGAATATTTTTTTCTAATGTTACTAAAGAAAAGCTCTGTGTGACTCTTATTACAGAAAAAAAGAATGTCAAAGAAGAAACCTGTTAGCAATTGAAATACGTGGCACTGGCCAGAGGTGAAGAGTGATGGCATCATTTTAAGATAATTTGTGCAGAACAACTTTGTTCCCTTGTGCAGTCTTTCTCTATACATGCTCTGTAACAATGAGATGCCTTTAGCTGTTACATCTGGCTACCTGTAGCTGAAGTTAATAAATAGTTCACAGAAACAAGAAAAAATACAGGTGCAGAAATGCTGAAGTTCTCCTAAACTATGGCAATCCAGGCTTTTAGCTGGTCTTTTAGTCTGAATAGTTTGTTTTGCAATTGATTGTCCTGTTAGAAATACCACAGCTTTTTCTTTTTTTCTGAGGAAATAGATATGGCTTAGGGATTAAATCTACTATTTTTGCAAGGATATTTATTTTTCAAACATACTGACCCTTATTGTCCATAATAAAAACTTTAACATGATCACTTTTCAGACTTGGCTTGAGTATGATGACCTGTTAACTCACAGTCCATAAAAGTCATACAATGCTTTAGATAACCAACAAGGTAAAAGTTCTATTCATTTTTTCAGTGTTCCAGTCTTGTAAATCCCAAGTAGAGAACAGCAATAGGCTTTAAAACATGTTATTTTGTTTTGAGCTACTTGCAGAGAAAGTGAGTCTCTAAAAATGGACACAAATTCTTGATTGATCTGTTTTCTGTCTTGCATTATTTCCAGTTTCTCACCATTTTAATACAATAAACTGTGACATAGCCTGCTTTGCAAACAGAGCTGGGGGATAGAAATCTAGATCTTCAATGTTAAGTCCTAGAAGGAAAGTCAAAGCCCATGATTGCATTCAATCATCCACTTTATAGCTTTTTTCCTTTTCTCAGCTTAGCCTGTGACCTTTCTGTTTGGAAAGCAATGAACAAATTCAGCTGTATCTCTCCGCTGTTTGTTAGTTGCCCTCAGGTGCCATGCACACTCTTCTCCCTCCCCTTTCTTGTTAATAAGTTCAGAATAGGTATCTGTTTAACACTGTAGGGTTTCAGATGCTTGATCTATTAAGAATCTCTGAAACACCTTCTGGTTGCTATTGTAAGCTTGTAATGCCTTTCTTGAGAGTCAGGGGGAGTGAAATGACAGTTTTAATCCTGCTCAATATAAAGTTGAACATACTTACAGATATAAATATCAAGAGAAAACATTTGTGAAAATTCCCCAAAATGAATGTGAAGATGGGTTATCAGCCTCTTTCTGTCATTTGTAGTTAAAGGTTCTAAAAATGTTTTGCAACTATTATATTGCTTGCCCCCCCCCC
>JANZLQ010000100.1:9112723-9124728 GCA_026212715.1 Elanus axillaris
GGGGGAAGCAAAGTGGTGGGGAGGCCGGCAAATGAGCAAGACTGCCACGCTGACTGGTATTTGTCTTTGCAAAGTGTGTGTGAATATGCATGTCCAAAGCAGTTTATTACTAACCACAGATTCAGAGAAGCATTCATCATTATTTTGTGAAGAAGAGTGATTTCAGAGTTAAAGCAATAAATTCTTCACATCTCCAGCTGACAACTTTTTCCTAGAAATTTAATGCCTGAAATAGGACACACTGTTCCAGCTGAGACCCAAGCAAAGCTGTGTAAGAAAGAGAGATTTCTCTCCTATGTCTTCAAGGCTGTTACTTCCGGTTTTACATCCCCAGTATGATATTTGCCTTCTGTTAACTTATGTTCCATTTGCCATAAAATAAAACAACATCCCCTCCAACCTCATAATCTCCAATTCTCAGTTACCTCTCTCTAAAGCAAGAGTAATGCATTCCTCCTCACCCCCTCTATACAGTGTATTTAGCTTACAAACAGATCAGGGCAGTAATTGCCTCTTACTATGTTGTTCTGTATAGGGTACTAATATTACCTGGGTTTTCAGGCACCACAACAATGCACCTATTCTGTGATAATTATAATTATTATACAGGTAAGTGGGTTTTTTCATATGCTAGCTTGCTCTTGCCGGGCCAAGAAAGAACTTGGCCTCCTGTGGACATTAATAGCTTTATGTGAAATTTATGCATGAACAACATTTTTGAATTTCTGTAGCAGCACTGAATTTTTTTTTTGCTTTTGATCAGTCTCTGGTAGTTATCTTTATTGTTCCAAGGGTTTGTTCCAGCAGGATTTTAGCACTGAAATTCTAATAGCTGGAATTGCTTCTTTTTTTCCCCCCAAATAAGATGTAAATCTCTGTTTCTAAAATGACCCTTAATGATCTTTGATACTGGTTGTTATTTGCAGAAAATTGAGAATTTCACGTGCCATTGTTTTAAATTTAAAGTTGTAGATTTTATGACTGGTATATGAATTTACTTATGGGAAAATGAGAAAAATGTCACCTGAAAAATACACATTTGATAACCTTCTATTTCTTGTTATTGATTGTTAATGATTCTACTTTTTACATTTATTTTTTTTTCACTAAAAGTCACATCACTGCTGCATAGAGCATGCAGAATGCTTACAGTGCTGAAATCTTACTCGGGCACCATGTTGAGATTTTAATGATTCCCTGACTTAATTATGGAGAGTATCCTTTGGGAATGAGACAAAGATGGTCATTTGAACATAGGAAAAAGAATAATGAATAATTAAGGAATCTAATTAAATGAGTTTCTTATGCTGGAGTAGATTGGGGATTTTCTATCTTTGTTTGCTCTTGTATTTTCATTTTAAATGTTTCCTTAAAACTTAACAAATTGTGTTATATTGGTAGGAACTAGGGTCTTCACTGAAAATGCTGCACTTAGTTTTGCTAAAATGAGAAGTTTGTAGTTAAAGTCAGAGTTAGTAAATATGTCCTCTGTACTTATCAAGGGAGCCTGGGTCCAGCATGCAAGAGTGGCACTGGGTGGGGAAGGAACTGAAACTGCAGGGCTTTGGCTCACACATACCAGTTTTCCCAGTCTTAGGAATATTGCATGTTAGTAGTAGATTTTTTTTGCATATGAAAGTAGTTCAGACAAATTAAAAATGAAAATTACCTACCATACAAAACAAGTTAGGGAACAATTTTTCTTCCTTCCTTGTACTTTCTGTATTTTTGCACCACAGAAATTTAACAGAAAAATGTACAGCTGAAAGTCTCAGGGCAACTGGGAAATGCTGCAGACTTCAAAGAAGTACTTCCTTGTGACCTTTGCAGATGGGTCCTTTGTTACACTTACTCAGCAACTCTTAATTTCAAAACAAAATAAGTAAGCTGCTCTTGATGTGCAGAGTGTGGCAACAGGAAGATGTATGGGCATTGGGTCACTTAGTGCAGCTCCCTACTGTCAAAAGCAGGTGGGGGAAATAACCCATTTCATAAGGCGATCAAGCGCTGCTTTTGTCCAGTTATATGTATTTTTCCTTTTGTGGCTGTGTCATGGTAGGGAAGGTAAAATAGTGTTTTCATGGTCACAGTATCTTCCTAAGGCAAAGGGGCTTACTAGCCCTGGATATACATTGTGCAATGTTTTATGTGGAGTCTCACTTAGTCAAAATTTCTTTTAGTCTGAAGTGTATACTTTTGACTGAAACCTAACAAAAATCAAAGCATACTAATTAAAGGGCACTGGAAATTAGTCTATTAATTATAGGCAAAGGTGTTGCATCTATTTATGGCTGTTGGTCCCATACCACTCTTGGTAGCTTCATTTGCTTAAGCATATTCACTTATTGACACTTTTGCAAGTATTGCAGTTCTGCAGTGGTATGGCTTTTTATGTAGCTTTTATTATTACGAGACTGCTACTGCCCCCAAAAAAGGACAGCGGGTGGGAACTTAATGCTGAGTAACTTGAATTACCACAAAGACATTTCCTGCTGCTGTTTTGGGTTATTTTTAAACCACCCTGACATGAGGTGTGTTCCATCTGAGATGAGCAGGGAATAACTCCTCTTATATCTGTTTGGGGACTGGGCAACCTGGCAGAGGTGCTTCTGCAAGCCACGCAAGGACCTCCTTCATAGCTGCTTTTGTTATATTGAAGGAAACCCCTCCACGGGCTCCTGAATGTGTTAGCGAATTGGCTGTTGCTTTCATGTGTTGGAGCAGAAGTTAACAGATGCAGCAGTGATTAATTGTCACAGACAGTGTTCAAGTTATGCGTGTGGGAGTGCAAAACTGATACAAAGCCTACTTTTGCACTTAATCCTATATGCCAGGATAGCTTTTTCTGGCTGTGTTGGTGTAATTTGCAGAGGTATCTAACAATTCCCAGATCAAAACTCTCAGTTTGGTGCCATGCAGCACCATCCCACTGACTTCCTGGTCCCCTCGTTGTACTGGGGCTTGCAGTAGCAGAACTAGGAAAGCATGGTGGATTAGGCAGAGACTATGAAACTAGGAACCTGGGGAATGTTGATATACTGAATTTATGGTTTCAGAGCATTATTGGGTAGTTCCAAACAAAAGTCAAAAAATATGTCACTAATTGTGATCTAGTGTCAGTCCCAGATATAACTTCCAGCCATTAACATGTTTGAAAACAATTTACTACCATTTCAGAGTGATCTTTGTCAGCATCCCTAAGACACATACTCTGTACGTGAATTTCAGTCCTGGTTCTAGTCTGTTATTTGAATTACAGGGAAAAACACAGACAAGCCTTTTCTAAAGTGCATGCTTCTATAATTTCAGTGGTTTCCAGTAAATGTAGGTTTTTTGGCAATATTCTTCTTGATGGAGGAAGAATAGGAAGGAAGTTTTTTGTGTGTTTGCTCAGCAACAATTTCGAGATTGCATATTTTACTCTTACTGTGTTCCTTGCGTTGGATACATTTCCTGAGCTCCTCAGCAATTCCATCCAGAAACCCACTCAAAATCTATCTTCCAATTAGTGTGCCTCTATAAATAAGATACACCAGTATCTTTTTCTTGCTTTGTTATGAGTCAGAAATGAAACTCTTTACACCATCTTCACAGAACAGTTAATGTTGTCACTTTTAGCTCCCTTTCTCTGTATAGGCCTCAAACAAAATTATCGTGTTTTGAAAGTCAGGGATGATAATCATCAGGTCCTGGGTACTCTGCAGTCTTCTACAGTCACTTTCTCCTCTGCTGGTGCATGAGTGCAATGTTTCCCACTCCCAGTTTGTTTGCAGGCAGATTTACCATGACTGTGTGGTAGCCTGAGACAGTTGAAGATTTATTGTCCCATTTTCTCTGCCCCTGAGGCCATGGGTTGAGTGAGCCTTGAGTCAGCTTTTGAACTGCCCGGATTTACAATTTAAGGTTTAAAGGCAAACCAAAATCGGTAGTTGTTTTCTTTAAATACCATACCTCAAACTGGAAGTTAGTGATGAATTTACAGACGTGTAAGGGAGTATGCTGGACTGCAGGGGGTATAACTTCATCAGTTAAGGCAAACCATGTCATCCCTGCATAGAAGAATAGTAATTTTGCACTTAATTCTGCAGTCTTGAATGTGACTGCTGCTTTAAGCTTGTTTGAGCTGAGAAAGAAAGTGAGCATGTCTGAAGAGTGCTTAGTGAAAAGCATACTCTGTTACTGTTTTCTGTGGGGGTGATTGGGGGGATATTGAGTTTTTTGGGGGGTGTTTTTTTGTTTTTTACACTTACAATTGTTACCATTTCTACTTAAAATTCCACTGAGGGCAGCAGGGTCATTTAAGAAGTAGTAAGCCCCTTGGTAGGAGAGTACAAATACCTTCAGCTTCAAATATCTGGCTATTATTACTGCATCCCTGAATTTTTGTCATTTCCAAAGTTTTTTTTAAGCTGTTGTGCCCTAAAGAAGTCAAATAAGAAATAAAACATAACTCAATAAAATCCAAAATTTTATACTGTAACTTCAAAGAAGTTAAGGGGTAAGCAATATAAAAGTTGTCTCTAAAATACAATTTAGGTATTTCCCTTCTATCCATGCAGTGCTTGCATCCCTCTCTGATTCTGTCATGTTTCCACAGAGTTTCTCTGGGATTGTTATTGACAAAGCAGAATTCTGCTAGAAGGGGCAGGTGGTAGGGGAAACTCAATGCAACAAGACAGAACAGCAAAACAAGCCTTAACTTTTATTATTTTCCATTCATTTGCTACTTAGTGACCTTGATTTTCTGCATGTTTGGAGATGGGTCCATCCTGCCCTGACATCATATATGTGAAAAGGAGATAAAACTAGATGATAAATAAGCTTTTAATCTTTTTTGTTTGATTTATTTTTTCATTTGTTTTTGAGATGCAAGGCCTGCTAGTCTATACGCATGAGCAGATGAATCTTATGAGACTCCTTTGAAGAGTTCTGAGTTAACTAAATTTCACATAGCTTTTTATTTCAAAACCAGATCTCTTATTTCTTCTGCTTAGCCTTCTCCCAATGTTTTATTTTCATGAATTAGTAAATTGATATTGCCCTTATTTATAGCATGTCTTGTTCTTCTTTCTTCTCTTTTTCTTCTTGCTTCCACTTCTTTTCTCAACAAAATAATCCAGACAGGCCTATAGCAGCAGAAAGATAGACTCCCTTTCCCCCTTTTATCATTTGTTCTGTGTCAGATAACTCAGAAATTAAGAATTTAAGAGTAATATAACAAGAATTGGTTTTATTGATGTGTTTTCCTTTCTTTTGCTCTCTGCTCTTTCTGTTCTACCTAAACACTTCTTTTCAGCTTTGGGAAAATGTAAACATACTTTGTTTACCAGTAAGAGTTGTCATAGTGACCTTCTAGCACTGTGTGTGATTATAAGCCTTTTTTGATCCATAGTGATCTAAGTAGTGTAAATATTGAATGTTTCTATGGTGTTCCACCTTCCCTAAAAGAGCTTAGCTTTTCATAGATTCATTTTTTGTCATATTCTTAGTAAACCAATATTTTTATGATTGTCTCATCTTTTTTTCTTGTGCCACATAATTATTTAAAATAAATGTAAAAGTGGTAGTACCATCTTTACTCCATAAGCTGCTACCTAACTGATAAATTAACTCAAATAACTAGATCGCAAACATTCCCCCTCCCCCATAACTTCTTGTGATTTTTCAAAATCTGTCTCAATATTGTGTGCTAGTGCCATTTTGCAACCTCTTTTGAATCTAGTTTTGACAGTGGGACTAGCAGCTTAAACTAAACCAAATAACACACTTCACTTTCAAGTTGATAAAATCATTTCCCAGCCATTATTAGGACTTTGTGAGTAGATGAAGCTAAGTAGACATTATCCTTGCGCTAACAGAAAGTGTAAATTTCCCATTGTTCAAGTAAGATACAGTTTATCATTCTCCTTAACTTTATCAGGACCCTATGGATTGTGCTGAAACACTCATTGGCATTTCATTAACTTTGTAATTAAGGGTGAAATCAAATAGCTTAATTATTTTACTGAAGTCTGAAAAGAAGCGCTTAATGAAGCTTTCTAGTACCTAATTCCCTTGAAGTGAGTTATGACATATCTGGCATGAAAACCTTCACACTTCGTCCATCTTTCATCTGGCAGTGCCCTGTCACCTTCCAGTGAATGAGGCCAGTTTACCATTTCCCTAAAAGCAGAAGTTGTACATGTACAGTGTCTTTTCCACAGGGGTCTGAATCTTTTACTCACACCTTTTTTGTAACCTCTTTTCTATTTAAGACTGTTCCAGCCTGCAAGCCACACAAAATCTCCCTAGTATTGCTCCAACTGTAAAGGATCATCTTTTTTTTTTTAACTGTTGTTTTTTCTTCCTGAAACCTAATTCAGGAGGAATTTAGACTCTGCAGTTCAAGAAGGGATTGTAATCCATATAATAAAAATGTCTACATATTTGGTCTAGTTGGTTAATTAGCTGAAAAGATACTTGGGATGAAGCAGGCTTGGCTGACAGATGAAATCCTTGCACTTATGTGTATCTCAAGGGATTGGGTGGGTTCACTTATCCTAATTTGTTAGAATTATTCTCATTAATAAAAGCTTGCACTGCTTTCTACCTTGTCCTGGTTTCAGCTGGGATAGAGTTAAATGTCTTCCTAGTAGCTGGTACAGTGCTATGTTTTGAGTTCAGTATGAGAAGAATGTTGGTAACACTCTGATGTTTTCAGTTGTTGCTAAGTAATGTTTAGACTAAAGTCAAGGATTTTTCAGCTTCTCCTGCCCAGCCAGCGAGAAAGCTGGAGGGGAACAAGAAGTTGGCACAGGACACGGCCAGGGCAGCTGACCCAATTGGCCAATGAGGTATTCCATACCATGGGACGTCACATCTAGTATATAAACTGGGGGGAGTGGGTGTGGGGAATCGCCACTCAGGGACTACCAGGTGTCAGTCGGTGGGTGGTGAGCAATTGCACTGTGCATAATTTGTACATTCCAAGCCTTTTATTATTACTGTTGTCATTTTATTAGTGTTATCATTATTACTTTCTTCTTTTCTGTTCTGTTAAACCATTCTTATCTCAACCCATAAGTTTTACTTCTTTTCCCGATTTTCTTCCCCATCCCACTGGGTGGGGAGGAGTGAGTGAGCGACTGCGTGGTGCTTAGCTGCTGGCTGGGGTTAAACCATGACATACTTGCATAGAATATGGCCTGTGCATAAGGTGGCATTAGGGCTTTTAAGCTGCATATGTGCATATTATTCTCTGTACAAACATTTTTAAAAGTATGCTTCAAGTATTTTAAACATATAACACTTTATAATATGTTATTTGTATTTCCATTTAATGAGGTTATTTAGGCATAATTTACAGGCTAGTATGGTTAAAAGATTTATGGAACGTAACAGGATTAGCAAGCAAGCAGTGAATGACAGCAGCGTTCACTTCATTTGTGGCTTGAATAGGAAGTTGGTTTCCTAAGGCAAAGGCTCATGAGTCTTCCAAATCCAGATGGACATGTGCTGGGAATAAGAGGCATCCAACTCTATTGAATTTTGTTGAATCCTTTTTCAGTTCTGGTCCTGATGTATTTTCTAAGCATTTCCCTGCTAATAACTGTTCTGTCAGACAGGGGAACTAATGTCAACTTTATTTTACAGAGAAAGAATGGAGCTTCAGAGAGAATAACTGCCAAGGTCATGCAGGCAGCTCGTGAGCTAGAAAGTGAAGCCTTGGATGCTCTTTCTTTGCTTTTTTTTTTTTTTTCTTTTCTTTTTTTAAATAGGCACAAGGTGGTCTTCCATTCCTGCCGAAACTTGATAGTTTCTCCACCAGCATCCTTGAGATACCTTCTCCAGCCCCCTTAAATCAGTAACTTTGCCCAGTTCCCCTCTCCAGTAGGGCCCCTGTGGTACAATACAGTCTTCTCACTGCTGCCCAGTCCTTCACTGAAGAGCTGGGATATCCAGATACCTGCCTGAATGTGGCCTTTGACTGCTTGCAGTTATGCTTGAAAGCATGCTCTGGGCATTCTTTGGGTATGCTCCTTGCATCTTTAAAAATAGAAATATGTTTATTCAAGCTTCTATAGCACATGGAGAAGTGGGAATTTACTTCTTCTGGTTCAAAACCGGGCATTGCCCAAGTGCAACATTCCTCTTTTCACAACTTTCCAAAGGCAGCATTATATGAGTCTTAAGAAGTCTTTCAGATGTGGAGGAAGAGTAGGGAGAGGTACATGGTGGTGTGTAGGTACAGTGAGTTTTGGATATAGACAGGAACCTCTGATTTTACTGCATCAAGAAGAAAGGTCCCTAAAATCACATAACTGTGGTCTCCATCCTTGAGCATTTCTTAAAAGTCATTCCAGAATAAACAACTTTTTAAACCTAGTTTGTTAGCCTGTGAACAGCAGACAAACTGCACTATGTGCTGCCTTTTGGAGAACATACAGTGTATTCAAAGTAGTTTCTGTTTTGGAGATTTAAAATGTTATTTTACTTTTAGCCATGTTTTGTGAAAACTAGAGCAATGGGTGCATGTCACTTACTGGACCTCAACAACCTGGATTCAGAAAATGTCTCTGAAGTTCAGGGGAAGAATATTTACAACCACATGAGACCTCTCTGGATTTTATGGTACACTTCAAAGATTCACTATGATTTGGCTAATTGCACTTCAAATTTAACTTTATTTTTACAGTAAATTCTGTTTTTTCCTTCTAGGAATAAAAGCTAGTATCATGTAAAATACACCGGTTTCACTTGTGGAGACTTCTGGTTCTTATCTGAACAAAATCAGACTGCCTTAAAATGCTAATCTTCATTACTGTGAAGTACGCTGCTAGGATTACTGGGAGAGGTTAAAAACAGCAATCTCGAGGCAAGCTGCTGATTGTTCATATTTGTGTAGAAAAAATATGGTTCCTTATTTACTAGATGCCTGCTCTGTGTTCATCCTAGTAAAAGATCCTCCTGCAGGCCTTAATACTGCTGCTATATTACCTCCCATAATGAATATTCAAAAGCTGCAGTCATTGAGGACTCAGGTGGCAAAAATAGTAAGATGATTGAAGCAAGCCTTGACATAAAAGCCTAAAAGTACATTTCCAACTACATGGAAAGAGTGCTGATTTCCCTTTCTGACCACGTAAAAGAATGGTACCAAGAAATCTCCCATGAATTAAATGCCTGTTTCACACACTAGTGTGATCGCATCTTTCTTTCTGTATGATGTGTTGTAATAAGTATGTTTAAAAAAAAAAGAAAAAAGACAACAGGGCTTTCTGTAATCCTCTCTCACAAAATGTATTGGAATTGAAAAATGGGTATAATAGACACACTGTTAAGATAAGGCAATGCATGCATTGTTTTCTACATAATGCAGTCAGGGTCTCCATGGTAAAAAGAAATTTTTATTTTATTTTTTGTCACCATCAGCAGTTAACCTAAAGTAGGAGCTGCTCCATTTCATTATAGGTTAAATGGCTTAGCATACAAAACTAGCTGAGAAATGTACATCACCAACACTGCATTTTTTAATGGTTTTAGAAACATGCTTTAGGATTAGTGAACAAAATACAATACAGCATATGTTATTGTTCTGGAATTTTTTTTAATAGAAAGCACTCCTTTTCAGCATTCCCCCTTCAGTGGAGTCACTTAGACACTTCCAGCTGGTGGCAGGGGATACAGCCATAATACAGCTTTCTCTGTCCCAGCTGTCTTTTTCATTACGTTAAATGGATTATGATGGCTGCACTGTTTTATAAAGGTTCAGGTATAGAAAGGTATAGGAAGAAATCTGCAACTATGTTTTTTTGTAGTGACTGCAAGCTTCTGTGAGATCTCTGAATCCTGAATGTATTCCTGGCTCTGGTCACAGATTTCCTTCCAATCACTGGAACATTTGCTGTAAGGGCTGGCTAAAGGTGCCCGAGGAAATCACCTTTTACAAGGGAACATTGTTGTAAAGGATTTTTAATGCATTATGGCTCACGCAGCATCACAGTTAAAGAAAAACAGGGATTTAGAAATTAACGCTGATGAAGAAACTGAGAAAAAAAGAAAACACAGGAAAAGATCCCGGGATCGGAAGAAAAAGGTATCTAGATCTGTGCCAAATTCTGACAGGGATTCTTTTGTTTTAATTTTCTTACCTTGCAATTGAAGTATCAAAGCTTGTTCTCATGTGTAACTTGGTAGCTGTTGGAGTAATTTGTTAACATTGTAAAATAGCATTGATAACCACGGCTGTGGGGTTTGCAAAGCAATTGAATGTTTAATTGGATATTAGTTGATTGCAGTGGTGATGCAGAAGGTGTGCATTCATTTCTCAGATAAATCACTTGTGTTACTGTGATATGCAAGCTGTGAGTTGAAAATAGTTTGTAACCATGATGTGAGGTTAAATGCTGAGCTTTCTCATAGTTTTAACAGTATAATAGTTTAGCCGTACATACATGTACTTAAAAGGGATGTGTGTGAAGGGAGATTTTTTTTTCTTTGTGTTG
Organism: Elanus axillaris; assembly: GCA_026212715.1. NCBI lineage: Eukaryota > Metazoa > Chordata > Aves > Accipitriformes > Accipitridae > Elanus > Elanus axillaris. The sequence continues at coordinate 9,123,208 of JANZLQ010000100.1, forward strand.
GGACTGTGTCACATGTTTGGCTTCTGAAACATCCATTTTTGGGATAATGTTACAGAAATAAGGTGTTTTGGTGTTTCTCTTTTCTACTAAGGGCAAGCTGTTTTACAGAATTGAGCTGTAACAATCTGTTATTAGCAACTTTCTTTTGTTAGGGAAATATGTGACTGAGATTGCAGAGCCTGGTTTTTTTCTGCTGTAGATTTGTCTTAGCTGCAGAAAACCCTCTAGCAAACTAGGATCCGAAAAATTATGTAGGCACTGCATTTGTCATTGTTCAGTTCAGGAGCCTCTGTGTGATTCCAGTCTTACTGTTTCTCTCTAAGGTATAAAGCAAAATAGTTATGGTTTGTGGCATAAGGACAGATAAAGAGGCCAGCCACTTTGGCAGTTCTGTGGATATGTCCTTAAAAATGACACCTTGTACTCTGCTCCATAGACATAAGGCCCTGCCATGATTTCTTGTCTTTGGCTGTATTTTATTATAATTTTTCAAGAACATATCAAGAAGCCAGTTGTCTTAACAGAAACCTGGGTATGTAGTACTTCTGTATGCCTTTGTGAAATCCCCCTAAGGGGGGTTGGATAATCTTCATATGCTCAGATAAGCGGTGCATGTGCTTTCTAAATGACATGTAGATTTTCTCTAACATATGTGCATCTTTTGGTTGGGTGAGAGTCAGCATTTCCCTGCCTTTTTCTCTTTTTTCTCTGCTATGGCAGTACTATACATAATGAAAAGCACTAAGAAACCCACTGCCTTCTGTTCTAGTGAGCACATTAGGAGACTGTTTAGATGGCTGCAGTGAATGTACTGCAGCATGTTAACTGTAGGTATTTTTTCTCTGTGAATGTATACATACAGATCTTTTGAATCATCTTCCAGTATAAAGGGAAGTGTGAAAATAAGATTCTTTGGGGTGCTGCTCTTTGAAACTAGCCTGAATTAGTAATATTTTTCGTGCCTGCTATTTAGGTTGTATGCAGGTCTGTAATGCAGCTATCAGGGTGGGTTTTTTTCCCCCAGCTGAAAATTACCACAGCAGTTAAAAATTTTACCAACTGGCCTGTCAACCCATATTTACCTATAGCTTGTGAGCTAAACTGTATAGTCTCTCTGCTGACTCTACTCATGATGCAGGAAGCCCACGTTTTGTACTTAATGTGCTCAAGTTTAACAATAGCATGCCCAACCATACCCATATACTGTCTTTGTGTGAGGGTGCTTTCTCACAGTTTGTAATTAGAACAATATAGAAGGGATGTGGCAGTGAGAGGCTCTTGATTCAGTGAGGTGAGACAATTGCTTTGTGGACAAAAATGCTTTATTGTTTATACAACACAGTACTGTAGAAAAGAAATCTCTTGGCAACCAGAGTGGCACATGGATAAATATCACCCTATTAATCTCAAATGTATGGATTTTTTTCAGTGTTTTCTTTCTGCATCTTAAGAATGAGATAAAATAGAGAGCTTTTGCTCCACCAAAGGCTTTTTCTTTTTGGTATCACGGGGGGGGGGGGG
>JANZLQ010000100.1:9124828-9174654 GCA_026212715.1 Elanus axillaris
CCCCCCCCCCCCGCCCCCCCCGACCCCTTCATGTCACACTGGAATTTGGCAGCTTATTACAGTTTCTTTCTGAGTTTCTTTAGGACTTTGCAGATTCAGGACATATAGAGACTCTGTCTACTAGAATGGAGCAAAAAGCAGCAGTTGCTTCACTTAACATTTATACATTTGGGCATCAGTCTTCTATAGCAAAGACATGGTTCTGCCATCCCGTTCATAGGGCATAGGAAGTCTGATAATTGTGGTTTGCCATTTTGTACTTTCCTGACTATTTAAAACATTTTCCCCCCAATTTTTCCACTATGAGTTGTGAGTCACTTCTTGTTCCTCTGCACCACCCACAAGCAAGCAGTATTCTGGGGTTTTTTTGTTGATCACATGATACTGCACAAAGCTAACCTTTGCTGAAGCAGTATACAGAAATATCCTTTAGGGTCTTCCAATCACATTGGAACAACAGAGACTGCTAACTTTTCTGGATAATTTATACAGTAAGGAGACCAAGGGAGCCAATGGTTAGAAAGCAAGGCTAGTGGGAGCACCCAGTGTCTTAGACTTGATAATACCAGCAACAGTCATGATGATTTATGTTCCTATTTAGTTTGAGGATTGCTGTCTGAGGGTAATATTTCACTGCTTTTGACTGGTTAAGCAATTTACAGTGTAATAATGTTTCTGTTAACCTTGCTTCAATACTTGTATGAGAGAAATGACCTTTTTAAAAATATACACAAAACAAAACCCTGTATAATATCCAATCCCATTTCATTTAAAGGTGAGATATTTTCAAATTGCCACACTTAGCTCTAGAGACATTGTGCTTCTGTGCCCTATGGGCCCACCACGCTCTTTCTGTTTGCCTGAATTCAAGATATTTCTGAAGGTTCAGAGTTTAAATAGTTTGACTCATGCAAGAGAAGGGGATGGGACCAGCAGGTGAAGTGAGTACAGTGAAGGGTCTGCATTTTACAGGTTTCCCGTTTATTCTGTTCAAGTTTATATTACAGCTTCAAACAGTTCTGCCTCTGGATGGTTGTGCAGTGTCCTACACTGCAAATAGTTTCAGTACACCCAAGGGCAGACCTGAGCCTTAAATGGTATCACAGAACAAGCTAAGCCACCCTTAATAATAAGTGATTCATAGGATAACTTGCTTGATTCCTTACAGTGTGGCTCTGTCGTGCGTAGTTTGGTTTGTGAAAACTAGAAATTGTTTATCCTATAATAATGTCTGGAAAGAAATTAGTTGCTTAGTCAGTGCCGTTCCTAAAATAAAGGTGAAATCTCTGAAATTGTTTTTTGTGTTCTCTGTTCAGTACATAGTAAAAGAGAAGGGCAGATCTTGGCACATACTCAATGATTTATGTTTTATGCAATATTCAGTAGGACTGAAGTGGTTTCCATTTGCATGTAGTGCTCAGGAGCTAGCATGTTCTTTGGGAACACAGAATATCTTGATCATAATGCAAAGCCTGGCTGCTGCTGTCTCTTAGATGTTAAAGGCTGTTGCTGTCACATCCTCTGCTGCTGCAAACTTGTGGGCAGCAGGGAAAGTAATGCATGCCAATGTTGCAAATCCTGGTAATTTCATCATAAGGCTCACAGTGTTTGAAGGTTTTACTTAACTTTCAGGTTTGCTGGAAAAATTGCCCTGCAATTTCCTAATAGGTATAAATTGAAATGCTGTGTCAGGAACAACCTGTAGGTGTGCAGCTGTTCATATGGCTTCAAGGAGCTTGTGCATCTTCTGGGCTGGGCTCTGCTCCCAGCTGCAAGGGCCTCTGGGAGATGGCTTGGACTGCCCAACGTAGCAGAGCTGGAAACACCTCCCAGGGGCATCAGCACCCCAGGAGGGCATCATCATGTCCTAGCTGGGAGACTCCCACTGTTTCCTTTCCCCTCAGCTCTCTTGGGGCTGTCAAATGTTTTATGGATCTCAGCTGCATGAAGTACGAGTCCCATGAGTGAAAAAATTCACCATCTGGACCTACACAATTAACCTGAGCCAAAGGGTTGTGTGCAGACCAGCTTCAGTGCAAGTGGCTTCTTCAGTTTGGTTCACAGTGATAATTAAAGCAGGTTTAAGGAAAACAGGAATAATTCTTTCTCTCACAGGCACATGTTCCTGCAATGAATTGCCCTGTGGATTTAAAAAGCAATTCAGGTTGGAATTGGTGCAGTTTTCACATGCAAACAAGCCTACCAGTTATCAGGTAAAGCTTGAAATGTGAGCTTCAAGGCTTTTAACTCAGATAACAAGTACAAATCCCCATCCATTTTTTTATTTTTTAATTTTATAATTTTTAAACAAATCTCAGGATTAGAGAGATCTGTTTCATAGTTTCTGAACAGTTGAACTTGGCAGTAGTAGAACCTAGATAGGTTGGGCTCAAATGATTGTTCCTTAACTCAGTTCTGTTAAAGCACAAACCAGGCAGATGTTACTCTAACATCTGGGAACATGACCTGTGGTAAATTAAAAGATTGTGTAGATTTAGGGCCTGAATGAATACCTATTAAGTCAGTGAATCTTCCCTAGATGTGAGGAAAATTTCGGTCATATCCTTGATTTTGGACATGATGCTCTGTCAGAGGCAAATCTAATTAAATAATTGAAAGACATTTTTGATAGATGTTTAGGGGCACTGGTGGATGGGACATCTACTAGCAGTGTTCTTACCAGAATGGGATTGGGTGGTGAAAGAGTGTTTCTATTCAGCTGGAAAAACAATTCCTTCTTTGAAGATGAACCCTAAAGGAATGAAAAGATTGCATTGTATTGTGTGGGTAGCACTACAGCATCATTTGAAGTGGGCACTGCTCAGTGTTACTTTGTTGTTTATAAAGCCAGAAAAAATTTTGCACTGTTATACATTTACATTTTTATTTAGGCAGGTTTAGAACATTTGGCTTTTCCTCTTCACCTTCATGATGCCTCAGGATTGTGCCATCGCAACGGGTGGCCATTAGTTACTATGCAAATGTCAGTTTGGGTTATAAACTACGTTATGCTTCATATTACCAGCTTGTGGTGGGAGGAGATGGGGAAGAGGGAGGACCAACAATGGACATCCTCACCATTATAGGAAGATTGCTCAGTGACTAGATTTAGAGCTGGACTCTCAGTGAGTGTAAATCAATACTGTTCCAACTACCTGGTTGGTTGGTATTAACGGAGTCTTTTATCCTTCTGTTTTTCCTACCCAGGCTGGATTTTATTTGGGTTTTTTTGAGGAGCTGAGGGAGAGGGGAAGATGGATGCTTTTGAAGCAAAAGAAAGTTTGAAGATAATGTTTGATGAACAGTGATTTTTTTTTTAAATAAAAAACCCCCAAACTCTTTATGTGGTTATGAACATTCAGCCCTGTGCCAAAAGTAAAAGCACTAATAATTTCAAGCTCTTAACTTGCCTGAATTGATGGCTTCAGGATAAGATGTGCGTACTTTGATAGAATTCCCCTTGGCCACTCACTAAATGTTTGTTACTGTGAGCCAAAATATTTGTCAACTAGTGGAACTGACTGAGCACCTGCTAAAATTGAGTGTTAGACTCAATCAGACCTAGTTTGACTGGAATGGGGGGTAAGAACTAGGCTCTTGGTGTATGTGATGTGGGTAGAGGAAAGAAATAGAGAAGAAGAAAAGTCTGAGTTGCAAGATATATTTAAAAAAAAAATAAATACTTAATTCGCATACAAAGCCTGATGTATTCCCACATTGATTTGACTGGAAGTTTGGACAATAAAAGGCTGGATTTGCTGCTACTCAGTAATTTGTACAGCTATTTAGGCCACTGGTAGAGTGGTAAAGGGGATTTTCTGACTGAGGCAGTAGGCTAGCACAGGGCTGTGTTGTAAAGGCATAGAGAACTGGGCCTTAAGGGTTTGATCGCGCACAGCATGCCTGTCAAGTTGGAAACCTCTTAGGCCTTTTAGCAACTCCACAAAATAATGCCTCCCCATTCGACTGGGATGTGTGGGGGCCCTTTAGGTAAGGAGCTCAACTGAGACAATATAGCTGCCCCACATTGTTCCTGACTTCTGTCACCTAACTTAGGCTATAGGCCTATATAATAAATGGAAAAAGATAGGTGCCTTCAGAGGATAATTCAGTGCATGTAAGTGAGACAAGTTAAAGCCATGCCCTCATTTTCAAAGGTATCAAGTATCCTCCAGCCCTGCAGCTTCAGCTGAGAGCTTCAGGCACTCTGCAGATCAGGACTGGCATCTCTGGTGGATGTTTGGGATTGTATAACACTTTTAAAAATCTTCTGTGTATATCTGTTACCTGAGTGTGGTATTTGTGCAGAGCTGTGCTTTGTTAGCCACTGCTCTGTGAGGTGGCTAGTTACTGATCTCCATGGAAGAGGTCCGCTTTTGGTTTTATTTTTTACAGAGATTGAAATCACTGTATGGTGACTTGGAAGGGAAATCCAACAGAATGTTTCTTTAGTATTTATTCAAGTAAGACTAATGTGGCTAGGAGAACTAGATTGAGATACGAAGATTGTTTTGCTAATTGAAAAGAAGTTTTGCTCTGGGATGTATTTATTTAAAAAATCAAATCATAATTTTGCCAATAAACTGAAGTTCTCCATTGTTTGAAAGTTAGACTGTTTAGTAATGTGAATTTGTTCCACATGAGATTGTTAGTGCTCTAAGATGTACACAAGCAGTTTAATGCCTTTGTATTATGTACCAGAACTAAAACTTTATTTTGCCTTTGTAGTTGCAGAAAGGTGCAGGACATATTGTACTGCGTAGCCACCTTCATCTGAGCATTATTTTAGAAAACTTCTTATGGTTGCTTTTAATGACCTGAATGATTTATTTTCTCTAACCTTTTGGTTGTTCAGCTGTCTTTTATTCAGTTTTGGATTTTAGCTTATTGAGGAGCTGAAGGATCTAATGTATTACATGTGCTATCACGGCTTGTGTATCAATTTTAAATCTCAGTTCAAGTGTTCATTTCAGTATCTTCCCAACTTTTCATTGAAAATCTTTCATAATTAAAGTTAAAAGGACAAGGTAGAAGGTGTTCACTTATGTTTCTGATATCCTAATTTATGCTGAATATATCCCACCCCATATTTGTCCAACTGGAATTAATGGGACTTTATAGAAGTAGTTACTTCTTGATAAAAGTGGCAGTATCCAAGACCTCTGTTAATGCACCCATTGCTCATGAGCACAAGCAGGAAATGAAGGTCTGTACCTTAACAGGTATCCGTTATGCCATCATGGCAAGTTATGCAGACACAATGTCTGCATTTATTTCATGGGTGTAACATGACATATAGCATAGTGCCTAGTGGAGGTTACCTCAGCAAAATCTCCATCAGCAGCGTTAACCTTGGTGTCTCTGGTGACCCCATCTCTACAAGGAGCTGGGCAGGCTCCCAGGTGCGCCTGGTGCTTCACCCGTAGGATTAACAATTTGTAAATACAAAAAACCCACTGTGATCTTGTCACTTGCTTCCCTTGTGAAGGAAAGAATGCATGTGTCGCTTTGATACCTGATCCAGTGTCAGTAGAAATGACTGCCTGCTTTCTGCAAAGCTGTCCATGAAGGCTTATAGAAAATTGTGGTTTGTAGATTCTGAGCAGATTTCTGAACAGCTCTCAGTTTTGGCGTGTATTGAGGGAAAATCACTCATCACTAAATGAGCTTGAATTACATTCATGTATTCCACACTGATTTGTAATACCCCTTTAAGTGCATATGCCTAGATGGGATGAGGGTATAGTATGTCAATTGTTTGTATTTTTGTAGAATATGGAAGGTATTTTTGAAAGCAGGAAAGTGTATCATATTTTTGTGAAATATTGTCAGCTCAGCTCTGAGCTACAGTCCTATCCTTAACCCTGTGGCCTCTGCCTTTTGAAATAAGATGTTATTAATTACCCAGGCTCTGCTAGAGTAAGAGAGTGAGGAGGGAAGTTGGAAGAGGAGACAAGTAGTTGCTGAATTCTGAGTGCCGTGAAAGGATTTCCTGGAGCTGCTGAAGTGGCTGGTTTTGCATCATCGTATTTTAAAAGTAAGCACCATGACTATGCAAATCCTTGAATTCTGATAGACTACAAGAAACTAGTAACCAATCTGAATTCAAGTACTCGCATAGTTCACTAGTACTGAGGACTAACTATGGGGTTTAACACAAATACTCTTCTCCACTAATGATGATGTAATCCACCAAGCTGGGGATGGTGTTCTTGTAAACAGCTGCTTGCATGGCATCTTTGTGCTCTGCTGAATAATTCGGCGTGCGTACAAAAACCCATACCCTCTACATATAAAGGATTTATACACAGCAAAACATACATGCAATGCATGTACTATGTGAGTGAGTTTGTATGTATGCAGGGCAAGAGCAGGAGGGGAGGTGGTGGTCAGGGATTTGGCTGTGACTCCCCACCTGTGTGCTTTGCACCAGTCTATCCATATGCCTGAGTAAGGCATCTCCAAAGTGTCCCTGCTTCCCACAGTGAGTCTCCATCTGTGTTAGGGAGGACGTCACTGGGAGAGGTTGTATGGTGCTGCAAGGGCTTTAATTTCAGAGGAAGCATGTTCCCTTTGCTCCCATGCAGCGGCTCCTCGAAAGCCAGGCTCAGCCTATCACCAGTGCTGTTAGTTAGTCTGGGCCCTTAGGGAGAAGCTGTCCACAGAGATGTTAGTGGTGTTTTCAGAAGTGTACACTGTGTGGGTGTATATAAACAATTTTTTCATTTATGTAATTTACACTGTGATTCTGTTCCATTGCTGTCATTGATTACTAAACATATTATAAATCCTTTTTTAATTAAAAGACAATTTGAAAGAACAAGTCATTAGACAGAACAGATCGAAATGTTAAATGGTCTTTTTCAAACTTCTGCCACTTTTCTTTTGAAATTCTTCAAGTGACAGTATCACCAGCAATTTCTGCATAATGTTCTGAGTTCACAAAGCTCAGAACAATTCATAAGCCAGTGCAGTTGTTGATATCTAACTTTCAATTAGAGCACACTGATTTGCATATTCTAAAGAGCTTTCCTTAAAGGCAGTATTAAACTGAGAAACCACAGTGATGCTATCCTGTCTGTACGTTCTAATAAACCGTGCTTTTACCTGCCCTATTTGGTGTTGGTAGAAGATATAGTTGTGGAATTTACTTTCTTTTCAGCACATTGGTTTATTTTCTGGGGAATTACATTTAAATGTCAGGCTGTAGAATAACTCCATCATTGACCTCCTTCAGTTAAGCAAGATTGTCACAGCTAGCTGGGTAGTTGTCCTTCCCAGCGACAGGTCCTGTGTGTTGTCCCCAAGACTACCCATCTGGAAGGGGCCTCCAGTGTTCTCTGGGACCCTGTGGAAAAGCAGAGCTGTGCAATATCTACTGATAGATATTCCCTCCACTTCCCAACACGAGTTTATGGGGCATTTTACTAACAGAAGGCAAAGGTGGAACTGAGCTACTGACTGTAGCTAGCTATGTATAACTTTCAAGTAAATTTTCCAGGGTTGTAATCAGAGTATCTTATAAATATAGGCATTCATAGCTTTAGATTAAATTCCTTCATAGGTTGAATAATTTCATTTTCTCCTACACAGCTTTTTTCCTTTCTCCCATAACTCCTTCTAGACCCTACCACAGTATCTCTGAAATTGCAATCATTTCCCATTCATTAATCACTAGCTTAATGTTTAGCAGTTGCAACCATCTCATCAGCTGAATTTACCATTGGCCTGTGAGAAAATATCAGTGCCTAGGTGATCTGAGTCTGTAACCTGTTGTCCTGCCCCCTTCGGATTTATATGAATCTAGCAATCATCTCTAGTGCTGAGGCTAATGTTTTCATGCCCAGACTGTAGGAAAATTAATGCAGATATTATTCAGAAATAGATTGCTGACTAGACCTTGAAGCACAGGTGAATAAGCCTGGAGTGCTCTCCACGCCTGAGGGGAAAGATCCCCAAGAGGAGAGATATGCGTACCAAGCATCTCATAGTGCGGCAAGCTAAAAAAGAACCTCAGTCTATGTGTGAGTAAATGCAGCCTTTTCCTGTAGTGCTGAGGAAGCCTCTCTCAAAAGAAGCTGTTTTTTGGCCAGGCAGTAGCAGACAGTATGCTCTGGAGGGTGGCTGTGGACAGTTTCCTTTTTCTTACATGGGACTCTAAAATGTTAAAACATCCCATAGTGAAATATTGCTGAGAAGTAGGTGAGAAAGGCTTCCTTTATTACATTTTTACCATCTAAGCAAAGAAAACATCTTCAAGGAGAATCAGTGAGTGCACTGGACACCTGCAAGTCCTAGTTTTTCCTGCCACTTGATTTAATTTGAAACCACCAGCACTTTGAAGCTGTTAAACATCAAAATTCTTATAACTGAAGACTGCTATTTTTCTACCAGTCTGAAAAGATTAAAAAGATGTTGAGAGGAAAACATCTCTCATGACAGTGGGTGAACAATCAAAGTTTCTAAGTAGGGCAGCCTGAGGAACAGCCAACGCTTTTTAACAGTTACGGGAAAGTGTATGTTGTTTGATGTTCCTATCTGATATTTTCTTGTCTACCTTTTTTGTAATATCAGAATGTCTAGTTATGCTTAAAGAAGGCTTAATAAATGTTTTGCACACTCAGCACACACTACCCACATAAAAGACAAAAGTATGCAAACTTCCAAGTCATCCAAACAACAAACAAAGGGTAGTGGGTTCTCCCACAGACTCTTCCAGTTTGATCTTAAGCAGTTCATTTAATCTCTGGTTTTCCTTTCTGTAAAATACCTCCATATTTTTCTTCTTGTGTGTTTTAAGGATCTCTTTTCAAATGACTGACTACTTTTCTGTTCTTGATATAGAATATGTTTTGCATGCCTTGCATAAGGACTGTTGCTACAAAATAAGGCCCATGCAGTGTTTAGTTTTTTAATGACCTCAGTGCTGCCCTGGTGTGTGACCTATTGGCTACATCCACAGCTCGTGGGAATATTTTTGCTGGTGTCTTGCCATAATTTTGGAAGAGGGATGTGGTTTTTAAAAAACTATATGCTTTTTAAAAAGCTTTTTGTGGAGAGGAAGCATGCATGGTAACAATTTAATTATGGCTCTTGGTAGTCAGTATAAATATCCAATTTACTGTTATTTAGGATAATTTTCTTTTATATGGTATACCAAGCCATTGGCTAAAGGCTTTTTTAGAACAACTGATCATACTAGTTAAGTTGCAGATAGAAAAGCATGTTGTTTACAAAAATTTTGGAAAACTTTCAGAATTGTTTCTGTTTAGCCCATCCAATATACAGGAAAATTGTCCAAATCTGGTTTTAGAAGTGCATGAGTTTAATCTAAAATGGCTAAATGTAGTATATTTTATAATGCTGTATGTATCTTCTTGTTGACCTATGTGCCTTTTATCCTTGAAGCTAAACTCAGTGAATTGTGGTCAAGTCATAGGTCCAATTAGAAGAACCACTGAACATGTGCAATAATTCAGCTTGAAAGGCCACATGCACAATCTGCCTTGGGTTGGAAAGCCAAGAGATGCTGTGACCAAACAAGATCTGCAGGGAAGCTGTTCAAAATCATAGCCCTTTGTTCCCAACAGCAAAGCTGCCCCTTTCTCCTTGTTTACTACTAAATGCAAATGAGCAAACAAAGCTGGTGCACTTTTAAAACAAGTCAGTTTGAAGGAAGATGAGAAAAAGGAATGAAAACATTAGAAAGGGCCTTGACGTTGAATGGGAGCAGTGATTAAAGGGGAGATACAGAAGTGATTGGGGCAGCTGCCCAAGAAGTTAGGTTTTATTTTGGCTGTAATAGCTACTGGGAGATGAACCGATCGTTCTGAGGAGCTCCTTATTAACCCACAATGTTTTGCACAGGCTGAGGCAGTAGATAAAACCTGGGAGGGGAGGGAGCAGAACAGGACAAAGCCAGCAAAAATTCAGTCTCTGCTGGGAACTGAGTTCAGAGAGGCCTGCAGCTCCTTTCAGGACAGTGCAGATAGGCTCTATGAGCAGTAAAGGTGATGTATGGCTGATAAGATGGCTAAGGGGATGGCTGTCTTCCCTGAGAGTATCAGACATACTGCAAGTGAGCAAATATTGTGCTGCCTGCAGGGCTGCTGCTCTCTGATTGCACTGCTGCTGTGGGACTGCAGTTGTCCTTGTGAACCCCTCCTTCCCAGACAGAGATGTTGGCTTGTTAGGGGAAGAAATTCAGGCATCAAAGTAGGCAAAAAGATAAAAACCCTCTAGCTTTATATAGCAGGGTGAGAAATTTAATTGGTTTGAGGACATCCAAGAGATTGCATCTGATTAAATCCTTGAGAAGATAAATCTCTTATCCATTACCTGGTTGCATGAATTTATGCTGTGGATATGTAACCTAGTGCTTTGTCAAGGTCCACATACAAAGAGATAACCACAAATTAATCAGGGCTTGTCAGTTTTAAGGTATTTCTGGTATGAAGTTGAGCAATTCATACAGGCCTACAAAACAGCAATTGTTCCCTAAAATAGCAGTCTGCTAACCAAAATACATTTTTTTATTTCTTAAAGTTTAGGAGTGGAAAAAAAAAATTAGCATCATGTCTTTCTGTGTGTTTCTTTCTCATTTGCAGTAAAATTTTTCCACATTTTCTTGACAAGTCAGAATCTCTGTCCTAGTTCTCATAACACATGCTCTCTGTGCCTGTCTGTTTCCTAGAAAATAGTTGTCTGAAAGAGTAACAAAGGTAATAGCTCAAAAGGAAAATAAAGTCACAGATTATATTCATAGTCAAACTAAACAATATCTTCCTTCTTGAGGAAATATACATAGAGAAAAAATAAAGCTGGGGGAGGAGAAGGGGGAGATCTTGCAAAGCTAGCCAGCAAAATCCCTGCCAGAGCTTCTGGAGGCTTCTGACTGGAACTTTGCAATACATTGGGTCTTCCTATGGGTTCGGTTTTGTCTGTTTTAGTTATTCAAAATAGAGTTTTTATTTTTTTTTAGAAACATGCATTTTAACTGGTGGCAGTTGATTTTGTTAATATGAGTTATTTTATGCATTTATTGTTCAGATGAATATTCAGTCCTTTGCCTCTTGGATAGTTTTGTTCATGCAAACATAAATTGAATATATGAAGTCTTATTAACATGAGGGCTGCCTGGAATCAGTTTTATTTAATGGGTAGCCAGTTACTGTGATTCAATAAATGTGATTGTCTATAGTTCTTATATTTGGCAGTTACAGATTAGGGCTGCATAGCTTTAGGGAGGATTTTCTAGCAGTACAATTTAGGTTTAATATGTAGCAACCTTATTTTGAATATATCTTGCTGTTTGATGAAGAGACATTAACAGCTGCTCAGAGGAAGAGTGGTGGCAAGAGAGGACAAGTTCAGAGGTATCTTGGAGGGAGCATTTTAACCAGCCTCAGAATGACAACATGCACTTTTTGCAAATGTCACAACAGAATGTTTTATAGCAAAGTGGTGATAATAATGCTGTATTTCAGATTTCCTTCTGTAATAAGAAAAGGGCAATTATATTTTGTGGGACACTGTTGATGGCTGTCCTGGCACTGCACGCTAACAGTCCAATGAAGTCAGTGGAGGAAAGCTGGTCCTTCAGCCTTGTGTAGTTAACATACAGCTGGTATTTCAGAGAATACTATATTTTCCTTCCATTCTGATGTATTACAAACTTTAAGATTTCATTTAAAAAGATGCTGGATGTCTTTTAGGTCTAGTTACATTGTACTTGGAATGACTTTTAAATACATTTGACCCGTGGGTCATGGCATGTAGCCTTTCTTGAATGATGCTGCCAAATGCAATGGCTGTGCACATGGGAGGGAGTCAAACCACTTGTAGCATAGCCTGCAATATGAGGGGAACTCACCTATCTCATCAGAAAGAGGGAATTAAATAAATCTTTCCCTCCAGAGAACTAAGTTCCTTTGCATTTGATCAAGGAAATGTTCTCTTTGCTTTTATTTTAAAAACCTGTAGCCGCTGAAGATGTATTAGCTGTTGCAATTGAAATGCATAGGAAAAAATGATGCTATGTGCTGGTCACAGATTTCAGTTTTCAGAAAGCAAAATATTTTGTGACTAGATAGGCTGATCAGCTTTATGTGTTGAGCTGACAGTAAAAAAGACTTTGGGCAGCTTCTGGTTTTGAAATCTTTACTTAATTTTTATTTCTGCTTTCAGTCAGAAAGACAATAAAAAGGTGCACCATTGTTTCTCAGAGCTCACAAATGACAAAGCAAACTGCACAATATCTTTGCTTCTGTTGCCGTAGGTCTGGCTAGTCAAAAGTGCTAAATATTCTGGCACTAATCCAACAAAGTACTTAAGCGTGCACTTAAGTTTAAGCCTATTTGTAATTCAGTTGAACACAGAGGGAGCACTGTGTACTTAAAGCCAAGTACAGTCTTTCGTGATGTGTTGAATGGGGGCCATGGTGCTTACTCCATCAGAAGAGAGAGTTTTTAGAAGACAAGGTCTGTCCTGGAATGCAGTCAGTTGTCTCAGCTCCAAGCAAACAAGCTTGGGTGTGAGCACCTATGATCTGGAGATGACATCATTTACCTTGAATAGTAGATTGAAATATTGGGGATTCTGATCAAAATTTGGCATTTCAAAGACATCATTTTCCTCATAGGTGCTTTTTTTAAACCCGTGTTATCAATATTTGTACATCAGTAAACAATGGCCAAACACTGGCAGGGAGAAAACCTTGAAGATAAGAACAGTAAGTCCATTAAATAAGGCAAGGAAGGCCACCTAACACTAAGTCATAGCTGACAATTGCACTCATATTATTGATTTAATCACGCTTATTAAGCAGCTAATTAACTCATTATATGGCTGGTGTTAGAGGTATTAATCCAATATGTAAAGTGTAAGTATATAAATTCTTCTTTGGGCAGTTATTTGTATGCCACAAACAAATGTAAGTTTGGAACATACCAGCCAAAGCCTACCAACTAATTCAGGCCAATTTTTTCAGATAAGAGTTTTCTAATTTGAAAAATACAGAGTTTAATATGCTTAAAGTCACAAATTTGATTTAAGCTCAACAAAGTATTTAAGTCAATAAGAAGATGAACACAGTCTGAAAAAAAAAGAAAACCAAAACCAAACAAGCCATAAAATGCTGATTTTAATTTTGAAAATGAACAAAGTCAGTCACTTGAAAGCTTTGTTGTGACATGTTGAACTAAAGGATTTTATTTTAAATTTTTTTTTTGTTGTTTAAATTTCTTTGCAAGTGTTTTGGAAAGCTGAAAATTCTGATTACAATGTGTCATTTATATTCAGCAAGGGATTGCCAAAATAATTTCTGTGTAATCTGGTGGGTTTTTCCAAGATTTTTTTTTTATTGCTGTGAGCAAAGGGAGCCATTTCAATCACTAACACTGCTGTCTTTGTAACAGCCTTCCAAATACATCATGACCCTATAGCAAATTCAGTCTTGTGAAAACTATTAAGGATCAGCTTTCCCTAAGACTGCAAGTGAAATGAAATATGAGCCCATGGTGATGGCAGTTAAGCATGTACTGTCATTCTTGACACATCCATGATTCTAGAGACTCAGTTAAGCAGTAAAATAGTTAAGTATCGGTGTTACTCAGATGAGCATGTTCTTTGTGTCATTGCACAAGTATGTCTCATCTTGTAAAGTGGAGTAAGTTAATTTACTAAATTGTTTTCCTAAATCCAGGATTGAAACATGAACATCTCCATTATCATTAATACAGGCATTTCATGCTGTGTGCTCTTTTAGTGACTATTCCATTCAGCATTTGCAATGGTATTAATGCTAATTGCAAGTAACTGAAGTCTGGGCTACCTGCTGAACTGGTGGTGAATTACGCACCTGAAGGTCTGAGGTCCTCCACTTTCCTGTCCCCTGCAGGGGAAGGCTTTGTAGGGAGGTAGCTTCCAGGGTGAGGCCCAGTGCTAGAGAAAAACACATCAGTTTTGTAGGTCTGTTATCTACACATGTGCGTTTCCTTTTTCAAGAGAATAGATAATTTTTTGATGTTTTGAAACCTTTTAAAAACTGGTTTAGGTCAATGGATTCAAACCTAAGATTGCTAAGACTATTTAAAATCACAGCTATTATCTATTTTAATTTCCTCTGCTGGGGAGTACCCCAAAACATTCATTATGTGGAGGGTATAATCTCTGAACAAATGACACAGTGGAATTAATGAACAATTAACTATGATCATACATTATAAACAGAGCTGATTAGAATCCACACATGCCTGGGTTTTAGAAAGACTCTCTTTTGACTCAGCTTTGTGCTACTGAGGTAGGACTGTGCAGCTCTCATTTCTTATTCATTGTGTGAGCATAACATCATTTCCTCTGAGGTAAGGCTACATCTTTTAGTTTTCATGGCAACCAGACAAAGAATTCATCTATTCTTCAACTTGTATGTGTGGGGAGGGTTGGGGTGAGGAAAATAAGAATTTTTCCTGGTAATTTTCCTCTTCTCTGTATAGCTAGTATGCTTACATTACAGACTTTCACCCATATCCTAGAGACTATTTTCCAATATCCCATGTGATGATTAAATCAGAGAGAACATTGTAAAGCTGAAAGAAAGGGAATATCTGTCCTCAGTAGCTGCGGCTGCACGGTGGTGTATGCAGTGTGGAATGCAGTTACTGTGCTGTGCAATTTACTGTCTTCATTAAATCAGACAAGCATCAGGTGAACCGTAGAAATTCCATCTGCATTCGCAGTGGGCTCTATGCATACTATTTACACTTTTTCCCTATCACTTTATTTGACTTCCACATGTATGTGTTTAATAAATGAATACCATTATAAATTATGATGATTCTTTCAAAACAGTAATGTCAGATACTGTGATCAAGAATATTTTCAACCTTAAAGGGAAAATGCTTTTGTCATTTTAAAACAGAAGCAGGCCCTGAGCTCTCCTAATGTCATTGGGGACAGGCGAGGATTCGTTTCAGAAGCTGCAGTGCAGCACTAGGCAACGACTGGACATACAGCTTGATGATTTTGCATCACATAAAAGCACTAGCATCCCTCTTATCGCCTCAATGCTCTGATCATCCTGAAAAGTGAGACAAAAGAAATGGTCCACTCTATACTGACCTTCATTGTAACAGCAGAAACCTTTCATTATTTTATCACATTACTTGATACCCTCGAGGGCAATGCATTTGAAACTAGGAAATTTCATTTGCAGAAAGAAAGCAATTTCCATTACATAAGGAGAGGTGGAGTTTTACACGTGTACTCTGTGTATGTATTTGAGCTTCTCAAAATATGTATACTTGAGAGATGCTTAAGCAGTAACTTACAGAACAGCTCTTTAGTCAGAGACTAGTCTGAATAATTTGTTTTGAAATGATAAAAAGTTTTTCCTGAAGTAGGAACAACTCAATCAGATACAACACTGTAAGTGGAGAAATGGTTTGTCTGAATTACACAAAGGTGTGTTCAAACGGTACTTTTAATATTCTGAGCATGCTTACCAAGTGTTCTCTGCTAGTAGCATTGTACAGTGGTAAGGACTACGCACCCTAACTATTAAACAATAAATAATTGGTTTGGAGGGTTTTTAGCAAAATCGTCAGAATTCCAAGCTTATTCATGTTCATGACATTAAATGTTGTTATAATAATTTTGTTTGTAGGATCCTTATCTAATTTTCATATATTCTTATCTTGCATTACTTTGAGTAATGCCCACGTATGTACAAATGGAAATAAACAAGAGGCGGATAAATCCACAGATTTTATGGTAGGACTTCTTCAATTATCAAGTGTCTTTTGCTCTTAATATGTTCCATTTTAAACCATGATTTATCCCGTTATCTCTGACCTAATACTGATAGCCTGAGATACAAATTATGAAACTATGCTTGTCTTTAGATAAAAATGCTTTTAACTAGGAATATGAATGTGTTTTTTAAATTATTGGGTACTAAAGGCTTTGGCCTCTCTCCTTTTTGCAAGGTAAATGTGGAGTGCGTGAAAACTGTCTGTGCCTTGTACAGGCATTCAGCAGTTACAGGACTGCAGATGCAGTGGCTTTGACTAAAGACTAGCCATCAGTGTAAATGGGTTAAAGCACCCCTGGGGGACCATGTTCCTGTTTGAAGGTCACAGAGCAGAGTCCCTGGCTGGACCTCATGAAGGGAAGACCTCAGAAGCCTGGCTGCATGTCGTGATGCTTCTAGTGGTGTTCAGTTTGTTCAAGTGAGTGGAAGAAAATGTAATAGGGTTTGGGTGAATGTGCAGGAGAGTGCAAGGGTGTATGCACAGTAGGTAGCAGGCTTTGTCCTTCTCTGTGCCTTCAGCTTTCCGCAGACTGAGCCCTGAGGAAGACAGCAGCTCCCTGGGTCTGGAATACCCCCTCCCACTTGTTTAGTTTTAGAGCCACTTGGTCTGTTGGCTGCCCAGCTTTGCGCAGAGCTACAGTTTCTGACAGCGATTGTAGATGTGACTTGCTATTAGAAAGGATTTGTTATCTTTGGTATGAGAGACAGTGAGGTTTTCTTCTGTCTTACTGTATCAGGGAGTTTGAAAGCAGTAAGATTTTACAGTTTAACATTCAAGAATAGAAGGCTTGTTCTAGTTCGTGGCTGGAGTCTGTGTAAGAAAAGACAAGGATCCAACTCTAGAGGGAACTGGGAGGTGCTGTTTGAATGGGATTAAAATGGAACCTCATAGAGGAAGATACCTTCTCCTTCAGAGGTGTCTGTTATGTGGTGATCACTGGGCAGAGATCCTTCTGCTGGCTCTTCATGAAGCAGATCCAGAAACAATATAGTTTTATCAGACCATTGCTCCTTACAAGCTATAGTATCTTTCCCATAGTCCTGTATTGCTATAATTAGTATACTGCTGTCCTAATGCACATGTTCTGCTTCCAGGATCTAAACAACTCTCTGTTCAGGACTTTTCATTGTTCACTGTGGACACACTAGACTGTTCAAAGCTAATGTGACTGTCCTTGATGCAGTTCTGCATGAAGTCAGGAATATAGTCTTTGACTTCTACCAGCCAAAGTAACATGCAAGGTTTTACAGCTGAACTAAATCTCCTGAATCAGCTGAAGGAGTATCTTCCTTCAAATGCAATTTTTTAATTCTAAGGGATAAATGGCATAGTCAGTAGTTGAAGTAAAATACTTGCAGAGGACATGTAATATTTTTTTCCAGGGTAAAATTAATAAAAATCATGGCTTGATGTGTTCTGCTTTTTGCAAGAAGCCTTTCCAGACAGAGAGTGGATGTCTGGAGACCAAACCAAGAAAGTGTTGAACAATACAGCTGAAGGAAACCTGCAACATTAGTTCATCAGCCAGTAACGCAATTGCTTAATAAGTGGTGACATTGATTCTTGAGGAACTGAATACTGTGTGGTAAAAAATGAGAATAAAGATTAATTTACAACAAAGCAGCTCATCTGTCTTCTGGCTTTCAGAGAATATCTGTAACCATACTGTAACCACAACATACAACATGTTGATGACCCTGGAGAAGCAACAGGGCATTAAGATCAATTAAAAGAAGTCAGAGGCCTAGTTGTAGTCTCAATGTGATCTTGGAGTGTGGCCCAGTGTTTCTTGGACTACAGTCTGTTTAGACTCATTGAGCCACTTGTCACTGAAAACTGCAGGACTTAACTCCTCTTTTTCCTCCATCTCACCATGTCCAGCATTTGTGTATTAGTACTGTAGATGTTTAACCCACCTGTGGAGGGACACTAGTGGTTTGGGGGCACAGCAGTGCTGCCTGATGGGAATCAGAGGCGAGTGGGAGAGGCAGAGAATAGTGCATGAGCAACCTTTTTCTGGCTTGCAGCTTAACTTTAAGATTAAAATGCACCCTCAGCATTTTTATGGCTTGGTTCTTTCTGTTGAGTAGAAGCAGAACGGTCTTCCAGCCTCTAACACTTAGCTGGGTCACAGATTGTGCTGTAGCCTTTTGTAGTTCCATTGTAAAAGTGTAAGGTGAAAAGAATACGTTTTCAAAACGCATTCTCAGTGACTTTGTTTAGCGTACAGGTATGGGGTTTTTTTGTTACTAAGTTGTCATCTCTACAATATCTCCAGTTTCTCGATAACCTCACCCACTGACAGGACAATATTTGCCAATTAAAAAATGGTGCTTGGCATGCACTCAGTTGTTCTACTGATCATAACAGATAAAATCCTGGAAGAAAGAACCATCTTTTTCTCCTCTTATAGCTGTGTGAGTAATCAATGTGGATTTAGTTTGATTAGGAGCATGAGTGGAACCTCCATAGGCTCAATTCAGGCTCTGCTTTCTCCCTGTTGCCATCAGAAACTCAAATTTCTACCTTTGCTTGTAGGAAACATCCAACTGCAAAAGCTCCTTTTGTCCCCAACCTGTCACCTGGCTTTCTTTTCCTGCAATTATAAGGAAACAGAAGGAAACAGAAGGAAAACATTGCTGAGCCCGATTCTCAGAACTTTATGGTTTGGCAGTGATTTGCTTTTAGCCTTAGGGTTCACTGCTGTTCTCTTGTTTCCATGCTGTGGTCGATTATGCAGGTGTCAGAACTTTAAAGCCCAGTTATCTTTGTTTCCACAAACTTGATTACAATTTTGGTCCCAGAAGTGACTGTGAAAAAACAAAACAGTATGAATTTTGAAAATCTGACTCTAAAAGGTATGTTGCTGTTAAATCTCTGAGCTTTAACATTAAAATATTTTCATTTTCTCTTAAGAAGAAACTGAAAAAAGCTTGTTGATAAGCTTTCACAATAGTATGCTTTTGCTACACATGAAGCATGAGTCACAGACAGCATCAGTAACGTCAAAGTGTTTGCTAAAGTACAAACGTTGTGCCAGGGAGGAAGCAAAGGCAGGTGTGATACGCGTGTTGACTGACTACATGGTGAATGCTTACTAATCAGGAGGTTTAAGCTCAAGAGAAAGCTACAACTCTGTAGATGTAACTGTTCTCCCGGTATTACAGACAAATGCAATAGGGCTGAAGACAAAGACATAGAATCTTTGGACTTGACCCTTTGTGGAAAACAAAGTGAAAGCTACCAGAGACTGACTTTTACCAATACTTTCCTCCTTTCCTCCATCACACTGAACATATGTTGGTTTACTTTCTATGTAACATTTGGCCATATGTTGAACAAGTCCTCTAGGAATGACTTGCCAAGTGCCAGAAAATGCTCTGCTGTGACATATTGACAGTTAGACTAATGCAATTCTCTTTTAATGATGTTTTAACATAAACAGAGATTTGAATGTCTATGAAAATATATTTAGAAGGAAGAACCGAGGTACCTTAACTGTGATACAAGAAAAGAAACAACCATGAGCAGTGATTTAAAAATCCCCCCTACCTCATGTAATTTTTATTAAAGCAGAGGAGAGTTTAGACTTAATTTATTTCTACATTGTGCTTTATGTGGTTATTTACCTATTTGTTTGAAAGGAGTGTGACAGGATTCAGCTCTGTTAATGGTTAGTCTCTCACCTCTTTTGATTCAGATATAAATGGTTCCACTATGTATAAAATCTCAAAGAAACAGACCCTAGCAAGCAGGTCTATCCCATTTAATGTTTCAAAGAGAAAGAGTTAAGAGCTTTCCATTTAAGCCTACCAGCAAGCATATACATGACAAGGAAGAATCAGAATAGCCAAACACAAAGATTTCTTGTCATTATTTAGAATCAATTGAAATGTGTGATTTCTTTGCTACCATATAACTTTATTTTGCTTATATAAAGAGTACATTAGTTGCTTGCAGAGAGTGCTCTCTGTATGAAAAAGAATCAATACATTTAATTCCAGTTCCATCTTCTTTTGATACTGAAACATTAACATTTTTCTAAAGGAACAAGTGATTCCTGGGTTCCTCAAAGAAGAAGATTGTGTAGGCTGGGTTTTCTTGCAGTATCATAAAGAAGCAACCTTCATATGGAAACTTCTGAGTGTATATATAGTGAAACAGTAAAATCAGATGCATTTTGTGGGTGAGCAGATATAAACTCCTGAAAGCTACAGAAACTGAAAATGAAAGTGACAAATTAATCTGGAAGCCTTTCTGCCCTGCTCCTGATCTGGCCTGGGGTCTTCTTGGTAATTATATGAGAGAATGATTTCTGGGTTTGCTTTGGGATTTTTTGGTAATTTATTCATTTTAGAATGAAAGTGGAAGGTTTGAAATTGTTACATTGTGCTTAAGTCCTTGTATGGGTAATGTATTATCTGTTGCCTTTGGCTTCCCAGGAGACCTAGTAGAAAGTAGGAATAAGTAGCAGATCTTGAGAGACTAATTTGGCTGCAGAACTGTTGTGGAATTCAGCACATAACCAGTACACTGGCTGTTTGTTGGGGTTTGTTTTGTTTTGTTTTAAACTGAATTAGCAGAACTTTCATTACAGGGTTGAGTTTCACCTTTAATGTTATTGTAGTGTAAGGAATACCTGCAATATTCCGTTCTCAATGTTTCAGTAAGCACAGGAAATCTGAGGCAAACCATAACATTTAAACTCCTTTTGATAGTTAGAATTAGCCAGTTTTTTTAAACAGTAAATGTTTTTTATGCACAAATATAAATTGCAATTTGTATGCATTTACATGTAGGTATGTGTATACACACTTAAGTTACTGGGTATACTGTATATTTACCACAGAGTACCAATGAAAAGACACAGCCACAATGACATAGAAACAATATTAAATATTTTTCATGAATACATTTTCCAGCGTTTCTTCTGCAGTGCTTTCTGCCCTGATAAAATGAATAGCTCATCAACACCTTAGTAAACATCAACTACAGCCTGCAGCTTTATTTTTTCATCATTAAACAATTGACAATGTATTCAGTATTCCAGCCCAGCTGATCATGAGATAAAGTGTGACTAAAAAGTAGATCATCTGGTGGATGCTCCAGTGTTTGATATGACACAAAGGGCTCCTTTCTCCTCTCCAGTGTGCCCGTGCAGCTCCTACTGCAATCAGTGGGAGCTGTGCGTGCCTATTTGAGGCAAGTTGCTGTATCTGAAGCACTTGCTTCGTTTTATCATTGAAATTAGCACAGCAATAGAGACATCCAAGCCAAGTACAGCCACTTCTTGACTGTTTGTATATTCAGCTGGTTGCAGTGTTAGGTTAGTGGCTGGGCTGCTCTTTTGTGCTTTTGTGGCCCCCATATAGTCCTTGGCATGGGCTGTCCATGCAGCATTCATGTTTTTCATGGTGGAAGATGACTGTGGGTGGTATTAGACATATCCATCAACTACCTAGAGGCTTCCTCAAAGAAGGATTTTCTTGTTTTCCTTCTTTCATGATATGGCCCTTTTTAGTAAAAACTGCTGTCTTGAAAAATACCCTGCAAGTACAGTTCACGACTGTTGAAGATGCAACTTTGATTATTTACACCAAGCCTGTCCTGGAAGGGCCATCCCTGGGGGGACAGCGAGTACTACAGCTACCATGTCCAGGTGGTGCTGAAGCCACTAGGTGTGATACGCAAACAAGGAACTTGATTCTATTTCTGAATGCATGTGGGCACATGAGAAGGGAACTGAGCCCACCAGATCTCTTCCATGACTTATTTCTGGTACAAAATTGCAGAACTGAGATGAATTTGGACTAATGTCAGAGAGCTGAGAAGCTTCCTTTAGAAGGCTCCTCCTGAAAAATGTTTCATTGCTTTTTCATGGCTGGAGTTGCTTTAGAACATTAATTATTCAAGCCTTGTGTATTTTCCAAATGTGGCTTTTGGCTGTGTTGCGCCATAGGTTGTGGAGATCAAAGCCGCGTGTTACTGCGTTTGTCTTTGCCTCCGTGCTAAGGCAGGGCTGACCCCTGTTGGCCTCTCAGTTTAAATGTTTTTCTGTATCTTAGTGCCTGGAAGCTTAAGAGCTTTGCTTTTTCCTAGTACATAACAAGGGACCAGAAACTTGTGGCTCACAGGCCCGATACAGCTGGAAGCTCTTATGTACATCGTGTTGTGGGTGTCTGGGCTGCCAAAGACATTTGGAAATAGTCAGCCCTCTGCAAATAGTCAGCTCCTCGCACGTGTGTGGGAATTTGTTGCAGCTTCTTTTCTAGCCATCCCTTTAGTAAAAGAATGTAGGGGGCCTGCATTTGCAGTGTTTGTGCTGCTATCCTAGGATTGCCTGTATGCCCAGAACTTGAACGTATCCATGTGAAGCCTTTACTCAAGCTTTCTGGCTGCATTGTAGACTATATCTGCATGGCTTTTTATTTTGTCAGACTCTTGTGTTCCTAAGACCAATGGTGGAGTTAATGTGGAGAGCCTGTTAGGAACACAGCGGCATCTAAAGAGATGAGATGACCTTCACAACAGAGTTTATTCAGGTCCAGCCAGTTGGAATCAAAAGTGAAGATAGCACAGGTTTATTTGCAGAAGACTGCCCACCCTGCCAATGGCCAACTTATTGCAAGTATCGATATGGACTCAGTTTGGAAGAAGAAATCAGGGACAGACTGCACAATTATGAAGCATTTAGAGCTTTTTCTCTCAGTTGTCATTCCTTTTCAAATGTACCTTCAGTATGTTCATTTTTTGTGCAGCATTATCTTTCCAGTACTTATAGGAGTTGATCATATTGGGAAAATTTCTTTCTTATTTAAATGTATGAGCCACGTACAAGCAGCTGTACCTTTACTGTACCTGTACATTCCTGGATCAGTTCAAGTACGATCCAATCCTTACAGAAATCGGTGGGGGGGGGTTGCACTAAACTAATGTCAGTGGATGGTTCTCAATATCAGGTTGTTGTGGGCTACTGGAGCTTTAGCCTTCTGTCCAGAGCCACAAAAGGCAGCATGTGGTATTTGGCATGTACAACCCAGAAACCGCTTCTTTGTTAGATAGCACAAGGATGTAAAAAATCATTGACAATATGGAGTTAGGGATTTCATAAGCTGAAGTACTAAAGTGTACCCGCATAGGTATATACCTACACAGGCGTGCTGATGTCGAGAGGGCCAGTGGCAGTGTGTTTGGCTCAGAAACCCTCAACTGCCAGTCAGACAGTTCATGCAAAAATTGTAAATGATTCTTTTCCACAAAAGCTAATCTTTGGTACACGCACACATAAATTCTAAATCAAACTGATTGATCTACCCTACCTTATAAGTGTAATTCTGGTATATTCTCTTTTCTTATAAAACAGCCTCTGATAGCACTGAAGTGAATAATTCTATATTTGGCAATTATTTATGAACTGCAGATCTCATAAACACAGCAGATGCATTTCCTGGATGGCAGCCATTAGTGCATCTGGGGACTAATTTACTAGTTATTGAAAATACTGGACTGGAAGGGAAAA
Organism: Elanus axillaris; assembly: GCA_026212715.1. Classification (NCBI taxonomy): domain Eukaryota; kingdom Metazoa; phylum Chordata; class Aves; order Accipitriformes; family Accipitridae; genus Elanus; species Elanus axillaris. Next base: position 9,148,157 of record JANZLQ010000100.1, read on the forward strand.
GGAAAGATGTTGCCATGTCTTTCTAATTGTCACCTAATTTCTGAGGTGCTCCACAGCATTTCTTCCCCAGGGTTTGTCACATTAGAAACATCCTTTGACATCTTGCAAGTATTTAGTTGTCTTCCAAATAATAGCTTTCTAGGCTATGTTGCAGGCCCTGCTTCTTGGAGGTTTGTATCCAAAGCCATTCAGTACAGCACCCTTTTAATTTCTTTAAAGAAAACCAAGAAATCTTTGCAAAAGGTTCTTAAAAGGATTTTCTTATTGTGCCACACTTGACTAAACATAGAATTAATTTTTTGAGTAGTTGAAAAGTGAAAGTGAATACCTCAGATGCCCAAAGATTTTCTGTGATCTACTTAAATGTATAAACCTAGGACAATGAGGGATGTCTTGTTCCTTGTGTGTGAAGGCCACTGAGAGGAGCAAAACAGCAAAAAGGTGTCAAGCCCCTCTGCTGTTTCCACCTGCTCTGCCTTGGTCACAGCTGACTGTAGTGCTGCCAAGCCTGATGCTTTCCTGTGTGCTATTAATACACCTGCTGTCTTGGGCTCATGCAGGGGCTCCAGCTTATTTTACAGGCACCAACAAATTACAGCTGCAGGTGAAACTTTGGGGAAAAAAAATATTGTCTGGGACATAGTGGAACCCTTGCTGCTTTTTGATATTTTGCAAATGCATGTGTGCAAGTGTTCCTTCTTTCAAAACCAAGTAGTAATATAATGGGAAGAAACACATGCTTTATGCTAATCTGGAGGATTTAATTTCCATTATCTCAATGACAAGGAAGGATGTATGTTACACAGTTTGTCTAGTTTTCTTTGTTTTGTTTTTGTCCAAAACTTGTCTCAGTGGTGTGGGGAGTATTTGATACTCTTTTCCATCCTTCACATTCTCATTCCTCCTGTCTTCCATTCTTCCATTTTTCTTCCTTTAATGACTTTCTTTTGAGAAGGGGAGTTCCGGTTGTAATAAGGATAGGCCAAAAGGATGGCATTTGGATTTGGTTGGGATTTTTTTCCCCCATGCTTGAAGAGAGAGGAGAGATGATTTCAGGAAACATGCAACAAAGCATGCATATCTTTGGGCTTAATATTTCCTCTTGCTGAAATTTAGAGATTCAATTTTAATATGGACTTCATCTAGGGAAGAGCATATTCTTTGTGATACAGACCATTTTGTTCAGTCTGTGTTAGAATTTCAAGTATGAATTTTATGGCATTGGGATTGAATCCCTCTGGCTTCCCTAGGAGGCAATGTCAGTTACAGGGTTTGTAGTATCCACTTCTGTTCATGGAATATATTCTTTAATAGAAAAGCGTAATGTCTTTAGCTGTACATTATCTTATTCCCTCTACACACTAGCTGTACATTGTATTTTATATACAAAGTAAAACACTTAAAGACATAGAGTAAAAGATATGCTAAGTCAAATGCTCATAGAAAAACACTTCTAATAGGCTTATGAGCACATACCTATTTGAATGGTAGGCTTTCATGCTTGATATGTCATTGACATTTTCCATATTGAGGTGAGACCAAAAGAAACAGTGCAGCAAGGGACCGAAAACTTAGAAGCACAATTTCATAAAAATATTCCACTTGAGTGCCAATTGCTTCTTGTCTTCATGATGGTTGGGAGCTTTAGTGTCATCACTACTTGAATATTTTTGAAGACACTTTTGCCTTCATTTTGTTTTTAAAACAATATTTTTTAAAAATAAATTTCTGTAATTGCCCTATAAAGAGCTTAATTACAAATATTTATTCTACTAGTCATAATAGAGTTTGTCATTTTGAATATGAATTCATTTCCAGTCTTCAAAAATGTCTTGGAGCATATTAATCTACAGGGTGGATGTGAGTGTCATTCGTGATAATTTTCCACTGCTGTATCTTTCTAAGAAATATCTTAAAATTTCTAAAGGGCCATTAGGGCTTGATGCAAGATAGCAGACATGGTAGTAACATATAGCTCTTGGGTACATGGTTCTCTGTTATCTTTTGTGCAAGAAAATAGCATTGAGATGCAACCTTTCAAAGTCAACCATGTTCCTAAAAATAGGTTAATTGTTTTTCCAAAAAATGGGTGGAAGCACAGTAAGAAAAAAGACCCACTTTCTCTGCCAGTGGATCTTTATGCATTTCTAGTAACACTGTTTACGTATTGGCTTCCACATGAGCCCTTAAGCTTGAGGAAGGAAGTCAGAGAGGATACTGCAGGATACATTACTAGGCATTTTAAATAGCATACTGTATATAGTGTGTGCACCTTAGGGCATTTTGTAAGGTAGCAATTCGCTGTTAAGACATATCCTTGTGTGCTGCTGTGCGTCTGTCAGAACCAGGCTTTTTTCTTGTCGTATGAACTCTAGCCTTTCATTTCATCACAGTCTCAGAAGTTGAAGTCTCAAGTCCAGGTCTGCAAATACTCTGTAGTGGAAACTGCTACTGATGTCTTCCTGCCATTACCCGGAATTCATACTGAGTCTGTAGACTGATGGCTCACACTCACTCATCTGTGAACCTTTAGTGGTCCATGGAGTATTTGCTGCTGAGTGATCTTTCCTCCTTGTTGCTGCTTTAAATGAAAATAAGTGGAAAATACCTGATTTCTCTAATTGCTATAGAGCGTGCTGGGTCACTCATAGAGAGCTAAGGAGCATCTGTGCAATAAAAAGTAGAAGAGTCAACAAGATTATTTCAAATGAGAGATTGCCATTATATGACTGTGAGCTTGAAAGGGACAGATTGTGTGATCTGTCTTCACCCACTGTTCAATCTCTGTACACACCTTGTCCCCTGTGTGAGAAGACACACTTCAGTGAAAACTACCTTCAGCCCCAGCTGCCTCTGTGGTCAGGATCCTACTGAAACACATGGGCTCTGGAAATGCAGACCTGGCAGCACAAGTGGTTCCCTTGCAGAGCCTGGGGAAGTCAGGGTCCCAACCTACTGCATGTGCTTAGTGCAGCAGACAGTATTGATCTTTTGCACCTGTGCTAAGGAGAGCAGGAGCTACGGGAGCACATGTCGGTCAGCACATTTATTTAAATTTCTTGCTCCGTAATGGCTCTTTCGAAGTCACTTGATGCAGTTGATGCTGGGCTTGAGCAGTCTCCCTCAGGTCAGTAGGTCCCACCTACAAATGTGGGTCATTTGGCAGCTATTCCTTACTGCCAGTGTCACTAGGGATAATGCTACATCGGTAAAATGGCTGCCATCAGCAGGACGTCTGCACTGTCAGTTGTAATTAAAATCTTTGGCCCACATAATCTCTTCCAGATTCAGACAACGAAGGGACTTTCCACATTTCTCCTGTCTGTGCTGAAGAGAATGTCAGCCCCCAGAAAGACACTGCTTCATCCCCCTGATTTGGCAAACGATTTTGGCCTGCAGCCCACATGAACAGGGAGTAGCCTTCAGTCTGGAGAGAATCGGTTTAGACAAAGCAAGGCCTGTCAGGCCCCAGTGGGATAATCCTTAGACCCAACAGTGTTCATTTTTGAATCAACAAACATACAGGGACTTTAGAGTGGGTTACCTTTCATTTAAAGAAGAAATTAATGAGGTGGACACTGAGTACTCACCCAGTGATGCTGCTGCTGCTGGTGGTTTCAGTATGATGCCTGTTTGCATTGGATGAAAATGTTAGGATCAACAACAGAATCGTGCATTAGTGTTTGAGCATACAAGTAACCATCTCAGCCTCGTAGCTATCCATTTCTGGGGACTAAGAAAGGGCAGCTTCCTTGTGCCACCTAGGCTTGGTTTTAAGTTAGGAATTTTTTTATGTGTATTTCAGGGTTTTTTTGGTTTGTTGTTTGGTTTAGATTCTGGTATAGACAGCCTGGCCTTTAAAATGCTCTGACTGGTTGAACTGAGTTTTTCAGAGGCATTTGAGTTATGGTCACAGCTGTAAATCACACACACAAAAAAGAAATGAAGCACCTTTCACTTTTCTGTGGACAAAAGATCCTCTCGGCTGCTTTGTGCTCTAATTCAGGCAGACTGTATCCCACCTAACTCGCTGGCTGGCTGCCTTTGCTGTTCCTGAGTCCAGGCTGACACGTGAGGCCTAGGGACTTACTGCTTCTTCTGCCTTTTCTGTAGTCACTAAAAGGCAATCTCCTCACTCCAAAGTGATGTTGCTTTTATTCCTTGCACCATACAAAAGGTAGCATAGGAAAAAAGGGTATTTTGCTCTACTCTTGCCCAGTTGCTCACTGGTGAAAAGGGACCTTTTTAGCCAGTTGGAGCTAAAAGTTCCCTTTCCTGGAGGCAAGCATCATGAGGAAGTTCCATCACAAAAATAAGGGTCTGCATCCTGGCAGCTCTCTGGTGTCTGTAAGGTGGTGGCTCTGGCAGCTGCTGTGCTGTTCTCTAGAGAAGGCTCTCTAAATCTCAATCTCCAGAGATATTTTGTGTCAAAACCTGATCTACTATATTTGCTTAATTTTGAACAGCACACTCCTCTTACTGAAGCTGTGAGAAGAAGAAAAGTACTTGCTGAAAAAATGTTTTATAATTGCATGTGGTTTTGTCTATTGATTGTGTTACATGGGTTTACTGAAAGATCTCCATCGATGCATCCCTATAAAAGTAAAGAAGCTAATACCTTACTGAAAAAATTGCCAAGTAAAGATAATCCAATTAGGCTGCTGCACATAGCTGAGTTCCTAAATTATTGATGTTGTCTTAAAATTGGCTGCCTTGTAATGCAGTAAAAGCTGCAATGTAGACAATATGTTTAGCTGTAGTCATGTTGCGATATTACTGTGCAGTATTTTTTTAAAAAGGTGCACAAACCAGATTTTTAAAGAGACTTGTTTTGTTTTAGAGAGCACAAATACAGAAGCATACGTTTATAAATTAAACATCCAGGAAGTAAACAGTGGGACTTGGCTGAAGTGTGTCTGCACCTGTCTGTTGTTAAGCTTCAGGGAGATGGCTCCTGTCTTTAAAGCTAAGCATGTGCATGGTGTAGTTTGCAAAACTCAGGCCAAACCCTAAATCTTTTATATTGCAGTTGCCCAAAGGAAAGTCTACTTGTAGCTCTTAACTTGCTGAAATAAAGTATTTTTCCATTGTGGCTCTTAAAATAAATAAACAAACAAAATAACCCCCCACCAAAACCCTAGAGCAATTGGGCAAGTCGAGTGGCAACAGTTGACGTACACAAGCTCCACAGAGAGGACTGAAGCACTGGTTGCTCCCTGTGGCACTATGGCTGGAGAAGTCTCAAGCAGCGTGATCTGAAACTATTTAGAGCTTTAGTTTTTTAAACCAGTGCTTTCAAACTCAGCAAATAGGTAACAGCTGTGGCACAGTGATGCTATGTATTAAAAGAAGATATGGAATGACTAAAAAAGAGTGCTCTGCAGTGATCTAAACTAGAGGCAATATTAAAGCCATGGATCACAGCAGCAGAGCCTGTATCCAAAAGCAAAGGGACGAAACGTTCTCCACAGATATATTAAAGAAGAGGTATTGACTACTGTCCCTGTTATCAAGCATCTGGGATGCTAATCAGCATCTCAGTTGTGCATTTTAGTAATGAAGGAGTACAGTGATTCAGTGGTTAGGAAGGCAGCAGGATTAAGTGGGAAGGAAAGAGAATCATTATTATATTTATGCAGCTGCTGTCCAAAATGGAACATTAAAACCCATCATGATTGATTTGTGTTTTCTAAGGGGACTATAAAAATATTACTCCAACAGAATATCCTATTTCAAACATAACCTGAACAAGTTTACAATTTCCCACGTTTTTGTTCAAAACAGCTTACAAAGTCTCACGTACTCTCTGAGTAAAGGCTTTGTGCCAAAGAGGGAATTAACCCATTAGTTATTTAACAGTTAAAAGTGACTGCTAAATGAAAACTGTAAATCCCTATGAGATATTTTAGTTCAGCACTTGTTATTTGCTGCTGTTATGATGCTGGTAAAACATAAATGGAGAAAGCTGCATACTTTCTTAGGTCAGATGTCCATCTCAAACACAAAAAAATGAGGAAAGGGGCTGTTATGAACATCCTTGATGTTGAAAGTGAGGAGGTTAGCCTCACTTTTAGTTTTCACTAGGATCAGATTCATGGCACCTGAATTAGGATTCTCATGCCCCTCAGTAATCTGTGGAAAGAAAGTGACACGTCCAGAAGCTGTCTTGGGCACCTTCTTAGAGCAGTTCAGCCAACCTCTTTCCCTGCATGTAGGCTGTTACTGACCTTACTGAGGGAACTTGATTGAATGTCTGAAGTCACCCAGGATAAACTTGGGTCTGTCTGCCTGTGCCAGAACTTGCTCTTTTGTGTGCCTTGGTATTTGGCTTCCCAATGTCCAAGCTGTGACAGCTCATACCTGTGTGGTCAAATCACAGTGGGTATCTTATAGCCGTTCCAGCCTGAGAGGGAGCTTATCAGAATATTGTGATTTATGTCTGTGAGTTTGTTGCTTGGTGTAACGAAAGTAAACATCTCTGCAGGAGGATTCTAAGTTCTAGTTGGCAAGGATGCTATTTAAACCACTGTCAGCTAATTGTATTTAAAAAAAAAAAAAAGCTGGAAATTCTATTTTGCACTTTCTGCAGAGTATGTGTGAGGAAACTGAATCTCTCTTACTAAATGGTATTTCATTCTGCAGTTCTTGAGACCTCATTAACAAAACTGTACCAAAAGGAGAAGGAACGTTATTTTTGCATTTAATTCTCACAGGTTTTCCATATTCACCCTTGGCTTCTGTATATTACATGGCTTCAAAGGTGTCTTTCAAAAAATATCAAGTACACCCTTCCCTATTGCTAGAAAATCTAAGTCATTTAGGGTTTGTATCTAGTTTATTGGCTAATTGTTGTAACTGAAGTTACACAGCCATAATTTCTGATCATACTGGATGTATTCAAGGTAGGCTGAGTGCCCTGAAAGTTGATAAGCAATGGAAAATGTGAGTCAAACATGTGAGGCTATTCACATTAATTTTGCAGGCAGACCTGAGATTATGAATGTACAGTGGCATTGACCTGTTGCCATTAATTACAACTTTTCTTTGTGACTTATATCATTATGTATTATTTCACTGTATTTTTAATGAAAAAGGTGTGAAGAATCCTGAGGGACTTTGCTAATTGAATACTTCATAGTATGTGGTGTATATCCAATAGTTTTCTGTGCATGAAAAGTAAAAGAAAAAAACTATTATAAGAAACCTCTAATGTTGGCACTGAAAATGCCAAATGTTTAGCCACAAATGTAGCCAATAATTGAAGTCAGCAGATAAAGACTACTACTATAGGTAGTTGCCACTGCTTTGAAAACCGGGTTAGGGAGAACTTAATTCCCTAAGCTGGAATTTGGTCATGGCATCCCTTTACCTCTAAGTTTGCGAAAGGCAAGCTGGGATCTTTGAAGACTATAAGGTGCTAAGGGGTGTGGTGCTTCATCCAAGCTCTTACTGATAATAAATAAGTGAAATATAACAGCATAAAAACATGGGGGGAGCTTTTTGGTGTAAATTTACACCATTGTACAGATGTGTTAGCCTTGGAACAGGCTCCTCAGGGAAGTGGTAGAGTCACCATCCCTGGACATGTTTAAAAGACATGTAGATGTGGTGCTTAGGGCTATGGTTTAGTGGTGGGCTTGGCAGTATTAGGTTAACAGTTGGACTCGATCTTAAAGGTCCTTTCCAACCTAAATGATTCTGTGATCCTATGATAAAGTCAGAGACATGTACTGTATTAATGTCTAGTGAGTATTTAAGTGGTAATTGCACTTGTGCAATCTTTTTGCAAATAAGGCCGTATGTGTCATCCTACTAGTCCCACCCTCTTTGTGTTTTAATCATTCTTTTACAGTCCAGCGATTTTCCTGATATCACAGTTAATACTCTCATAAAGTGTGGATATATGTGATGGGCTAAATTAAGCAGAAGGACACCACCAGGAGCCGCACATACACCAGCACTACTGTCACAAGAGGCAAAGCTGCTGTCTACCTCTTTTGCTTCTTTTGTAAGCTTTTAAGAAGTGATGTATCAGCCTTATACGCATATGGTAAAATTAGATCAAAGTGCTAAAGTAGTTGATAACAAAACCAGAGATGCTAGTTATTTACATTCCACTCATATTTCTACTAAAAATCCTAATAATAAGGACAAGAATAATGAATTTTCATTTGGGTCATGCAGACTGATTTGTTATTAGACACGTGGATGGTGCTTATTTAAAAGAGCACTCTCTTGCCACTAATTTTAGGAAATATAATTCATGTCAGTAATGACATGGTTTTCCATCCTGGAGCAGTCTCTCAGAGCTCCCAGGAGGGTTCATTTTAGTTTACTATTCATAGATGATCTAGCCCCTTTTAGAAGACCTATTCTTTTTCTATTTACATTTCAAATAATTCCATGGAATTGTGCAGGAGCAAAAGAATTGTCTGCTGAATGCTGGTGGATACAGTAATATTAATAATAATATAATTAGCAGTCTGAGGAAATAAATAGATCACAGAAGTTTGCATGTGCCTTATTCTATAAATTATTATAGCTGTATATTTTTCCTTCATTTACTATATATATATATATTGCTATTTTAATCTAAAAGGATAATGCCTTCCCATCCAGTCTGTCCAATGGCATCTTCCATAACCCAAACACCATGTATCCCCTGGTGAAGGTTAGCACTATGCATCCAGAATGCAGGTTCATTTTACCAGACTAATATTTTACTAAGTGCTTGAGATCAGCTTTTGCGCTAAGTACCCTCTTCTAGGGAGAAAGACATTTGCTCTGTTTATCAGAAATGACAGTTTATAATAGTCCTGTGAGATAGGGAAGAGAAGGGGAAATAGAGCTGAACTCTACATTATGGAGGGACTGTAGTTCCTCACTACAGCCCCAGGAATCCTGATCTACAGTTCTTTGCCAATGAATATATTGGCTCTGCTGTCCATAGGGCTTTGTATGCAGGCAGGTAGGGGCAAGACTGCCTTAATGCTTTGGGTAGGAGAATAGCTTCTTTTCATTTTTTTTGAGGGTCTAGAGGACGAGAGAGAAATAGTTTTATTCTTGGTTGTTCTTTGTTTTATGTTCAGGTGGTATTCCCAGTCAGTTTATAGGAGGAGCTTGTAAACCCATATTTCTTCTGATCTGCAGGCTTTGTAGTTCCACAAGATGGTGCTTACAACTCAAATCAAAATGGAAGTATTTCCCCTCCTCTCAAATTCTCTGCTGTTAAATCTCAAATGAAATCCAGTGTTACTGTGGAGAGCCCATGTATGCTGCAAAATACATGATATTTGTTAGACAGCATGAAAAATCCAATTGAACTTAAAGCAGAGGTACTAAAGTACATTAGTAAAGTACAGTTTCTGATGCATTCATTTGCCCTTTTGATTGTGTTTGTCACTTTAATTTAAACGGCCAAATAATTTATAATGCCTGGTAATTAAAAATGAGATTCCTTAATAAATTATGTGGGAGTTGGGTCAAATTTTGTATTTAGATTTGTAAGCACCTTGCTCTAACTTTGAGCAGGACTGGTACATGTGCAAACTTAAGCAGTCTTTATTTATTAATGGGAAAAAAAGGCATCTTTTACTTAGTAGTTATATTGCTTTGTGTCTCGGGAGTGTGTTACTTCTCTATTTCTCTTTGCTAAAGCCAGTAAAATCCAGTGGATGAGGTCCGTGTCTCCTTTTGTTTTAAATTCAGTATCAACATTATTCTCTGCAGTTTTCAGCAGCTATCTGTCTGCATGTTCAAATGTATTAGACTGGGGAATATGTTTATAGAAATCCAACAAACAGAAACTCTGTGTGTGTGTGTATGCACAGAGACTTGTTTGTCTAAACATAGAAATAAGTCTTTGAAAAGATCTGTTACATTTCCTACCAGTACCAAAAACATAGGTATGTTACTAGAGAAACGACTTTACTCAAACCAAGCACTAGATCAGTGATACATTTATAATGTATTTTAGAAGTCTTTTAAAAACCACATTAAAGCCTTGGCTCATCTGAGATAGCCTCAGTATGATTGGAGCTTGTTAGCCACTACCCTGGAGAGAATTGGGAAATGTAGAAAAACCATTGGACTCTGGGATTATTCACGAAGGTATAGATGCAGGATTGATGGTTTGTCCTGGCAGTTCATGGGAGATAGTTACATTTTCAGTTAGTAAAATCCAGAATGCTATTTGGATGCAATAATCATATTGGAGAAAGCTCTGGGCTGCAATATAAAATACTGTGTACTAAAATTATGTAAATACCAATGACTTTCAGGGTGGGGGACAATTAGGAAGTGCCATCTCTGTGTTATTCATGAAGTTTTAATTGTTCATGTTTTGCTCAGAAAATGAAAAAGTTTTATGGAAAAATAAGAAGCTCTTGTCTGTGAAACTATAATGTACTTGCCAAAGGAAAATTTGAGATTGCTGGGACAACATCTTAAATGCTTGGGTTTATCTTCTTGTAGCATTTTCATTTATAAATTTCTAGGAGTTTGGGGTTTTTTTTATTCCAAGGAAAAAGATAAGAGTATTCTGTCTTATGCAATTTTAGCCATGTGTTGTCAGCAAAACTTGAACTCCCCAAACCAGAGAGCACACTCCTGCTCCTACCATGAATGCAGCCAACTTGCATACTCCATGGGGGTCCTGCCCCACTGGTGTTGGGACAGTGCTCTGGAGGGTCCCCATCTCCACAGGTGTTGCGGGTGGTAGGCAGGGTGTCACCCTTCCCTGTGATGGCTTGAATCCCCAGCCCAGTGAGCCAGTGATGCTGCTTCCATAGGGCCCCAGCTCCTTTGTGTCATTTTGGAAATGATTTTTATTTTACTAAGGCTAATAGATAACTAAGGGAAAATGACAACTTTTTTAATGATTGGGTTGTCAATTAAAGTTAAATAGGATTTTCATCAATCAGAAAAGGCATAACTGTATGTGTCAGTGAGTTTTGAGATCTGTAAAATAAATAGATTTATAATGGAAGAAGATATTCAGTACCCTAAATATAGCAGCTGCTGCCTCCTCCATAATGCAGTGTGAACACTAGCTAGCTTGTCCTGCCAAGGGACTGCTTTTTCATGAAGCATCATGTCAGTAATACAGATATAAGAAATACTACTGCTATACAGTAATTTTAGAAGCCTTGTGAAAGCTGTTTAACATCAGATAAGAAATAGCAGTTCACAGAGAGAAAGGAAATGTGAGAGTTAGCTACAATAGTAGCTAGAGACTTTAAGGTTCTCCCAAGAAAAAGAAATGCAATGCTAACTAAGCAGGTTAGAAAAAAACCAGAATATGGCCATGTGTATTGTTGTAATGACTGCATTATTCATGCAGTCATTCCAAGGTGTATTTGTGCATCTGCTCAAAATGTTTGGTGTGAAGTCAGGTATCAGAAGCTTTATGAACCTATTTCAGTGATGTAGGACAGATTATAGCTATGTAAGCCAGGACAAAACCCAGTAATATTCTAACCTTACATAGTCTGAAATACATTTTGATAAGTATAGCATGACTACCAGATGCAAAGTGTGATGCGTATGAGTTGAAGCAGTGCAAAGAGAGGTACATAGCTCCTTCATAAAGACTTTTAATAGTTGTGACTCTTGTATTTTTTGCCTATAAAATAGGAAAAGGCACCATACATTTTTGAACAAGTTTTAGGAGAGCTCCTTTACTGTACAATAAAAATTCTCATGTAGCTTAGAATAACAGCAGTATAAATGGAAAGTATTGCACTACAACCCAATATAATCCATTATCAAATTGCTATGCATCTTGAAAGCTCAGCTCTATCTTTAGGAAATATGCATCCTAAAGTTTCCTTCTGCTCTCCCATCCATAATTCCTAGGGAGCCATATGAACATTGATGCAGTCTCTGAAGCTGCCTTTTCTCTTCCTTTGTAGTTCTAATGCAACTTTAGAAAGCATCTGTCTTAAATGTGGCCAGCATCTCATGTGTAATACACATAAAGGGATGCAAAATCAGTAGCAGTGCTTCAGGGACAGCATTAATATTGAGCCAAGCTGCTAGCACTACAGAGAGAATTGAGAGACGTTTTTATACATCTGTGCTGAAAAATATAAGTCCTGTTTGGACTGCAGTTTGCACAGCTGTCCTCAGTAGCATGTAAAAAATTATCTTGATGAGATAATTTTTTTATTCATTTTATGCATTTTCCTCTGTTTTGGGAAAATTCCTGCAAAACCCCAATGCAGAAGGATGTTCTCCCCTTCTTGGTGTAATACATCTTGATGTTATTACATCTAACACTTGAATGCTGTCTGTGTTCTTGGAAAGCACTATTCACAGGCTCAGTGCTGTTGCAATAACAAAGTTGAGACAGTATGACTCTAGAGTTACTGCCCTACCTAAAATTTGAGGAGGAAATAGTTGTGGAAGTTTCTTTTATGTGCTACCCAGACATTTCACCATGGAGTTAAATCTGAGAGAGAGTTTTGTACCTGATCAGAGCACTGACCTCTAAGAAGCTGGAAATTCAGTGAATTATATATATTATTTTATAATTGGTCCACACCTTGATTTTATGCCATCGAATAGCTGAGAGTGAAAACTGAGTAAGAGAAATAATTTTAGATTTTGCTGTGACTATGTTAAAAAGGGACAGTGCACTTAAGATTGTGTAGCTCATGGTGCTTTCTCCTTGATGCGCGTTTTCTTTGAAAATAATAGTGCCTTATGAAAGGAAGTTGATAAGGAGGAACCTACTGAACAGAGCACTTACTGGAGGTTAAAACTAGATTTTGGTCATTTTCCATGACAAATACAGGTTATTATTTTAACTGGGAACAGCACCCTGTAACTGTGAGTGGTTACTGTACAGCAATCTTTTGACGATTGGTGACTAGTTTGTGTGTGTGTCCTAACAATAATACTGAGACTGGGGATAACTTTTGAGTGATGCTGAGATCAACCACAGTTAAGTCACTCATTTTTCTTTGGGTTCATTGCATTGTAATATCTTATTTTTACATTGTTGTAATGATTATGAGATATTTTAAACTTGCACTTTTCCTTGAAAGTCCTTCCAAAATGTAATTCAGAAATTTTAGAGAGTTTTGAAATGCTAACTCTTGAAGGATGAAAGGTTCAGCAGTCCTGATAGTGCCTTGGAGAACAGCAGGCTGTAGCCTCGTGTGAGCAACGTGTTCTCCCATACAGCATCAGTAGGCAGGGCTCAGATTGATTTTATGTGGCTGGGGGCTTGTGTTCAATGGCATCTTGTTTTAACCTCCCACTGACTCTGATGCTGAGTGTGGTTTGCCTGCAGAGGAGCTCTAATGCTCCTATGTGTCACAGAATCATTAGCAATAGGGTTGGGTGTGATATTGAAAACTCCCTTTGTCTACCTTCATCCATAACTGTCTTTGCTAATCTCTTCCTGCCCATTTCTTATTTTTATTCTATTTTGTTGTCCAGTGTTCTTAAACTCTGCATGTGGTAGAAATCCCATCACTTCATAGACACAAGTTATTCTCATGTTAGTTTTCTCATGAAAGTTTTATCTTGTGTTTGCACACATTTTTATGGTGTAATAATTTGGCTGTACTCTGTATACTGAGTGAGTAACAGGCTAACTGTTGTTTAAAAGTCTTGGTCATAATATTGGTCCATCGAATTGTCTCCAGTGCATTTAGGAACAGTTTCAAAGGATTTGGTATAGTTAGTTCAGTGGTTCCATTTTTCTTTTATTGAATAATACACTGCACCATCTATAAATAAAGATTAGTAAGCCACTGTACACTAAATGATAGCTGTGCTGGGTGTGCTTATTTCACAGGGCATTGGACACCCTTGTATGCCCTTGGTGAGTGGATACACTTGCATCTCTTCTAATTAAACCTCCTTCTGTTTTCATTTGAATTTTTCCTTTAGATGGTCCTTGAGGAATGAACAAAGTCAAGATTTATAATCAAATATTTTGTTAATAGTGGGGGGTTTTTTTGGCTAAGGTCTCATGGAGACAGTCAATTGTCAGGTGTGCTGGACGACTACTGCTTTTGCAGTACTGCTCTTGGAATGTATTACATGATAGAAATTACTTCTGTGCAGAAACCATGTCTGAGTATTTTAAAACCATCTGGCAGTTCTGTGGCTTTGTATCGCAGTTATGTTCAGAATAAGCCTAAAAGTTAGACAACAGGGAAGAGGGAGTGTTTGGAAAGGCTTGTTTGCCAGCAGTCACATTTCTGGTGCTTAACTCAACTTTAGGCTGGAATACTTTGCTGTCATCACCATGACTCTTAATGATTAATTCTTTGCTCCTGGCAATCCTGGAATATTGAAAATTGCTAGAAATAGGATCCAGACTGAGAGAGAGCCAACATTTTGTCACATGGATACCACATACAAATGGACAGTATACTCTATGTAACATTCCTCTGATACTTTCAACTAGATTTTTGTTATATTCTTAAAAAAATGAAAAAGTTATTTCTGAACTGTTCATTATTTTCCTGTGCTGTGGTGCAGTAATAAGGTTAGCATGTGATTTTTACTTCCCTACCTATGTGTTTACATACCTACACACCTATGGAGACCATCAACAGCCACCGATTTCTCTAGCCTGCTAGTATTATCTTCTGTTAACAAATAGTTCCCTATTTAGTGAAAATGTTGAGCTCTACTGTTCAGATACAAGGAACCTCTACTTTCTGGAATCCTATGTTCTGGTGAGATACATCGAAGAAGGAGTAAGGCAGTTGCTGTCTTCAGTTTGTACAAAATCCCAGTTTTCAGCATGACTTGGAACAAGATGCATGGCATGCAACAATCCATCTGATTAATCAGCAGAGAATTTGCAAACATCAGCAATGCTTCAAGATGATATAGGAAGATCTGATACCGTGTCTCCTTGTGCTTTCCATATATAGTTCTTTGCCCTTGCCCTTCCCCTCATCTCCATGAGAGTTCATGTGAGGTCTGTAGTTTGACTAAACATAGGGTTGACTGAAGACTCTGGCTTTTGGTTTTTCCCTTCCTAATTGGCTTTTACTAGTTATTTTTCAAGGATGATAGTGTCAAGTCAATTTGCTCAGGAGTCAAACATGTGATTTTCATAATGACACTTACGTAAACACTTCTTCTAGCTTGCAGCTTTATTACCTCTGTATTTTCCAAAGGTGCTGTCCATAGCATATCAATGACATGGGTGTCTTCTAGATGATTAGTGGGATAGAAGGAAATCTTAATAAAGCCAAGGGCTTTTAGTTGGCTTAACTGAAGCTGCTTTTCTTGGTGCTTAGAGAATGGTATGATGAAACTCTTTATGATTCGAAAAGTGTAGAGTGGTCTTGACAGCAAGAAGTTGTCTTGATAAGTATTACCTTAACCTCTATTTTCACACAGCAGCTGATTATGGGGTTTCTGTGGTATTGTGGCAGTGGTTTTGCAAAATTGCCTTTCTCTAGGATACAGGTGGAAGATGCACCTTTTCCATGTAAAGGTAATATATTGAATGAGGAAGAA
Organism: Elanus axillaris; assembly: GCA_026212715.1. Taxonomy (NCBI): domain Eukaryota; kingdom Metazoa; phylum Chordata; class Aves; order Accipitriformes; family Accipitridae; genus Elanus; species Elanus axillaris. The sequence continues at coordinate 9,163,652 of JANZLQ010000100.1, forward strand.
AAACTGCTGAAGCCTCAGTGGTGGAAGCCTTGAATGATATATGGTCCATTTTGGACAGGAAGTTTGGGTTTACCTAACGGTCAGTATTCCACATGGTCACAGTTGTTCCTGTTCCTAGGGGACAGGGTTATTCTGGGGAAGAATCTGCTGATGTTTTAGCCCCAGGGTCGCTGGAAATTAAAGGAGCTTTAGAACTTGGGCATGAAAACCACAGCTAATGGATGGAAATGAAACAAGTGCTCTTTCAGAAAGGTGATTAGCAGGGCAGACTGGAAATATGTAATCTACTATGATAGCTTAAGGGAATGATACAGGGTTAAAAAATGGAATTCAAAGTGGTTTTGTAGATAGCAGTTCAGATGCTTTGAGCATACCGCTCATACCATACGTGTAACATTTATTTTAGTCTCTAATCCTGAGAGCCCCTTGCCCTGCTATTGAAAGCAGCATATACTGGGGAGGCAAAGTGCTGACGATGAGGTAACAGGAGCTGTTACGGATCTTGACAGAGTAAACACTGCAGTGCTTCAGTCTGTGTCTTTCATGGGCATTTTGAATAGCTGTAATGTGCTGAATTTCACAGGTCACAGCAGGGCTGGCTTCAAGGCATGCTGTTTCAAAGTTTTTGGAGACTTCTGAAAAATTACTGCAGGCTATCCTTTAAAAGTGATTGCATTTCAGTCTTTGAGGTTTGATCCTAGCTGCTGCTGAGGAGGAATAGGATGAGACTATGGGCTTCCTTTTCACTCATTTGGAAAGCCTTTAAAGAGAAATTTTAAGTATCTTGTAGTAGAAGTTACAGATTTCCTTTTCTTAGTTCTGCAAAGCTTTAGATTATTTGGTGTGATGGCAGGTGAATATCCTTGTCAAAGTTAACAAGAAAAGAAAATATTTAAAGGATTTACAGATTTTGTAGATACTTTCTATTCTAGAGCAATAGATTACACAGGAACATAAAACAGATTTTCTGGGGGAAAAAAGTGTGTATATCTTTATCTTGCTGTGAAACTTCAACTTAATTAATGTTTGGAGTATTGTTTTCCTATTCTTATTTTATAAGTATGTTTAAATTTTGTATTATTGGAAGAGAATGTATGCTTCTGACTACAGATTTCTAATTCTGTGAATGTTTTAGCAGATCATCTGAGCTGGTAGCATTTGAATGGTAGTGTAGCAAACATAATATTTTCATGATGCATGGTGGTTGGACAGGTAGATTAAAAAAAAAAGTCATACATAAATTACGCTTATTGTTTTGGCATTTTATATCTAGGAAAGACTTTTTTCCCCTGTGGCTGTATATTCTCAGTGTCCACAATTTTAACAGCTAAAGTATAAACAAGTAAATATACATTTTCTCTTGGTAGTAGCTTTGTAAAAGCCTGGTAGCTATCTACAGAGGTTAAGTGTAAAGTGTTTGAGATGGGGGTCTCTTAGATGGAAAGAACAGTGAGTCTCTGCCTGATGAGCTTCACTACCCCTCGCTAGCTGTATGCAATGTCCGTCTTTCCTGGCTTCGCATATGAACCTATGGCCTGTGGGTCTTGGGGAATTGCTTTGTGAGTATCTTGTTACTGTATGTAGCCTTTGCAATGTCTGCACTTGAACTGCTATTTTAAAAACTCAGTTGGGGCACACATTAGCTATTATTTTAATGACTAGAACAGAATTTTAGATGATTATATTAAATACTTCAGATATTACCACTGGGTTTTGTGATATAAATTTCGAGGACCTTTCGTAGGGGTAAGTTGCATAAGCACACATCTGTACTGATACTATTTGTCAGCTGTTTGCTCTCTGAAAATGGTGCCTCAAATACCACAGAGCTATAAATCCCTTACTCCGGTGGGCTTCAGCTGACTCTTCAGCTTTCCAAACTGAAATGTCATCCACTGCAGTTTCAGAAAGAAGAAGAAAAAAAAATTCTAAAAAATTTTATTTCTGCTTGCAAAATTTGGATCAGTAACTCCAGATTATGGTTTAAACTATTTCAGCTTGTCTTTCCCATTCTTGGGAATCTATTTATATTGTCTGCATCTCATGTCAAACCATGTTTTTCTTTCTGCTGAATTCTGCCATGTGTTGCTTTGTTTGCAAGTTGCTTCCAAGCCAGTAATCGTAAGCACTCCATCTGGTCGGGGAGCAGAGTAGTGATAATGTAAAAGGACATTTCCACTATTCTGTTTAAAAGAATCCTCCATCTGTACTAAATCTGCCATTTTAATGAGATTGTAAAGGGCTTTTGTTGTTTTTTTTTCTTTTTCAAAGAGGGGAGGAGACTGATTGTTGAGAGATTTTCTTTTTTCCTTGCATATCTACTCATTACATGATTGTATCCAAGGCCACCTCTTTCTCAAGCTAAGAATGACTATAGGAATTTGCAGTTCATGTAATTCAGGATGCCAAGTAACAAAAGGATCCAGAAAATTTTACCCAAAGTCTATAACAAATTGATTTTGCCATTAGTATTGAGTCTTTCTTTTATTACCCTTTGTTAATAGCATGCATATGAGAAATCATCCTGAGTGCTCTAAAACTGATCCACAAGGTTAAAAAAAATACAGTGTCACTATGATTTATGATGTGAGCTTTCAGTAATCAGAGCTAAATTGATGGATGTGAATGTGCTGAGATGACTATTTGGTGCTGGCAGATTTTAATTTTTCTTTGTGCTTTTCTTTTTTAATTCTGATCATTGCTCTCTTAAAATTAATGGAGAGAGAATTAGACAACTTCTCTTGTGGTAATGTCACAACCTAAACCAGGACAGTTTGGTGAAGGTTAATAGGCAATGGTGTGGGTCAGTCATCCACTGGTCTCATCATACTAGTGTGAACTTGAAAAGCCAAGAACCAGTGACTGAAAAAGCAAAGTAGCTCTAGCAGAATAAATGAGCAGGTAGTGGGTAGGGGAGAGTGGTCTCAGAGGAGCTCCTGGAGGGAGCAGGCTGTCACCCAGACCATGCTGGCACTGTCCACGGGACCTGCACTGCCTAGGGAACAAGGGGCACAGCCTGCTGGTAAAAGACACATGCAGAGACTGTGTTCAATCCTTTTCTCTAAAAGCGATGTTCCTCCTTTCCAAACAAGTAGTACTTCATCTTTAGGAGAGCTGTCAAATTGCCAGTTCTGTGTCACCAATCGCTACCCCCCAACAGGAGGCTGCAGTTCAGTGGCACTCAGTGGCGTGGAGACACAACCCCACAATGGGATTGGTCTTCTGGATGGACTCTTGTGAGTTTCTATAAAACTGCCCAATTTAATCTTTTTATCTACAAAAAGAGCTATTCAGCAAGTTTTAAATTTCATGTGATCCCCTTGAATCCCATTGCAGGAATCATATTTCCTTTCTCCTTGTTCTCAAGCACCTTTTCAAAGGCAAAAGAAGGGTATTTAGGCACTTGGTTCTTATTCAGAGCCAACCCCTCTTCAGTTCGAAACAAAAATTCAGTCACTGGTTAGTAACCCTGTGATCTTGGTTTTCTAGAACTGGGATGTTTCCTATTACTGATTTGAAATGATAGTTCTCAATCCTCAAAACAAATAGTAACACTAAATCAAAAATCAGCTTTAGAAGTTGAATTTCAGGATACTCTATGTTGTTGTGGAAACTTGCAGTAATGACATAGCCGAGGTAGCTGTGGTGCAGATGACTGAAATCTCTGCTACAGGGAGCTCTGCATAGATATATCAGTGAGGTAAATTCATTTAAACTGACTTGGTTATCGTCTTATATTTAAATCGAGGTGGAAGGCTCCTCCACCCCTGCAGACAGCTGTTAGCTTCTCTGTATTTAGTCAGAGGCAGAAGTGGGTCTTAGTTATAGATACTACAATGCCATAAGCAAAAATGTGCAGAAGCAGAAATTAGTTGTTAATAGAGTGCATCATCAGTGACATTAATGAAGCTATTTCAAGCTAGATCACCTGAGTGCATGGCATACATTATTTATTTAGTGATACACTGGGGCTTCAAATTTTGCACCTTCTGAAAGATTTTACATAGATAATTAGCAACAACTTCTGCATTATAATGCCCAAGAGCAAGGAGCTACTACCTGGTGGCTGGGCTCTAGTCGATGCAAACACGGAGAACTATTTCTTGAGAATTTCACATGATTCTTATAATATTTTACATATAGATCATTTCCTTTCATAGACAAATGAGACATTGGGCATATCTTGTCTGAGAAAAATATTAAACCTTGATTATTTTTTTATAAATCTTACCCTTATCGTCTTACCCTTTGTTGTTCTTCTGTACCAGTGAATATCTGTGTGCAGCTCACATGTGTGAGGTGAGATGTGTAACAGGCAAGCACAGTCCATGCTGCGCAGGTGCTTGTGGTGTATCAAAGAGATTTCAGTACTACCTTTCTCAGAAGATGGACATTCTTTAAAGCCAGTCCTAATGTAAGCAACTGTAGGAAAGCATGAAGAAAATTCCTGCTTCTGGCAATAGCTTCTATTGAAAAGGAAGAGATCTGCTTTACTGAAATCATGAACCTCTCTCTGGGCTTCCCTCTGAAGCAAAATGATTTTGCTCTTGGTACTGCTTTTACTCTCTCTAGTTTAGGAACTTGAAGTATTTAGAGCGCAGCCTTTTAGTTCAGGAAAATAGCCTCTAGAACCAACGACACCAATCTATCATAATTAGTCATCAGAAAATCTGAATAAATATAAAATTACCATGGAGTAGGAGGCAGGCATATGTGGTATTCAAAACACACAGAGTGTAAAATGATGTTATTGTTGCCTTTAGAAATAGTTCAAAGTAGTCTGCATTAGAAAGAGCTGATAAGCAGAATGACAAAAGCTTGTTTCATGAGTGATTCCAAGCAGCAGTGGTTTTCTGATCAGCTGATGCTGCAGCTATTTTGGGTATTCCACAGATCATGATTACATACACGGGGAATGATTGGAGGCAGCAAATATGGTAAGTGAGCCAGGAATCCTGGGACACGCTCTGTTACTAACTTAATAGTCTTACAATCACTTGTTCTTTGCCATTTAAATAGCCAAGGGAAGTGTAACAAGTGACTGTGCTTAGTTCCTTTTTTTTTTTTTAAGAAAAAAAAAAAAAAGAAAACCACTTCCTGGGGCTGCTATTTTTAGTAATGATGCAGTGTCCAAAGTGTTAACTAATTGAGTCATCAGGTTTCATAACTGGCCACAGAAAATGGCAGTGGAAGAGGGAGAATGCTTTCCAGAACAAGTAAGCATTTGTGGATTCTGAAATGAGAGTGAAATCTGCATATCGAGTTTCTTGTATTAGTGTTTTAAGTCTTTGATTGTATGAGACAAAGCTGGATGTAGGAAGAGGTACATTTTGGCTTGTTTGGTGTATTCTGTGTTCTGATGGTTAGATTGTGGTATAGGCTGAGGCGGCAGTAAAATGGTATATGGAATTATTTATTCTCTCTCTCCTTACCAGTGGCTACATTCTGTTCAGGACACTGTGTAGAAGATGCTGATTAAAGTTGCAGAAACATTTTGTAATGTTTTGTTCTTTGATCAGGGCCTTAAGTAACCTAAATATACGTAACAATTTTGTTCACTAAAATATTTTAGCAAATCTTGCATATTTTGGAAAAAGTTAACTGAAATCTGTGCTTTTAAGGTGTATTTATCAAATAACACACCTCTTCTACTGACAATCCATAGGTCAATTAAACTTAAAAAGAGCCTGCTGTTGTGCTAGTAGTATGCTAGTAGTGTCCTGTAAGGAGGCACCCGTATCAGTCTTCCTCTCAGGGATAGTCCCAGTGACCTCCAAGGTGCTCCCTGTGTGATTTTAAAATTCCTCAAGTGAGTAAGCTGCTGTGAAATGACATCCCTGTACTCTGTGAACTAGGCTCTGAGGTTCTTCAATAGCTAGAGTTATTAACATCAGTTAAAAACATAGTTAAAACAATTGTTCTCCAGGCTGCTTTACTGCAGAATTAAAATACTGGGTTCCCAGGAAAGTGTGGTATTGTGTTATTAATATTGATGAGTGCCAAGTTTTGTGGAAGTGTCAGTTAATGGCAGTATTTTTTTCTAGTTAGAGATATTACCGATGGTAGCACCCAGCAGTTTACTAGCTAATTTTCATGTCAGCAATACCTTTGTGCTCTGAAAAAATACTTCAGTGAGTTCTCTTAAATGTGTATGATGTTGTTTACTTGTGTTTACTCAACGCAGGACTGGGTTGTTGTTCCCTGTTAAAAAACATTTTTGAAACTCTGGTTGTTTTCTAGTGATGCTGTTCTTGTTCATAAGTTAATTTACACCAGTAATTTCAGAACCATGAAAACATTTATTTGGGGCATTTTCTTTGTGAAGCAATTTCTTGTAGGAGGTTTTGTTAGGTTGAAATGTTTTATGGTCCTTGATTAAACTCTTTTTTCAGTCCTGAGCATATTATTTACTCTCTCCCGGGTTTTTTAGCACAATAATATCAATCTTCAAGCTGATAAACATCTTTGCCGATGCTTTATATGAGCCCCAGTATTAAAGAACTTGATGCAGTCCTGCTAGTTTCTGTGTGCAACAGTTTGGGGAGTAGAGCAAGCTAAAAATCTTGCTGCCCTTGAGCCGTGGCATTGGCGATGTGCTGGTCTCCAGTATGCTCTGCTCCTCTGTGTTGCAATGGAATGGTATTTACTCTTGCTTTACAGGGTTTTGTTAGAAGTTGCATAGAAACTGGTCTTTCTGTTAGCATATACATTGTTTATTGAAGGCGTAATAGCTATTTGAAATGGACATGAGCGATGGAGAAGGGGTACAGTATATATTTGTTTTATAAGTTTTTTTTTCTTGCTGATGTTTTTTACAGTAAATTCTCTTTTCATTCCACGCATACTTAAATCTTCTATAGGTTGCCATGCATGTTTTAGGTGTAAGGGAGGGACAAGTTCTACTTCACTGTGTTTTTATCCTGTAGATTTGCCATTCAGATGTGATACTTTAATTAACATTACATTCAATGGCTTATTCTGTCATTGAATACTGGGGGAGATTACTGTATGGGGCTGGTAGATGGTATTGTTGGCCATAGCTTATTTCTGTATGTAATAAACTGATCTTCACTTTAATGGTTAAGCTAAAAACTAATTCTAAACCTGTGTTTATTAAAATAGTAAAGGTAAAGTCTTTTAGCCCAGTTTGCAAAGTGTTAATTCATTAGTGAAATATCATTATTGTCTTTGATTAAACAGTGATGCATTTTCCAAACATACTTCATTCTGCTGCTAAGAAACAGTAGTAATTTTCAAATGAAAATAAACTATGAAGTCTGGTTAAGGTGAAGTAAAATGTTCAAATAGTTCTGTTGGTTTTATTTTTGTCAAAAAATTAGAAGTCCCTCGTGAGATTTTTAGATCATCACAGTGGTTCTACAGAATTCCAACTCACTAGTGCACAGTGGCTTTGAAAGCCAGAAAAATACTGGTTCTGTACTGTAACTGAAAAGTGACTGTGCAAAAATGGCACCATCAAATCTGCAGTGATTTATCTGTATATTTGGTAATTTTTTCTCACTTTAAGAAAAAACTGAGCTATGTTGTGTTTTCTTTCCCCCTCTGTTCAGCTCGAAGACCCCATATAGCTAAGATTGTCCTCACTGTTACTGTTTTCATCCTGTTTGTACCTGTAAATCGTGGTCCTAGCCTTGCACCAGTGGTGTCTTAGACTCCTCCTTTTGTTTCAAAATAGAGTCTTGTATCTAGAGTCAGAATGTGGTTCTAGTTTAAAACTCTTGATAACAATTGTAGGGCTCTGATTTGTAGTTTTTGCTCACAGATTTTAGTGCTTGGGCTGGGAAAAGCAATTTTCCTATTGGAATCTGAGCTAATCCTCAAACTCGGGATATGTGGAATGAGGAACAAAACACTTGTAAACTATTTTACATTTGCTGCGTACACCATTGAATACATTTCATCCAGACAGCCCCAACAAATGCTATCACAGAACTTTCCAAGCCATTGCACAAATTTGCAATGGTGAATGTCAGTGTTTAATCATGGAGGAGGAGGAGGAAGGTCTGGGAAATGTGGAGGCTGGTGGCTCTCTGGTATCGAGCCCCACTGCTCTGTGCAGGCCATGCAGCACTGTTGCCCATGTTGTATGGCATAATGTCTGGGAGAAAGCAGACGAGTTTTCATCAATGTTTCTAGCAGTAACAAACAGCAGCGTGCATAACACCTGCTCTGTTTTGCTCTGCCTTGCCTTTGTGGTTTATAGTAATGTGGTGCATTACAGACTGGATCTGGAGTTACTGGGTCATATCCATGACAGGAGAATGAAATGGAAAACAAGATACACCAGGTTACAGTCTGCAGGGAAATTCAGCTCTTGTAGAAGAACATGGCCAAGGCCAGATTATTCACTGATGATATTCTCCAGTAGGTCTCCTACATCTCCAGACCAAGATTAAAATTGTCTCCTGGCAGGTTGCTCAGCTCATGCATTTCAGAACTGTTAACTCTACTCTGTGAAATTGCCTTCATGAGTTTGGGAAGTGCTAGATAGGTTTTTTTTTCCTCCTGAGCAACCAAAACTACCTCAGCCAGTCTTTGGTTCTCAGGTAATGTTTGAATCCTTTGGTTTACTCGTTCCATCAATTCTTTCTCATTGTACCAGGACATATATATTTCACAACAGATCTACAAAGAGGTGTCAGGACAGATTATTCTGTAAATGTTACAAGCTCTGCTAAGGTAAACTGCTATGACAAAGCTCATGTGATGCCTCTAACCAGCCCTGCAGAACTGATTGTTACAGGTTTATGGGTGTGTTACAAATCTTTCCCTGGGAGTCCTCTTAGTACCTGCAAGCTCTTTAGATAATTTCCACTGACCCTTCATATTCTGTCTGTATCACATGAGCTACATGGGCTTTTCCAGCCAGAGACTCTCTGCAACAAGGTATTCAGGTGTGTATATTGTAAGAGGTTCTTTGCATCTGATAGAGGTCATAATCCCAGCTATAGAAACCTATGCATTGGCACTTATAAACTGATAAAAGTTTGTAAGAATCCTGAACAGTGTGTCAAAAAATTTAAAGCTCTAGTAGATAGCTATTCAAACGCCTCTTAAGCCTATAAAAGCGTAAATGTTAATTACGTGTGGGATTTGCAATACTTGCAGTGTAAATTGGTGTGTTCCTGTGCATATTTTTGCCACCTCAGAAATGGCTTGACTGGTTATCATCAAACAATTTTTCAATTTAATGATGTTCAAACTTCCAAGGCAGAAGAATTTTAGTTTTGAATGAGAGATACATTCAAAAGCAGGCATAAAGTGGAAAGGCAGAAAAGATCAGGAAACTTCTGAATTCACTGTACTGAAAGCTCTTAATAGGTTGTTTAGCTACAGAAGAGATCTTGTAGCTTGTCTGTAGTTCCTATAGCTTGTTTGTATAATACTACATATATAATACTACATACATAAAAATACTACAGTATTTTTAGGGAATATTGATGTGCATTATGCTTCCACTGATACGCAGTTTGCTCCACTTTATTGCAAGTATCCACTTCATTGAAGCATATTTACATAATATTTTTGTAGTGAACTCATTTTGAGTGAATAAATCTCTCTCCCTAAAATCAGCAATATTATCTGATTTAGGTTTGTACTGGTTTTTTCCCATCTGAACTTATAGACACATAAATACACTTTAAAAAATGTTTTGAAGATGGTTGCTGAACTTTTTTCCTCTCCTTTCTGGATCCTGATTCTAAAGCCAGATGCACTCAGAGAACAGGAGGTGGACTGACTGACAAAATTAATGCAGTGATCTGAAGAATGTGACTTTAGCATAGAAATGGCTTTAAATTTGAGCCTGACGTGCTGAAAGTTATGTCCATGCTCATTGGGTAGTCAGTTTCTGAGAAAAAATAGCATGGAGGAGATCAATGGCATCTCATCTAGCTTGACATATTAGAGTTACTATCTTCAGGTGAATAGAAACAAAGAAGAATCCCTGGAAGCACATCCAGCCCTTCTCTAGCTCTTTGTGACTGTGGTAGCAGTTATGAAAGCCAGTGATTTATTTTTCACTTGTAACTGTATGATAGGAAGACTTTAGAAAAGTGAAAATGAGTCATTACAGGCTCAGGAATTTCTTCCCAGAGTTTGAAATAAAATTCTAGAAGTTGAGGCTGTCAGCCTGGAGAATGAGTCTTGAATTTTAGATGCTCAAATCTTTTGCCTTCAACTGTATCAGATCTTTTTCATGGTTATACATGTAAGTTAGTCACAAAGGGTGTGGTTCTTTGCCTGATTGCACACTTCTAATAGAGTACAGTGATTCATCAGTGAAACAGTGTGTCCCAATTTACCTTGTCATTAAATTTGTTTTTTCATACAGGGCAGTCTGATAGCTGAAAAGTCAGTATTAAAGGAATCTTATTTTCCCTTTAAAATAATTCTTGTAATTTGTTGTTCATGCATACTTAGAAAGGTTGTGTGTGTCATGCAGATGTACTTTGAATTTTTAGTCCTGGAAAATTAGGATTTTGCTTTTGGTGTTACTAATTCAACACATTCATACTGCTAATTGTTCATAAATTCTTCAGGTGAAGCTGACACATCAAACTTGTGTTTCAAACTCTGAGAATGTCATCTGTGCAAACTGGCAGAGTATTGGAAGTAGCATAGACCCTTACCTCCTGTCTGAACATTGTCCCTGCGGGACAGCTCTCATCTTAGTTCGGGTGTTTTCTGTTGGGTTATCAGATGTTAATTCTGTTAGAATTGCAGTTAAGTAAATTTGTATTTGTTGAATATCTGTGGTGACAAGTAAATAATATGGAGATGACATCTTTAGGGACATTTTCAACTTGGATGTTATGTTCAACAATTTACACATGTTACATGTGGATGTTACGCAAGGGTTTCCCATCTAACTCCATATGTGTCTTTTGTGCTTTGGCAATCACCCTGTATTGGGTTTCTGTGGCAAGGTTTTGGTAGTGGGGGGGGGGTTACAGGGGTGGCTTCTGTGAGAAGCTGCTGGA
>JANZLQ010000100.1:9174754-9197276 GCA_026212715.1 Elanus axillaris
AGAGGGGGGGGAGTGATAGAACGACTTGGTGGGCACCTGGCATCCAGCCATGGTCAACCCATCACACACACACCCCCCCCTTTGCTATTTGTAGAAAATCAAAAGAATAATAGCTACTTTTAATTTCTATCTTGTGCTTGAACTTTCTTAGGAAGCAGTCATTCAGGCATTTGAAGACACTCAGGGCTGGGTTAGTTGCATCATAAGTTACAGAGTTGACTTGATTTATAGTCTGCTGTAGAAGACTATGCACAAATTCTAAGCAATTTATACAGTAAGAAAGCTGTATCATAGCTTCATAGGAAGTGTTTGTCATTGCAGCAAACAACTTGCTCTAGACCTCTTGATTCTGTTAAAGGCAGTGATAAACAAGTTGTGTACTGGAAGCTGTGAAATGTTCTTGTATGTACCAGCCTTACCATCTCAGGACCCAGTCCTTTTCAACCACCTTCCACCACCCCAGTACAGGTGGTTCATTTCCCGTGGTAACAGTGAGCACAGATTCAGCATTTTGCTAAGACAGACTCTAACAGGTAGAGGGGTGCAAGTGATCTGGAAAATGGTATATACTAAACCTACATGTCAGAGACTTGTCCTGTGGTCTAGCAAGGAAAGAGGCTTACTTTTTTGCTCGGATGTTTTCCTGGTTTGGTCAAGGATTTCCAGAAAGAAGAAGCTGAATCTAAAATGCGTTTTCTACTGTTTTGAACTGCTTAAATGTATGATTTTCAGGAAATATTTTACTTTCTCTACAAGCATGTTAAGATTGATGACTGTACAGGGATAAACCCTCAGTTGTTGCAAATATAGTTGATTATAGATTCATAAGCAATTTTTGCAGAAATATGAAGTGGTTTAGTCTCCACTGATGTGACCAAGAAGAGGGATTTCATGCAGCCTGAAACCAGTGTAGTTTTTTGACTTGTGGAAAATATATCATAGTTACATAGTTGGAATAGGCCCAGTTATGGGGACGTTCCAAATAGTAGAATATTTCTGGCTACTTTATCATGCACAATACAATAATATGTTCAAAGAAAGTTGATGATTAAGTTGCATGATAGGGCAAACAATTAGAGGGGTTTGTTTGGTTTTTGACCAGTAATTAAGTAATTTCTCATTTTGCAATCATATTCAAAATAACTGGCCTTCCCTAGCCAAAAGATGTTTCCTTTGTATTGTCAGGCAGCAGGAACAGAGCTTTTCCTGTTGCCCTGTGGTTGTATTTAGGGCTGTGATCCAAAAAGCAATTCTCTGAAGGATAACTGACAGCAGAACTGCAGATAGCAGTTGGCCCCAGGCTGTCACATTCTTATCAGAAGAAAACACGTATGGTAGTATGGTATGTAAAGCATGACTACAGCTGTAGTTGTTTGCACAGAGATCATCTTCTCATCTGGTGCAACCAGCCCCCTTTCTAATAAAGAAATTAGAAGTGAAAATTTTTAATATAGATTTATTTATGAGGTAGTAGGGAAATACAAAGGATACAGCTGCTTGGAGGATGGATGAAGAGTCTCCCCAGGAAAATATGGCTGGTTTATTTCACATGGTTCAGACCTTGTTGTTAACTGGCCAGTATAGTTTATTTGAAACAAAATTTCATCCCTTACCAAGTGAGTGTAACATATTTGCTTGGAGGAAGATTCTAAATTGACATAGAAGCAAATCTAAGAAATTCCAAGGTCCTCCAATTTCCAGTGTAGTACTTAGTGCCCACCAGGTTTGAACCTTACTGCAAAAACCAAAAATGCCATCAGGTGCAGTAAGCCCACCCATATCAAAATAGGCAAAAATGTTAGCATCTGTTGCCTCAGATCATCTCATGCTGCTGCAAGACTAGTTTTGTTGAGCACGTTTCCAAGTGGAAGTAACATAAGTTCATCCCTTAAAATGAGGTCATTGCCTCCTCCCACAACAAATGTTAGGCATGGTTAGCATCTTTTTGTTGGGACTCAAGCCAGAATGCACCCTGCTCCAGCACAATGGGAACCTACTGGGGGTTTCCCTTCACAACAGCTACTGTTAAAGATGGAGTGAAAAACAAAACCCTGCTCCCAATGTGAAAAAAAGACTGGATTTTTAATCTGAAAAAGAAGCGACTGTAAGCAGAACACAAAGGAAAGAGAGATGAGCATAATAAAAATACCACCAGTATGGGAGGGGGCCTGTGCACATTGAAAATAATGGCTTTGCACTTTTGAGGGTTCACTAAATAATACATATTCTCTGTTTTTTGATAGGACCTTCTCTAGTCCCATGGAAATGCTTGGCCAGACCCCGAGTTGACAGTCAGTGCAAATTTCCTGATAGTTTTTGTCTTTACTCATGCTAACTAGTCTCTTACTTCACTGGGAGCACTTGGAGAAAAAGACACTGAATATGTATTTGCTAGCGTGAGTCAGCATCAGCATCTTCTAGTTTAAACTGAAGGCTTAAGATAATATCCAAGTGACTTAGGAGTTAGTCTTTCCTGTAATAGAAATGTTTTCAACTCATGTTGCATTTCCTCAAAATGGGGAAACAGTTCTCAGGTCTTAACCCCTGCATGTCACAGGCTCTGCCATCCATTATGTGACCGGACTAGAGGACCTTAGGGTGAGGAAGGGTTGGGAAACAGAGTACTGCTACCAGCACAGCTTATTTGGCCTCAGCTTTTTCCAGAGGTGTTTCTGGGATGAAGGCTGTTGAAATGAGCTCTAGACTGGAAAACCTGTTGCAGGCTGCAGGCAGCCTGTAGTCTGCAAGCTCATCAGCCTGCTGTACATTACAGAATTTAATTTTTATAGCATAGTACATTAAAGAGAAATACACAAATTTAAAAGAAATACACATTGCATAAAAACTTAATTCATAAGGCAATCATCTGCATTTACATATTGCTTAAAACTAGAAGTAGTCTATTTTTCTTCCAAGAAAATATGGGAGGAGAGGGGAGAAGTCAGAATCTTGATTTTAATTTGAGTCTAGATATTGAGATTGAAAAGGTAGGATCCCCAGGGAGCACAAGAGGGAGCTGGGAAAGGCTTCTGGGACACAGCCTGACAACAGGGATCCTGTACAAATGCACAGGAAGGGCTGTGGTCTTCATGGCTGACTGCAGGAACATATAAGATTCAGGGTGCTTTGATGTATGTCCCATGCCAGTTGTTCTCTTGATATTTGTCAAGACACTGGAGACTCAAAAGCCAATTATCATCTTCATTTCATGTTGGAACTCATTACAAAAATAAGAAGAAACAAAGGGGTATGAATAGATTGCTAGCATACAGAATGCCTCTCTCAGGAATATTGAGGTTTAAGTAAATAGTATTGGAGAAATTCTTATTAGGTCTGTTAAGGGAATGTCCTATAGACATGCTGTCTGTGTGGGATTCATCTTGTGGATGCCAACTAGCATGAAAGGTGGAAGTGGGTATATCGAGAATAGTTACCCACAGAGGGAGCACTTACCTGCATGGGTGTCCTGAGCAACTGTTGGAAACCTAAAATCCTTTTTTTCCCTACTGTGTTTTTTAATACATTTAATGTAACAGGTCCTTGATCAGTCTTTTACGTGGACTTCCAGGCATGATGGCAATCCAGATAAATAATTATTAACATTATTGTAAAGCTTGTTTGACCTTTTAAATCCTTCAGTGATTTGAGCCTAGGCTCTGATGCTGCTCCTCTCTGTGCAATACAGAGGCAATTACAGGCTCTATCAGGGACTCCAAGAAGCTTTGTTTTAAACAAAACAGTGCCAATTGGAAGTGACATTTTTGTACTCTATTGTGGTGTTTTTAAAAAAATTAATTTAGGCTTAAAATAGCAATGTAAAGTTGAGAAAATTTTAGGTTTAGAAATGTGAAAGTTTTGGGTTGATGTTTTTGATCAGTTTTTACTGACCCCTACACTTAGCTTTTGTAAAAGTTGGATAGCATTCACTGGTTCTTCTGGGTTTTGAAAGTGTGATGTCTTAAAAACAAGGGTATTTAAGGCATTTTGCAAGGTAGAAAAAGCTTGTAAGACTGTTCTCTATCTGAGCAAGTCTGAAGTAATGCCTTGGTTACAGGGAAAGTGGAAGCTGGCAATGCTACTTTTAGAGAGGCTCGAATTGGTTTCAGTTTCCAAAGATGTTGGCTTTGCTTTCTCTCTAATGTTATTGCTTGTTTCTACTTATGGTAGTGACCATAACGGATGGAGAGAATCCCAGAAGTCTGGTTGAACTTTTTTGCGCAATTGTACCACCTCAGTCTGTTGCAACTCTGCAAATCTCAAAATATCTGTGCATGATGGCCCAGAAAGAGTGAGTTAACCCAGTCTGAGGGCTTGGGAGCTTTAGCTAAGGTCAGAAAAAAGGTTTTCCCCTTTCTCAGTGCACAGGGATGTGTTACACCCTGGCTGCTAAGGCAGCTACTGCAGTTTTGCATACTACCAACTCGCATCACATTCATGTAACTGGAAACCAGTAAGGTGGAAACTCGAAGTGCCAGCTCAGATCAGCTGAAGTGTGGGAGAGTTTGCATTATCCTGGCATGCTGTTAGATGGCAGCTTCTCTGGGTGCTTCCCAGTTGTTGCAGGGCCTGTGCGTGTCTGTACGGTGCCCCTCGTGCTGGGAACCTGTCCGTGTCTGAGCAGCGAGAGCCCAGGCTGACGGGTGAGCATGGCGCTCTGCCCAGCACTCCGCCAGCCCTGCCGCTCTGCTGGCAACCTGGCTGCTGGTGTCAGTGATGTTTCTGGACAGTTTGAGCAAAAGGAGTGAGTTTTGAGTGGTGACTGGCAAAGGAGGGCATGCTGTTTTCTTGAGGGATTTCAGGAACAGATTTGTGCATCACAAAGCAGCACCTGAGCGAGCCTGATTGGAGACATTTTTATATGTCCCCAGGCTGGAAGTGTGACCTAACCTTTGTCCTTCCTCTCACTAGCGAGCAAGTACTTCCAAGAGGAGTCCTTAAAAGACATAGGCATTACCCTCCCTCTACAGTGAAACAGCAGTTAGCTATTAATGTGAATATCAGCTATTTATCATTCCACCTGCCTACCCCCAACCCACTGCCTCCATTTTGTTTGAGCAAATAGGTTTAAATGTTTCTGAGTATGAGCAGTGTTTCTTGTCTGGTGTGCATTAATGTGACTGGCGGGAACTGATTTGCTGTAGCAAGCTTCTCTGGTGCATCCCTTCCCCACCCAGAAGCAGCTGTAAACAGCTGATGTTAATTATTGTCCACCTGCTGACTGTGCCAAACAGACATGCCATTACACTGTGACAACAGAAAAGGCTCCCGATCTATTAAGTCCTTCCTCATACCTTTAGTAATGCTGATAAAATGCTGACCTGTTTTTTTACCCCAGTGGCTGCTGTTGCTAAGCACTGAAAATATGACCTGTCTCCTGTAATAATCTGCATTGCACAGTTCAGATGATCTTCCAAATGGAAGTGTTTTACCGCACCTCTCAAGGCAGATATTCTTCCCTGTAGTCTTTACAGTTCTGATCATGTAGTTTGTAGCAGCACCTTGGTTTTGATAAACCCTAATTAAACATCGGTATTTGGAGGCTGTTTTGTTCGAAGCATTGCAGAAGTTGATTTGTAATGATAAGCATGGTGTGCTTGGAAAATAGTGATTAAGAGCAGGGAGGGTTGTAAGCTAGTGACTTACCATCACAAAGTGGAATGCCATGTGTGCAAAACTCAGGAGAAAATGAAGAGTCCATAAGTAATGGTTCTCTCCTTGAAAGAGAGAGCTTGTTGTATTGAAAGTACTAGTAAAATAGTCTTGTAGGTTGTACTGGTACAAAGAAGAAACCATTCTTCATAACCACTTAACATTTTGCTGTACGCCCAAGATTGCTTCATTCTGCACTTGAAGGTGACTTCAGATGGGCTTGAAGCAGTGCTTGAACAGGACATCTCTTTTGCAGTGGCTGCATTGACAGGAGAGGAGAAATGTCTATAGCAAATTCAGAAAATGGGGAATGGGGGGGGGGATATAAAAATTGGGCACTGCTTAAGTAACTGAGCTTTGGTGCAAGAGTGTTTTGTATTTCCTTCAGCAGTTACTGCCTTTAATTTTTTCTCTAATGGTAATTGCTGCACTCTTTTAGAACCTTAAAGGATCATAAAACACTTAAAATTGTAGTGATGTAAGCCTGTGATGTAATGATAGTGAGGAGTAATTAAAAAAAAAAGACAATTTCTGTTATACCAATGGAGAAGAGGGCACGAAAAAATGTGTTGACAGTCCAAGATGCCAGGGAAAGCCGTGGCACAGATAAAACGAAACGATCATAGGATTTGTCCTTTTTGAAAGCTAAACCAGTTCATTCCACTTGCTCCAAGGCAGGATCAGCGTTATCTAAACCGTCCTTGGTGGATATTTGCATACCTTGTTGTTAAAACCCTCCGGGGATGGGAATTACTTACAGTGATTCTTTCATGACTTAACTGTCCTTTCTGCCATCCTTACATTCAAACTGAAGTCATAAAGCAAATTTGCACAGCTATCTTTAAAACAAGATCTGAAAAAAGGGAAAAATGCAGTTTAGGTAATGGCACTGTATCTAGGGATTTCTGGCTACTTCACTGAATATGGACAGATATTGTAAATAAAATGTGCCATAAAATGAGGGAGGATGGAGAAAATAAAATATAACCAGACATTAGTTTTTTAAATGCCTTAATTTATAGAACCATACTTTTCCATTCAGGCAGTCCAATCCTTCAATGTTCAGTATTTTCGATTTTTTTAAATCTGTCATGTGAGATCTCACAGTACTGGTCCGGTCTGTTCAGCTTGGACATTAAAAGTGGTGTGGCACTTTTGGAAAGACCAGAGTGGTTTCCATGGAGTCCTGTCCTGAGCCTCACAATGTTTGTCTTCTATGCTGGGTACCAGATGTGTCTCTGGCTACTAGCCTTGCATGTTAGACAGTGCTGCGTAATGCACATTTACATACAAAGTCAAATCTTGTGCTGCCTAGTCAGGCGGACAGCCTATTTACACCAGAGGGAGGCTGCATAAGTAAGGAGGGCAGGATTTGACCCATATTTGATGAGGCGGTTTGGGACCCTTTCATATCTAGTTAAATGTATGTACAGTATGTTGTATCATTAGTAACTTCTTTGCCAAGGGAATGTGTTTTTATGCTGTGCTGTACTTTCTAATGGGACTTTTCCTTTTTTCTTGTAGTCTGACACAAATGCAAGTTACCTGAG
This sequence comes from Elanus axillaris, assembly GCA_026212715.1. Classification (NCBI taxonomy): domain Eukaryota; kingdom Metazoa; phylum Chordata; class Aves; order Accipitriformes; family Accipitridae; genus Elanus; species Elanus axillaris. The sequence goes on from JANZLQ010000100.1 coordinate 9,181,954, forward strand.
AGCTGCTCGAGCTGGCAACTTGGAAAAGGCTCTCGACTACTTAAAAAGTGGAGTGGACATCAACATTTCAAATCAGGTTGAAGAATATTTTGATCAGATTTTTTTGATAAATACCTTTCTCACTATTTCGTGAATCTCTCTTTATATTTGTACTTCATGTCAATGATAACTTATGTGGTTTTTGATGAGCCATGTTTACATTTTTTGTCTAATTAAAACTTTTTTTTTTTATCCCTTATGAAGACACTATTTCACCTCCACTTGAACAATGTTGTGCTATTTAATGTTATCTTTCATTCCATTTGTATTACATCAGATTATGGAACGGGACACAGAACTTGAGACCCCAGAGCTAGTATATCCTGACTTAATTCATACTCTTTTCTTATAATCTAGTTCTTGTAAAGTTTACATAAGAGTATTTTTTGGAAGCATTCCTCTCACTGGGATATAATAATTTGTCTCCTGATATGTTTGCTATGCTGGAAAACCTTTGTCAGTCTTTCCCATTGCTTTTCTTTTTTCTTTCTTTTTTTTAATCAGAATGGGTTGAATGCTCTCCATCTTGCTTCCAAAGAAGGGCACGTAGAAGTTGTCTCTGAACTGATACAGCGAGGTGCCAGTGTGGATGCAGCGACAAAGGTCAGTCAGTCCTATCTAATTGTTCTCTTGTTCACACTGATGGCATGGGCACAAGGTGTCAGCCAACTGATTACAGACATTACTGCAGCAGTAATTGCCCATTTTCCACTGATGGAGTGGTCTCAATAATTATTTAATAGAAACTTTTTAGACTATAGTAAATGTCACAGCTCACTAGGGATGAGACTAACTGAAGCAGCCCTGAGGAGAAGGACTTGGTGTTGGATGATGAGAAGCTCAACATAAGCTGGCAACGTGCACTTGCAGCCCAGAAAGCCAACTATATCCTGGGCTGCATCAAAAGAAGTGTGACCAGCAGGTTGAGGGAGGTGATTCTCCCCCTCTACTCTGCTCTCATGAGACCCCACCTGGAGTACTGTGTCCAGCTCAGGGGCCCCCAATATAAGAAGGACATGGACCTGTTGGAGCAAGTCCAGAGGAGGGCCACAAAGGTGGTCAGAGGGCTGGAGCACCTCTCTGATGAAGACAGGCTGAGAGAGTTGGGGTTGTTCAGCCTGAGAATGAGAAGGCTCCAGGGAGATCTTATAGCAGCCTTCCAGAACCTAAAGGGCACCTACAAGAAAGCTGTCAAGGGACTTTTTTACAAGGGCATGTAGTGATAGGACAAGGGGTAATGGCTTCAAACTGCAAGAGGGTAAATTTAGATTAGATGTAAAGCAGTTCTTCACTGTGACGGTTGTGACACACTGGAATAGGTTGCCCAGAGAGGTTAGGGATGCCCCATACCTGGAAGTGTTCAAGGCCAGGTTGGATGGGGCTTTGAGCAACCTGGTCTAGTGGAAGGTGTCCCTGCCCATGGCAGGGGGATTGGAATGAGATGGTCTTTAAGGTCCCTTCCAACACAAACATTCTATGATTCTATGAACAAATTGTAGATTCCTGTCTTGGTTTCTGTTCATGTCTTCCAGAATAACTTCCCATTATAAGTATTATTAACAGTATTTTGTTGCAAGAAATACTACATTTTAAAGTGGAATATGCTCTTGATAGTATTGTCATATATTCAAGCTCAGGTTTTGTACTCTTTTCAAATATCAGTGTCTCCCATTTCAGAAAGGAAACACAGCATTGCACATAGCATCCCTCGCTGGACAAGCAGAAGTAGTCAAAGTGTTGGTTACCAATCGGGCCAATGTCAATGCACAGTCTCAGGTAAAGTAGTATTTCTCTGGTACTATCAAAAACTTTGCTCACATTAAAATGGTTCTCCCTGTATAAACTATAATATTAATAAGTGTATTTGGTGAATCTCATTGTGTTAATGCTGACTCTTGAAAATAGGGTTTGATAAAGTCAGTAAGATTGACTGATGTCAAAGATTGATGTAGTCCTGCTAACATAAAAAACCCTATTCTTTTTTGGCTGTTCCACACACATAGGTAATCGATAACAGGTGCAAGGATGAAGTTTAAACACACAGCTGTCATTTTATTACTGAAGCAGGCATTTTAGTGAGTGGAGTGCTGAGTTCATTCCTACCTTGTAACTCAACATACAATTGAAACTTTAAGTGCTTCCAGCTGTCCCCCTTCTGCTCTACCCCTTGCCAGGTGGTCAGAGTGTACCAAGAGGCATCATGGACATATCAAGTCTTGTCCTCCCGCACAGGCATGACAGTGCAGTGAAATCAGCTTGTGTTCAGGTCTTTTCCCAGATGGGATGTCAGCCATCAGTTGGGATTAACTGAGTTGTCCACCTCATTCATCAACAGAGAAAACATAGAAATAATGCCTCTGTTTTAAGTTGTCTAGAAGCCACACAGATGCACACCCCTGGAGATGAAGAAACTGGAGGCACATCCAGGGGTATTTGCAGGATACTGGAAGTGGTTATGTAACACGCAGCACAGCAAAGCATGTACCCTTTGGCCTTAGATCTGCCCTCCAGTGTCCTAGAATCTGCTAACTGGTACAGAGCCAGAAGAGATACTGATAGAACAGGAGAGCAGGAGAGAACTTGTTCAAATGAAAGGGATCGTGTTTCACATAATTCAGTGTCTCAGACTTAATTGAGCTCATCCCCTTTCCTTGTACAAGGAGATGCTGCAAGCATGTGCAGAGCTTTTAAGTTTGGTCAGGTCCTCTGAGTGGATATTTAGGTCAATTATAGAAAATTTGAAATAAGCGAAAACAGTGCTGGTATTAAGAGAAAAGCAGTAAAATGAAACTGAGAAAAACTCTAGCTCAAAAAAAATACATAAACCACAGATTGTTGAAAGCCAGATGGCTGTGCCATAGGAGGTGTCCCTGCATGCCTGCCCCATTCCTGTTCTCTCTGCTCAGGGGCGGACTGGCAGGCAGTGTCAGAGGCGCGATCAGATTGAGATGGTCTTCTCATCTGGCCCAGTATTGCCATTCTTCTGTATTATAAAGGTGTGAGCATGATAGAAATTGTTTGTTAAAAAGGGAAATTAAAAATTTCATGTTTTAAAGAAACATTTTTATTAGTCTCTCAAATAATATGAACAAAACATTTAATAGAATCTATTTCAAGAATGTTTGTGATCTGTATTTCATGTTTCCTTCACCTGGACAAAAAAATAGGTGTCTCAGTTCTCCTTTCTTACTCTTTTATACTAGCTAGATATAGCAATATTTGGTTCCAGGCACCGTACAATTCGTATTTAAAGAGAACAACAACAAAAAGTAGCTTGAAGTAAAATTTTCCATGCCTGTTAAGAAATAAAACAAAACAAAAATATTTCCAGTGGTTTTCCTGTTAAAGAAATTGAGATGGCTTTGAAAGGATCTTTTCTGTTTGTGTTTGAGAACTTGTGTATTCAGCCCTGAAACTAAAAATAATCTGAGATTGTAAACATCTTATATAACTGCATTGTCCATACACCCTAAGGTTTTGCCACATGTTACCCTTATTTTGCTAACATATGAGAATTAAAGATATTAATTTTTTTTTCTTCCATTATGGATGCCTTTAACCTCTTTGCTTGAGAGACATGTATATTGGCCATTCTACACCAATACCTGTCAGTGAGATACCCCTGTTGGGATTAGTCTTTTGGGAGGTCCCTGGAGCTCCCTGTTACCAAACTGCACCTGGACCAGCTTTGTCGGTGGTACTGAGCATCATTTGAGCCTTTCTAAAGCTTAGAATAAAGTTCTGCTGAATTTGGCATACCCACAGATAGACCACCCAAAGATCTTTATGTTTTGTTTTTATTTTTGATGCTGACCCTGTTTTCTGTGAGTTTGCCTTTACCTCCTCTTCCCTTGAAGGTAACAGGTCTAGCCTGCTGACAGTTCCAGTGTTAGGGATGTTAGGCCTTCTTTAATGAAATCTTCCTGTCCTTAAAAAAAAAAGTTAATTTTTACTAAGTCTGAATTTTGTACTTCTTCTAAGGGCTATTTATTACTATTGAAGACAAAATGCTTTCCTTAGGCTTGTGGCTCTCTTGCAATTTCAGCCACTTTTTACAGAGAGAAGAAAAAGCAAAGTATGTGGGGAAAGATGTTGAAAACCCTAAAATAATTTAGCATATGAGAAGAGGTTCTGCTCTGCCCCTAGATGTTAATAATACTTGGTTCTGAGAAATTTTGCCTATTATTTATTTTCTGAAACTAATAATTAGGAAGTGTTTCCTGCTTCCTTTCTAAATGCAAATGTTTGAAACTAAAAAAACCTAATCTTTGTTTCCAGCTGTGTTAGTAAATAGATATTGAGTATTCCATGAAATGATAGGGAAAAATGCCAGACTCTGCTGTTCGCTTTAGTAATAACCTGTATTGTGACATATTAGGTACCTTAGCAAGAACTTTTGGGCTTCTTTGTTTTTCATTAAGCAGAATTTTGACTGTACAATAACTAAACTGTTAGGCCTTGGTTCTGGAGAGTGCATTAACACATTGCTAACTTCAGGATTTGGCTCTGGTAGGACTTCAGTGCCTGCTTTATGCTTGTAGCGATGCTTCCCTGAATAGAGACCAAATTATCAAAATACTGGAACGGCAATAGACCCTGCAGCCTGTGCAAGCCTTGTCAACATGTGGCTTCACAGCTGCTTACTGTCTTGTTGATGGTAAAGTTTCTCTTGGATCAGATGTCCAGTTCATGCCATTACCTCTCCAGCTGTCCTTTCTTCTCACCTCCTATTTGTCTCTGCTGCCAGCGAAGCCTGCACACTCAGCCTCAGGTCACCTACACTCTCCTGCATGCTCTGTGTTGGACGTGTGCCCTGCAACTCTGCCACATTGCTGTGAAAGTCAGATGTGCACCACGGCTACTATAACTCAGCTGAAATTCACTGCTATAGGTCTTGGGCTACAGTTTCCCTTCATCTCTCCAGAGCCCAGAATGTTGATGTTTTTTCTTTAATGCAAACATATGGCCAAACTCTTCTCAGCTCATCTCTGTTTGGCTCCATTGGTTTCCTGCAAAATCTAGGTCAGTGTCCTTTGTAACAGTTCTAGCTGAATTGCTGAGCTGCTCCCCCTGTGCCTTCCACCCTACTGAAATGTCTGCCCTGGCCAGACACTGCCCACTCACCACTCACTCCTACCCACACGTGAGAGTGCTGATACTCTCAGCCAAACCCAGTCATATGGAAGCACTTCCTGAACTTTTGTGCTATTTAAGCCAGATGAAATCTCTCTTCTGTTTTGCCTGTTATTTTTAACTAGCCCATACTTCCTATTTTATTTTGTATTTCCTTTCCTGCATGTCCTCCCCAAGCTCTAGGGTAATCACTGGAAGTGGTGTGTGGTAGAGCAAGAGGTCTGGGGGGATCTTAGGAGGGAGCAGTTGAAGAGGGAAGCTGCTGCCCCCATTGCAGCTGACAGCGTGAAGTTTACTTAACAGAAGTCTGAGGTTCACAGAAATCCCAATGGCATGAGATCTGGAAGATAGTGAGAACAAAAACAGGGCCCTAACAAAGCCCACTGAAACCTCAATGACCTCCTGGCCAAAACATTTAATGGCGTCATCATCCATGCTGGTACCATAAGGAAAGGAGTCAGGCAAAATCTAGCAGTGGTATGTCTGACAGAGTAATGCTGGAGTATGAAGGGTAAAAACATGCAACAGGATCAGAGGAGAAAGGGATTGTTGTTCTTATTGCTGATGTTGCTTTGGCTGCTTCAGCAATACCAATGTGCTCAGTCAATAGTATACGGACATTTTAAGTTGTTATTATAAAATATATTTACTACTAGTTCACTATTCTCCTGGACTGAGGAACATGCAGTGCTATGTGAAAGCCAAGCAATTTCAGGTGTAAATCAGCAACTTCTATTAATTCCTTTAGTGGTATCTTGATCCCAAGACAGGTTTCATGACTTCATTATGCCATTTTGGTTTTTTGAGTGATGTCAAAGCTGTGAATTTCAGAAATGCTTAGAACAATAGGGAAAAATATGTTGTCTTAATGTTAGTCCACAAAAATTCAAATCCTGACAGGCTGTGACCTGTGTACAGTTAAAGGCAAAGACAAAAGAATTGACTGTAAGAGGAAAGCACTAGCCAAAGAATGAGTTAAACTCTGCAGCTTCTAATACTTTTATTGTATTGATTGAAATCACTTAAGCCTAGTTTGAGAAATGCTCTAATGTGGTTGGAAACACTGATAAACCTCTGTCTCAAACTACGGAGAACCAATGATCCTCAGATCACCTGGTGCCTGAAATATGAAGTAGCTCTGTGACTACAAGCAGGCTATGCTCAGAAACAGCTCTTTGAGGAGACAAAAGGCATAAGTAACTGGCACAAGTGAAAGTAAGATAAAGCTAATGGAAAGAATAGAAAAAATTGAAAGTATTCTGAACAGCTATAGCTCTTGCTTTTGCTACAGACTCATATTGTATTTGCCTGCCCCATTTTGCATTACCATTGCTGTGACTGCATTTATCAGGAATCATAACTCATCTCTACCGAATGGTCTGTCCAGACAGGTTTTTAGTTTGACTTCATGACAGATGTAAGAAGTATTCTTGCTTAGCTGTGGGAATTGTATCTGGTCAGCTGAAAGATTCCACTGTGTCCTTTTAAATAATATTACTCTTCTCCTATCCTCATTTAAATCAAGGGAAATCATGGCATTAACTGGCATGTGAGCACATAGTCTATTTGGTTTCCTCCTAATTTACTCAAGGTTGGCAGATTTGTGGTATGTATGAAATGTTTGTGGAGTGTTTACACTCTTGTTTTCCTATTTCAGAATGGTTTCACTCCACTGTATATGGCAGCCCAAGAAAACCACCTGGAGGTTGTTAAGTTTCTTCTTGACAATGGTGCCAGTCAAAGCCTTGCCACAGAGGTAAAAGTTTGAATTTCACACTTTATGAGCAAAGTAAAATGTGCTTCAGCAGTGATTCTTGCCAGCTTATCCCAAATTAGTCTTATAAATACAAAATTAAAGACCAATAAAAAGTTCTCTCTGCAAAGTGTGGTAAACAATACTGAGTTATTGGCTTTTCAGCAACTTAAAGCATGTCTTGCCATTTCTAAAATTAAAAAATGACTTTAACTAGAAACAGTTCTAAAAATAGATGTGTTCTTAGTCATAACTGGTAGTCTTTAAGGTTAAGTGCTCAAACAGGAAAGCTGTGTGCATAATACAAAAGTTCTCTGTGTTTTCATTAAAAATAGTGAGTATGATGTGGAGGGCAACCATAAAGCAAGAACAACTGTTTACCTATGCTTTGGAGCCAGACCTGGGGTACCAGGGTTACTTAGTGCTTGGAGCATTTTCTGAACTGTGAATATTGCCATGTTGGTACCCTCTCCGTAGCATCTAGTTATCCCATCTGGTCCTTCAGTAATAATTTCAAGCTGACAGAAAAATGCAAGGTCCATCCTTGAAGGTGTTCTGTGATCTTTCTAGAACACTTTTTATTTCTTGCTCTGAAAGTAATTCTAACTCAAGTAAGGCAACCTGGAGGGAAAAAAAATAGCAGATATATCAATAGTTGTAATTGTACTGCATTGAGATAGGTTTTTAATTGAATAAATTTTCAGTTGTCTGAATTGAAGATTTTGCTACCAAAAAAAGGTATTTCAGTATGTGCTCTTACTAATATTTATTAAATTATGATTGCTCTATCCGAAGTGATTCCATGAAGGAAATATTGCTTATTTGAAAAAGTCCTACTTTTTACAAAATATGAAATGCAAAATTAGTTTATTACATCACTATAGCTCATAGTATCACTGTATAATAATATATGTATGGAATCTTTCTCTTATCTTCTGAAGTCAGCACTGTAAAAAATAAATCACTAATGGATCAAAACTATGTTTTCAAAATCACTAAAAATTAGTTATAACTACATGTGTGCATCAGAAACTACCTTCTGGAAATGCTCAAAGGTAGGAAAGCCAAGAAATACCAAAATGAAATATTTTAAATCTGGAAATTAATTGAACATTCTAGTTTTCAGAACACTAATTTCTATTTCTTTGTAAAAACTTGGAAACAAAGAAGTCACAGAACACCCAGAGATGTACAGTAGATTCAGACTTTTGAAAATATTCTTGCCACTGTATGATTTTCTGAAAACAGAAATTTTTTTAATTATGCATGGGTACTTGGTTCTTTTTCTTTGATATTGTTTTTCCCTTAAGCATTGTATGACCATGTAGGTTGAGCTTTTCTCCAACTCGACGATAAGGTGCAGTCTAATTTTGTCCATGGAGAATTCTTTTGAAGATATCTGACTACAAAACAGTGTTGCCTTTATTACCTTGTTTGTGATAGTTGCTTACAGGTGCTTTTTTATTTTTCCTTGGTCCAAATTTTCATGTAAATCTGATTTACCTTTATCTTTGTAGGTGCAAAAGCCTTTGTTATTAAATGATTGCCACTTAGCTAAACATTCATTAAAAATACAACTCTAACAAAGGTGGTTTAATCTCAATAATAAAAATAGAACCAACCATTTTCCTGAAATTGTTTTTAGTTTGGGGGGATTTATTTTGTTTTGGTTTTTTTCTGGAGTGGACTTTGCCTTATATTTCAAAGTGCAGTTGCTAATGATACATCACAGTACTTGCTTGCAATTGCTTTTTTTGAGTTGGCGTCTCCCAAGAGCATGTGGTGGAAATACATTCTTGTCAATGCTAATATTCTTGGTTGCAGTTTGCTTGGCCTTGGTACAGTGATCTCTGCACACATTGAAATGATGGGCAACTCTCATCAGGGTTAGTACACTGGGGGTATAGAGGATGATGGCAGCTGTTCTGGGATTGAAATGAAGTGGCCCCTCCATTTGTCCACTCCCTTTTCCCTAAGGAAAGGAGAAAATGTGTGCCTAGGACCTTTTTTTATATTATTGTTACCAGCACTGTTAGCAGAAGAAAAAGCCCAATGAGAAAAGACATTGTAGATAGCTAAAGCACTTTTCTTTGTGAAGTGGATGACTGTGCCACTGCCATTGGCTGTATAAATAGACCAGGAAGCCAAAGTCTCCAGGTCACTAGGGCAAGAACTGTCACACTCAGGTCTTCTCCAGGCAAGAGCCTCCATTTCTGCAGGTACAGCATAGCTATCTGTATTGCCAGAGCCCTCTTCTGGGGATGCTTATGGAGTTTTTTGGCCTTCAGAGCTACACAACTTTTTTCACACTCTGTGCTGCAGTCTGAGACTGTGCAGTTGTTTCACCCCAGCAGCCACTCACGGCCCAGGACCGCAGTCCAGAGCTCTGCCCTGCTACTGGAGGATGGTGAGCCAGAGGCAGAGGGGAAGGCTGTGGTGACATGAGTTTAAAAATATCATGAAAAAGAAAAAAGCTTGTTAGGACCTAAGGAATTTCAGTGATTTTTCTTTTTCTTTTTTTTGTTTTGTTTTTGGTTTTTGTTTGTTTGTTTGTTTTGTTTTTTTTGTTTCCCTTCAAAACTTTGAAAAATACAAAATGAAAAATGAAATAGGTCTGGCTTTTTTTTCAGAACTCCTCCAGTTTCTTCTCCTAAATTGAGGCACTCTCTGGTAAGCCAGAGAGAAAAATTCCTTATTGAAAACATTACTTTTACTTCTAAAAGTTAAGAAGTTAACACTTGATCTCTGCATTTTTGACATAGGGTGAAGATCTACATTCTTCTGTGTCATTGCCGCACTTTTATTTCACACTTACACAGTTTCACCATGACAAAAGTGGTTGAAAAGTGAAAGAAGGTGTTTTACCTACTAAAGTGTAATGAAGTTTAGTAATATAAGCTTTGGATACATTGATCGAGAGTCAAATGTAAGAAATAAATATCCCAAGTAGAATAATTCACATTGGTGATTTTTTTAATGATTTATGGGTATTATCTTGGGCAAAATTGAATGTGTTCCTGGATTGGAATGCCACTTAAATGTTTGGGAAGAAGCCGAATCTAAATGACAATACTTTCATTCTTTAGTTTTCTAAGAATTCATAAAAGTAAAATTATAAAAATATCTCAGACTGTACTTTTCATGTGTTTGAGGAATCCATTCTAAAATCTCTTAAACAAAAATCTTTTATTTTTCAGGTTTCTTATTCTGCACTACTTTGGCTATTTGCTAGTCTGAAAGGAAATAATTTCTGTTTGTAAGAGGATTGTCCACCACATCTATCTAAATTTTCCTAAGTGCAATTTGTAGTAAACTAATTGGTATATTGGGAGAATGCGGTATTAATATTCAAATATTATTAGATTTTAATTCCATATATAAAATGTATCAGGGGATAGAGCTGAAGTGTTGGGGTTTTTTTCTTAAAAAATGTAGATTATAACCTGTAGCTGTGGGGGGAATGGATGATAATTTGCTATGGAGACATCATTAACAACTGTAATTTTAATATTTCTGCCTTTTATATGTTTTATATAATTATACACTTTATTATACACATTCTTATGTAACTGTTAATTCATGAGTAATTTCACAGTTTTTTTTCCTCAAGTCTCTGTCATTTTTGTTTGCGTGTGTCTTGTAATTTTATGTTTAAGTCTGGAGTGCCAGAAAGGTGTTTTGAGCATTTGGGACCTATTTCACCAACACTTTACTCTAATTTGAATGTCATTGTAGGGTACTTTCAATTTGCACTATGTCACACTTTACATTTGAATTTGAGCCAGTACTGTTACTAATGCTGAGATCCCTTCCCCTTTCTGCCCCCTGGAAAGCTTGGAACATGTGTTGAGAGTCCCCATTGTATGTTGCAGGATGGCTTCACGCCTTTGGCAGTAGCTTTGCAGCAAGGTCATGACCAAGTGGTTTCACTGCTGCTTGAAAATGATACGAAGGGAAAAGTCCGTCTTCCAGCCCTTCACATTGCTGCTCGCAAGGATGATACGAAGGCCGCGGCTCTGCTCCTGCAGAATGACCACAATGCTGATGTGGAGTCAAAGGTCAGTTGTAAATAGAAAAAAAGGGTTGATGCTGTTAAGTGCTGACCACATGTATTACATCCAGTGAAGATCTCCCTTAGTCTGAAGTATTTTGCTGTGGAGTTACAGGCAACTTTCTCCTGTAGTGTGTGATAAAGAATAACGTTTCATTTGCTTCCTTTGCCTCTTTCTCCTCCATTCCCTTTTTGCTTAAATCAGGGTTAATTTCTCCTGTAGAAACCTTGCAAATGGAAAATAATAAGCAAAATATTATTAGAATTATTCTTTTAGGACTGAAAGCCACTCCTGCAGTGGCGTGCTATAGGTATTGTACAGTTAAGTCATTTGATTAGTTTTTTGTGCAACTGCTACTTTAAGAACTTTGGTAAACATGTAACAATTAACATTCAAAGTACTCGATCATTCAGCTTCCATTCAGTCGAGCTTCGTTTGTGTGCCGATTGTGCTGTCATCTGAGCTGCTGTGCCATGTAGCGATCATGAAGCTTTTTGCATCCATATCACCAGTGGTGAACTAACCGTTCATTTTTTCCCCCTCTTTGCTTCCAAATGTGTTAACCTAGATGATGGTGAATAGAACAACAGAGGTATATATAAATATATATATGCATCATCACTCCTCCATGACTTAGTGCTGCTGCATCATTTCTTCCTCTTCCTTTTTGCATCGCCTTTTATAGGATAGATACCTGCTTTAGATTAAATGAAGTAGCATGTGCTAGAGAAGACTGTAGTTTAGATACCAGGGCTTTCTGCAGCTGAAACTAGGGTTTAAAAGTAAGAGTAAGCGTTCTTGGGAACTAACTGCCATCATAAAAGAGCCACATTGTGTAAGATGGAGTTTTCAGGGATTCTCGTGGAGCATATGTTTATCAGATGTGTTAAGAGCTGCAGACAACCCTGTCATGTTGTGCATCCAGGTTCAATTTTAGGCTTCTGCATGACACTTACCTTGATGGTGTCAGCAAATAGAATGATCCAATAGTGGTTTTATATCTGCAAAACTCCCAAAGCAAGGCAATGGCAGCTAGCATGGCTTGCTAACAGTTTAGAAATGCATCTAGTTCCCATAAGGTTTCATACTTTGCAGGACTGATGGAATTGCTGCATGTTTTAGCATTATTTGAAAAGGAAGTAAAACTACTTAAATATGAAAATAAGTTGCTGAAGTAATTTTATCAGTAAGGCATCTTTTAATTAGGGTGGTAACTCATGGTGTCTGAACATAACCCAGTGTGATTGCCCACAGTAGGAGACTGATCTTTATGGTACTAACCCTTGGAAAAAAGAATCCATATTAATAATTTAAAATCGTCTTTGATGTTGTTTTCATTTGCATCTACTTTGAATTTATAAAAGCCAGCAAGTATCATTAAAGGATTTGTATCTGAACTTCTGCAAAGAATCTCTAAGAGATTTAACTTGCAAGACTGACATAATACCAATAACAACTATATATTTCTAGTTAGAAATTAATTTCATATAGAAGACAGATCATTGCTTTAATACATGTTTTGCTGTTGTTTTTCTGGAATAACTGAAAGTTTTATCTTAGTTCTGGTCTTCTGAATAATTACATTAATTTTTTTCTCTCCTGCTTAGCAATATGATTTTATTTAGACTCTTTGAGAGTCTCTAAGTAAATGTTAGTGAGTGAAAACTAGTACTGTTTTGGAATGGTGATTTGCAGCAGGCTCCTTTTACTAGCTATTGTCAGTGATGTGGTACGAATTTTGGAGTACTGATGAGATATAAAAAAATAAGTATCTATTGGTTTTGTTTTGTTTTTCCAGAGTGGGTTCACTCCCCTCCACATAGCTGCTCACTATGGAAATATCAATGTAGCTACATTGCTGTTAAATCGGGGTGCTGCTGTGGACTTCACTGCAAGGGTAAGTGTGAAATCTTAGTTATCCTTAGTTTGCTTAATCATTACTTTGAAACACATTTTCAACAAAGATATGGAAAGTTATATTGTGCTTGCAAGCCGAGGGGCCTGGCCTGACTGCTCCTGTTTGTTACAATATGGTGTAAAGGGAGTTTCGGTGGGCTGCTGAACTGAACCTGACCTTTAGTCCTCACCTTTGAAAACTTCTGTTTTAATCAAAAAAAGCTGCCATTTTCATAGTTCCAGTGTTGCAAAAGGTAGGCTGGTATTCAGTAGATGAATGCTTCCACTTGTAGCTTTAACATATGGCAGGAGTGCTGTTCCTGTTGAACTGTCCTCAGTATGCAGTTGTTTCCAATGAACATGAAGTGCAGGTGTACCGGTGAATAAAGCAACTGTGCCTTAACTGTATATGCGAGAGTCAGATGATACATAAAGGAGATCTGAGAAACTGGAGAGGCAGAAAATGAAATGAGGTATAGGAACAGAGGGGAATCGATAATGGGAGCTGTATGGCAAAAGCCACTGTAGAGTGGTGGAGCTAACCCTCCTGACCCTGTAAGATGTGCACCAAAGTCATGACACAGCCCAGGGAGTGACAGGGTAGTTCCTCAGATGTATGAAAAAGGATCAGGAGCCAGGAGGAAAATGGTATGGGCTTTCTGGTGTCCCCTTGGTTCACTCTGGGCTGGGTGGGGAGCCGGTGGCTTCAGCTGCGCTTTCTTACTTGGGGAGTGAGTCCACTCTCCCACAGGCCGCTGGACTGCTCTGCAAGCCTGGTGCTAGCAGGCCCTCATCTCACAGCCTGGGCCAAAGTTTGACTGTATCTGCTGCCCAGGGTCGGGTCTGTCAGGAGACCAAAGAGGAATATTAGAGTGAAGGAGTGTGGTCAGGGTAGGGAGGATGTGGGAACAACAAAATGTAAGCAGAAGTGTAAAGGGCAGAAAATGACAGAGGGAAGTTATATAGTTGGAAGAGCAGGAAAATAAAGAAATGTATATGGACAAGGATAAAGCAACATGAAGGGCAAGGAAAGAGACTGTGCCAGGCATGAGACCAGAGACAAAAGAAAAGCAAATGCAGAGGTAACACAAAATTTAATCAGCCAGGATGGAGGGTTAGAGAATGGTAGGGTAGAGAGCATGTGGGCAGAAAGCTGAGTAGGTGCTATGAGAGTGTGCAAGGCTTTACGAGGGAAAAGCAGGGAGAGTGATGAGGGACATACAGATAAACAAAAAAGGGACTAACATTCAAAATATGTTAGTACTGGAAAATGCTAGACCTAGAACTTCCTCCTGAAGTTCTTAAAAACTTGTTTGCTCATTAGCTTCTTCAGTAATGGCTTGGGCTGTATGAATAATAAGATGCCTATGGAATTTCTGCTGACACACAGCCAGGAATGGTTGCAACAGAACATGGAAAGGTGTTGAAATTCATAGTGGAAAACAGATCAAACTCTTGGTTAAAGAATACATATATTTCTCCTGTTGGTTTCTCCAACAATCTACCAACCAAGAAAGAGAAGAACCTGTCTATATTAGTTTTTCACTGGGTGGTGTGTGTCTTATAGTTAATTAATAAATAAAAGCCCCCAAAAGCAAATGTGATTTCAGGTTATTCCAAGGTATTTCTGATATAAACCAAAAAACACCCCACCCCAGTGAACAAAAAAAAAAAAACCCAAACCAAGCAAAAAACCCCACCAACCAAAAAAACCCACCAAACTAAAACAGAACTAACTGAGGCTGTGCAAGAATTTGACTCACCAAACCTTACAAAAACAAAGCTAGGGAGAAGTGGTAGTGGTCCCTAGGACAATAGGGAGAGAAACTCAAGGGAGCAAGAAGCATTCAAACTGAAGGTAAATGCTGATGGAAGAGTAAATAGGTATAAACTGGCCATAAGTAAATGTTGTCTAGAAATGTAGATATTTAATATTAAGTATTAATAATTAATATTATTTAATTAATAGTTGTTTAAGAATTAATATTAAATGTAAGTAATGAGATTCTGGAGCAACCTTTCAATTAAAGTAGACAAAGCAAAAGAACCCTATGTCTATTCAAGATTATATTTATGAGGGGAATTATGTGGCATGGATAATTCAGCAGCTACTTTTCAGAGATTTTGATCATGTGTTGTGTTTATTACTTTTACAAGAGGAAAAGTACCGTATTACTGCTTAGAGCATTTGCCACATAACCAAAAATCAAACTGTAGTATTTTCTTTTACTTTAGGTAGTTCGCATGTGTAAAATCATGAATGCTTCTGTAGTTAAGGAACATATTTACATGCAGCAAAGTGTTTATGATAAGCATTGCAAACCCATGAAAACAATAAAATAATATCATGTCTATTTAGCATAGAAACTACTACTATTTACTTATAAGACTTCTCACATATAACACCACCCCCCACCCCCCCCAAAAACCGGCACAGTTATTTTTTATAG
>JANZLQ010000100.1:9197376-9224468 GCA_026212715.1 Elanus axillaris
CAAAACCCTGAACAGTTCTTTTTTAGAGATTGTCTGTGATTAGTAAGGGGAGTTGGAGGAGGGTGTGATAGAGTAGGAATAGAAATTTCGAACAAAGACAGACCCAGAATATTTTCCTTAAGCTGTAAGCAGGAGTGCAGGTGAATAGTGCTGATGCTGGCCACTATTCATTCAACATAGCACCATTTGGTGATTTATTAATGAAGATAAAACCCCAAAGCTAAAAGACACTGTATAAGGCATGATCCAGTACCTACTAATGCTGGTGATAAGAGTACTAGCAGACATTGGGTCAAGCTGATAGCTGAGTATCAAAGGTAAGGATCAACTCTCACATATCAACCACAAATTATGTTTTCCAAATCACATTAATCAGTAAATATATTTCATGTTATTGACAAGAGAGGGGTGCCAGGTTAGATCGACATGAAGTTTACAAGCTAAGAGTGAGTAGATTTGGGTCTTAAGTTTCTAGAAAGCTTCTGACTATGCATGCTTTCCTTTCACTGATAACGTTGACCTCTTATTCTCAAATCCTTAAAGTGACTGAATTAGACCATTAAGGCATTTCAAACGGTCATGAGCTTTAGCCTTCAGTATTTGATAGGCTCTGATCACAGGAGCAAGGAAGACAAAGGGGGTCTTGGGTCAACTCTTTCCCACTCAGAAACAAGATTAGGGATTAACAATGCTACTACATTAGCAATTAGCAGCATTTAGTACCAGTACCACTAAATATCATCTGCCTATACTTGTTTTAATAAAATAATAAATCTTAGGCTTCAGCAGCTCTGTTCTGGATTAGGGGCACTGATGGAGAGCACATCTGTAGTAATAAGGCCATCCTTCCCTCCTCTTCAAGATCTGGAAATTCCAGGTTCTCTCTCCATTAGTTGTCATCCTCAGAGAGGCAGGCAGACTGCTCAGATAGCCGGCGAAGTACGAATACAATGACATCAGCCCGAAAGAGCAGTGGGCTGACACTGTGACTCAGAACGCTGAACGGCTTGTTTGTGCTTGTGATTGTTGGGTGCGGGCATCCAGAGAGCACATCTCTACTGCACGGTTGCAAATCTAGATAAAGTAACTGTGACAGAAGGAATCGTAGCATACATAATAGTAATATGGAGTTGAATTTTGTTCTTTAGTGTTTAGTAGACTGTGGGTAATAAAAGTGCTTCACAGAAAGATGAATTAGATTCTGGTAGAGCAGTGCATTTGTGGGCAAACATAGCACCAGTATAAGTTGAGTGAAAAGTACAATTATCAGCACCAAGTAACAGAGCCTTTGCTTGATCCTTGATAACCCAAAGTGCAAAACAGGTAGAGGTACTACTAGAACAGGTACTAAAAATGACCCACAGGTACAGCCTGCCTACTGCCACCTCATTGCCTCTTGTTTTAATTTCCTTAAACAATATCCACAAGATGCTGTCTCCCCTCTAGAGGAAGGGCCCTTGTTTGAGTTGTTGACAACCTAAGACAAGAACAGAGCACAGATTCAGAAGGGCTATAACCCAGGTAAAACCATACTATGTGTGTATTGTAGCTTTCAGAGGCACTTCGTGCTGTTGCAAATCACCAACTATTTTTCCTTTGTTCTTGTTAAATAAATATGAATCAACACTACTTGTCTCTCAATTTATGTTTAAACTATTTAGGCAACTATCAGTTCTAGGGAGAGATTTGAACAAGAACAGAGGATTATTGTAACAGAAGATGCTTGTGTGGAAGGGGCAACATAAAGACAGATGTGTGAAGGAAGGATAAATAGCCAGCTCCCACCACTGTTGTAGTGAAGGTGGGGAAGGGTGGAGCAAATGTGAATGGACGTGTAGGATGAAGACAGAGCTCTGAGCCTTAAGGACAAGTGCAAGTGTGGTGAAAAGAGGAGCTGGTGAAATGATGTAAGAAAAAGGAGGGCAGACCTGTGGCAAAAGAGATCCCTTCAGCTGCTCTGTTTTCAGTGTGTTTCTGAGAGGCCCGAGGGAAGAAAGAGGCTCCAGCAATGAAGGCAGGGAAAGACACGAGCTTGATGATGGCTCTTAGTGTGCAGGCAGCAGGGGAGCAGTGGTGCTGTACTGTAAGTAAATGATGTCCCCAGTGATATGCAGTAGCAGCTGCTCCCCTCACCCCACTGGTATACACCTGCCTGCCTCTCAGCTGTCATATGCTCCCTTGGTCCCTTCTTTCAATGCATCTAAGAAAAATAGGCATAGCTCCAGGAGTTCTTACAGGTGTTACAGTGCCTGCCAGCCTGTGTACCTGCTGACCATAGAGGCTGGGAGGGTTGGAAACATACCTGCTTTTGGTTTGCACTCTTCCAGCCCAGCAACTGATTTCATGTCAACTCTTCCATTGAACACCATTAGCACTTCTGTGTCTGTGCTTTCCACTCTAGTCATGCTGCAAGTGCAGGGAAGGTGGCACAACATGAAAAGTTCCCTGTGGGATGGATGGAGATCATTTCAGTAAACCAGCTTGTGGTGCCCCTGATTCTACCTACTTACAGGGAGGCAGCTCCAAGAACCTTAATAACCTCAGCCCAAGTGAAACAAGATCTCCTTATTGGGCTGGATGTTTGCCATTTTGTAATGAAGGAAAAATTCTCATTCCAAATTGCTTGACTTCTTGGGCTCAAACTCAGCAATAAACCTGTCACAATTACTGGCAGGGTATGCATTGTAGAAGTAACAGCCATTTTATGTCTATTCATCATCTTTTTTCTGTAGTATATTTTCAAGTGTGTGGCTATGCTTCTCTGAAACCCTTCAAAGCTAAAGGAATTCCTTCACTGCATCACTACATTTCCCTCTTACTTAACTGGGAGGCAATCACATATGGGCTAAAGAAGTAGAGGAAGAGAATAAAGGGTAACTAAGGATGAAGTCAGTCTCCTTTCTCAGCCATACTAAGTAAGTGCAGTCACTACCTGGGCTTTGGAGGATTGCAGCAATTCCAGGAACCATTCTTTTAGCTGGCAATGGCACCTGATGGAGGAGAGGTGCAGATAAATCCTAGTTTACAAACCGAAAGAAGGCTAAAGACCATTAAATCAATCTATTTTATCTTTTTTCAACAGGAAAAAGTAATTGCTGTTAAGAAAAATATTGTGCATCAGCCACCTGTGCCTTTGAATCAAACTGTTACCTGTTGTGTTACCTAGAGTTTTAATAATTTTGATATCTACTTCCTGTCTCCTGGAACTACCAACCTGGTGATTAGTATGGAGAAAATGGTGAAATCCACCAAGTAGGCTCTCTTGATCTAGGCTTTCAATACAGGAGATCTGTTGCTGGCATACAGTGACCACATCCTAGATGCTGCTTCTGGAGCTGGATGCTGTTGCAGGGGCTTCGTGCCATTGGGTTGGCTTTGTCAGAATCAGGTCATCTTCAGCCTCCAGGCGGGTGGGGTGCTGGAGAAAAAGGACAGGTCACAGAAGGATTTCTTCTTCTTTATCTCTACTGCTCCCTTCAAATTTGCTCTAGACTGCCTTGCACTTTGATATCTAGGACTTTGATATCTAGGTGTATCTAGATACATGCTAAAGCAAGTAACAGCGACTGGAAGGAAGGAGAAACCAGTTTCCTTAGCAGTCTGATTATAGCTATGGTATCCTGTGCAAGAAAGCTCTTTTGCTATAAATCAGACCCCTGCAGAGGGCTCGCCCTTTCCCATTCAGGCCTTGCTTGGGCATCTCCAGGAGCAGTGCACAGGGAGGGCAGGCAATTTTATCTGCTGCACTTTCCAGGCAGCTGCAATGGAGATGTGTGTCCAGACTGCCCTGTGCTAATTCAGCAACAAGGAAGTGCAAATCAGTGTTTCTCCAAGGCTGCTATGCAGACCAGGGAGGTGAGGAAGGTGCGTTGAATAAACTGTATTTTCTGGGAATTATAGTTAGGAAAAAGTTCTCTTTTAGGGGTTCACAGAGTCTTCAGATACCATTCTTCTGTCTGAGATTATCTTCCAGTGGAAAAATCTGCCTAGTCCAGGTGAGGAAATGCCTCTGAACCTCCACCTGTCTCTGAGAAGCACAGTGGTTAGAAAGGAAGGAAGGAAGAAAGAAATTGTTCTCTGCAGCTTCCAGAGCAACAGGTAAAAGAAACCCTGTGACCCCCACATCCACTCTATACTTGAGCAAGTCAGAAGATTCAGGCAGCAGGGGAATTCTCTGCATGAAGATGACCTCTGCTCATATCTTTCTTGCCAGAGCAAACAGGAGGTAGTCACTGTGCCATAAAACTGCATCTAACCCTGTGAACAGCCTTCCTGATACAAAGCACTCCTTATTCTAGAGGAAATCTCAGTTCTACTGGGATTGGGATTTGCCTGCAGAAAGTTTGCTTACTGGAAGGTTGAGAAAGGATCTGGTAATTTTGAGAAGGTGCTGTGAGGACGACATGCATTAATGATGACCCTAAGGCTGAAGAGCAGAACACCATTAGCCCATCAGAAAGAGCAGACAATATGTAAGTGACAGTAACATAAGAGAAAAAACATCTTTTTTCTTTCCCTAGTGGTAGTTTGCCATAACAGCTCCTTGCTATACTCTTCCTTCTTTTCTTCCAGGATTCATTGTATACATCTCAAGCCTGAAGAAAGATAAGTATATAAGCATACAAGAACTGAATTAGCACAGTATAAGACTTATTAATGTTAAGTAGAGGAGAAAAAAGCTGAAAAATCATGCACTGTTGTAAGGTTTCCTGGAAAGCATCTGATTATGTGTTTGTACCTATAATTTCTTTAATTTTGGAAAGTCCTATACAAGTCTCGGTGATCCCAGTAACTGCTACTAGAATATAAGACTTTTCTCTGCACGGGTTCTGCTGTGATGTAGCTCCAATTCTGAATTGCAGAAAAATACAGAAGGAGAGAATATGGAGTGTTTTTGTATACAACATGTTGATGTACTTGCATAGTTGCATGTGACAGTTTTAACGTGCGCAATACAAGCTTCCCATACCTCCAGGAACTAGTAATAATAATTGGTAATATCTGTGCAGTGTTGTTGATGACAATTCCAGCACACCACAACCAGCATTATGCTCTTTCCTTAAGAACCCCTAATGATGGAGGGATTTTCCAGACTGTATGGGAAATTTCTGATTTAGCAGTCTGGCTATTTTCAGCTCCTGTTTTATTCACACATTCTTTGTCAATATTAAGCTCTTCCCAGAGTCTGCTCTCAGTTGAGAACTGAGGACTATCTTACTAAATTGTCAGTTAATCTGAATATTTTGGCAAGAAACTGTTTTTTTTTAAAAAATCAAAGATAAAAAAGTGAATTTTTTCTGATTAAAACTACACCCAACTGAGTGGCTGGGAGGAGACCTCAGAGGTGGAGGTAAGTTCTCTCATTGATGATGAGGAGAAATATCAAGTGCCCATGATGCTGGCAATGAGTCTTCACCGTTCCTACGTTATCTTCCAGTCAGTAAATATTTAAAACAATGCAGCACATGACTAGGAAAGGTTTCCATTTTTTTGTGTGCTTTTTTTAAAGGTACACTTCAGAGCCCAATAAGATACTGTAAGTGCAAACATTTACTTTTCTTATTTATTATTAGCATCCTTATGCTTGTAAACTCGGACTGCCTGATGGGAGAAAGAGGCAATCCGCTAGGACAGCACAGCATACCAGAAACCAGGGGGAATTCTTCATTTTCTAAATGCATTAAAATAAAACTTGTAAGGTGTATTGTGTTTGCACTCTGTCAATTTTAAGTTTATCCTTAGTTTTTTTCTGACTTCTAACCATTTATGTTGCTAATTTGTAATAGTAAGGACCAATTCTGGCTACTGTGGTGAACTGTGATGGATAATGCCATGTGTCAGAGGGGAGCAGATCTCATTTCAGATGGGAGATGTAGGTGGCTTATTGCTCAGCACAGCATAGCTCAAAGGTTTTTTTAATTTTCTTGTGAGGCTGTAGATAGAGAGCTGCAGCTGAAAAAGCTTAGTGTTTCCTCTGATCAGGCACAAGCAAAAGCCACTGAATGTAAAAGCAGGTCACTTGTCACCCGTTATATTTCTGGATGTTGTGAGGCTCTGAAGGAAGGCACAGGCCCTGTCTGAGAGGGCGGTGGCTGCAGCAGGCAATGAATAGAGATAAAAGGAAAACAGCCATCCGTAATGTGAGGTATAGAAGAAAATTGCATGCATCTAATCTGTCACACTTTGAGCTATATACAGTTTCAGACTAGTTCAAGTCATATACCCCAGGAAGTCTGCCAAAGGGGAGAGGAAAAGCTATATGCTAGTTCATAATCCTATGAGCATTTATTGCATAGTTTTAGGTTGCTGTTCTTACAAGTTGTGTTTCATATTCCTTGTAGAATTTGTTAACTCTCAATTTGAATGGCAAGTTGGATCTCAGTGTTGAGGGATCTACCTGAGCCATTATCCAGCATTTGATACTTCAACAGTGAGGGCAAGAAGCACTCCAACAGACATTCTAGATCTAAACCACATCTTTTAACGGCAACTTTTTGAAGGCATTTCAGCTTTATTACTGCAGAAAAACATCAGAAGTTTCCTGATTTACTATTTTATCTTAAGAACAAAGGGAGAAATTTATAGAAGATCAAACAGACAAAAATAGACTGAAAAGACAGCAGATGCTGTTGATTTACTGACGAATTAAGAACCTTACATTTGGTAGCTATATTGTTTGCTGACACCACAGTTTTAGTGTTAATAACCTACACCAAACTGCACATATTATGAAGAATTTTTATCTCTCGTTTCTTGTGACAAGTACAAACAACTCGATTTTGAGTTGCTTGCTTTATGTTTTGTCATCAGAAACATTAATGATGATGTCTGAGATTTATTAACTCCTCAGTTCACATTCTTAATTGTTAGATGAGAGATGGGAAGGCGCCATATGTGTGATACAACTAGGTATAATTCTTTAAGCCTTGACACAACACAGTATTGACCAAAGACAAATTACTTGCCCTAAACTACATTATGCAGTTATTCAAGCATTCACACAATGCATCTCTTTGTCTGCATGGAGTCAGAAGTCTCAGCCAGCAGAATTATTACTTCATATTGATCGTTACCAGTAAAAGCTCAACTAGCTAAATGACAAAATTAAATTTTGAATAGAGACCTGCCCCCTCTCTTTTTTCCTCTTCATTTCCCCACAGTGTTTTCCTGAACTGTTATGGCTGAAACAGGCTAAAACATGCTTTTTGTTCTTTCTCTCTTAATTCTTTTTATGAACTGTCTGAATAGGTTAGTAGAGTATGACAAAACCTGCATCCTCCTTCCCAGAGAGTGAGAGCTGCAGTGCCCTTTTCCCAGGAAAGAAGACCTGAGTTTGATAATCTATAAGGACCCATATTTCACTGGGCATATAGAGTTTCATTTGCTTGATTTCTCCTGCTCAATTCATTATTTCAGTGTAGCTGTGTGTAGTTGGGTTTCCTAACAAACTGTGTCTAAAGTGATCACATCCTTTATCCATCCATCTCTTCCTAATGTGAACTTGCTGCCTATTTTCAACCAAATGTAAACTCAAGGTTTAAAGAACCTTGAGACATTAAATTTATGTTTTTCATGAAGACATGTGATCAAACGGAGGAAAGATGGATTGCTAGCTCTCCAGCTTGCAGAAGTGAGCTCAGTCCTTACTCTGTGCTGGAGAATTTCCCCACATTCCCAGCCAGGGTGCTCGCCCCTGTCAGAAGCTGAGAGAGAACTGCACTGTCCTGATAGTTTCAGTACTAACCAGAAATATAAAGGTCATTTGAACAGGACTCCTTTTTGAACATGAAAGTGGATGTTTTTAATTTTTTCCCCTCTTGCAAGTCAACAGTGTGACCTAAACCTAACTGCTAAGTGGAAGTCATCTCTTTTGGAGTTGAAGTGTGTATCTACCAGCACTCATCCATCTAACCTAGAATCAGCTCTCCTTCAATTAAGACAACAGGTACTTTGAACGATAGGACTGGCAAATAATTAGATCCAAAGTGCACGTTCTTATGTAGTTATGCCCTCCCCTGTTCTGCACTAGATTGATTTAGCTTAGTGTCAACATGAATGAGAATCAGACTTCTAATATGTATTCGACCTACATTTTGTAATGATATGCCTTCCTCCTCCATTTCTTTATTGATGCTTAGAAAAGGCATTTCTTCTAATCTGTGTGTGATACAGTAAATTATTAGTACTAAATTATTTTGACATATTAGCAGAGCACTAAGGTCTATTAGACTGAGTTAACATCTTTGCCCATCAAGCCCCGCAAGTGGAAAAAGGTGGTCCTTCAGTCTAGATTACCAGCAGTACCCTTTACTTGAAGACTACACAAAAGTTACTTCCTTTACTGTTTTTTCTCACAAAAGTAGAATTTCTCTCTCTCCCCCTCTGACCTCAGTAACATCTTTCCTCCTGGGAAGAGAGGAAAAGCAGAAAGTATCTCCTCATAATTGTTTTTCTCTTCTTTTTCTGTCATCTTTGTGGCTGATACAGTAATATGCTGTCCCCATATAATATCCAGTGTTAACTCCCAGGGTAATAGAATTAATTTTTTTTTCAAAACCAACTCACAAATTACAAATTAAGTGATCACAGAGTTTTACATCCCTGGAAGGACTAGGCATAGCACACTTTCTGTTTAATGTGCTATGCATCTTTTTGTTTTACTTTGTTTTTTAAAGAAATGAGAAGCTATCCTGGAACAGTAGTTGCTTTGATACTCTAATGATCATTAATATTGGAGAAAGAAGCTCTATCATTTCACCTTGCTAAAATGTATTTTACCTCTCTGGTATTATTAATCAGTGCTTTCTAGTAGCTGTGAGTTAGCTTCATAATGAAATTTTGTGTAAATGAAAACGTAGCATACTGGATTAGGTACTCAGCATTATTATTATTAAGCTGTGAGTCAGCTTGTCACATCTGAGAGGGGATCTTTTTTCAGTGCTGGTTTTCTATCACTCCACTCACCTGCAGTTTTGAGGAAGCACTATTAAACGGTCTGTTGGCCAGGTAAGACACTTGTACTGGTCTCCAGCTATTTGAGGCGATGGGTGCCTTTCTGATGCTGTCAGCCACAGGACACAGGCTCACTAAAATTTACCGCTTTCTGCTCGGTCATGGGGAAGATGGTTTTATACACCCAGCTGTTTGTGCTGCCCCTGAATACACAGAAACATGTTCCTTAATATTCCGTTTGTCTTCATACAGTAGCTGCATGCTCTATTTAAATCCTTTTATTTTTACTTGGCTCCATATGATCAAATATATACAGGATATGGCCTCCATACAGCACAAGATAAAGGATTCATCAGAGCATGAAAAAACATCCTAGCTACATCTTGTTTAAAAAGTGTGTTTGTGTGCGCACGCATTGGTTATGTAACTGTCCTCGATGTGCAGCATCGCTGCATGCTGCTGGCCTGCCACGCACCACTTAGGGAAGCATATACGCATATTTACAGTCTCACTTAAAGTACAGGATTACATCAATTACAGGAACAAATTTGGCAGATGAAATTAGTAATATAACTCAAATGGAGGTGCTTACAAGGCTGTCAGAGTTTGCCGATAATGTTAAAAAATAAATAGCATTGCCACGTTGTTGCTTTTGAATTAGACCTACAGATGTAATGTTTTTATTTATTTTCCATGTCTCCTACAAGGCCATTGAAGTTGTGAGATATGAATCCTTATCATTACATGCTCAGAAACAATGATAGCTGAATTAAATTGCTAGGGTTTAGTGAGTAAAATTGCCTAAATTTAACTCATACAAAAGCTGAGAACTGAGGCACAAGCATGTCTTCTTATAACTCCAACCACAACTTGATTGTTTCTCTTCATAACATATATGTTAATATATCAGGCCAGTAATTCACATACATAGATAAACACAGCTTCCCTTTGCTTTCATGCTCCTAGGGAAGCAAAACTGTGTTACGCTTTAGCAAATCGGGCATAATTCATTCTGTGAGCAAACTGATTGTGGAGTTCATGAAAGATACAGGGTATTTACTTTCATGTTTTTTTTCATCCACAGAATGATATCACACCATTACATGTTGCATCGAAGAGGGGAAATGCAAATATGGTCAAACTCCTACTTGATCGCGGAGCTAAAATTGATGCCAAAACAAGGGTAAGCTTAAGTGTGAATGCTGTGAGCAACTGTGTGGAATTCTTGCCTCTGACCTGTTAGTTGCTGTACAGCTTAAATCATTCATCTTCCTGGCAGACTGCCATAGCTGCACTGCATTTCTTTTTTGTAAAATGGTTGCGGTATGACGCTAACAATTTACATCTCTTAAAGCAGTGTGTGAAACACCATGTATGGCAAAGCTCAGCACCAACAATTTTCCATGTTCTCTGTAGAGCATTTAATTAGGATCTGCTTCTACCTACTTGGGCATAGATGATAATGTACAGGAAAATTCTAAAAGAAAGTGTTAAATTGAGGTATTTCAGAATTTGAATGCTAAAAGAATAACTTTGAACTGCAGTGTGTGTTTGCCTTTCATTATCCACAGGGCAGTGTCACAGAGCATGATGTTGCTGATGAGTCTCATGCAGCTCAGCCTCTGTCTGACTGGGTGCTTAGCTGCTGGCTTGGATTTGTCAGCAAATGTGCCAGGCATAGTGACAGTTTCTGTCAGGTTGATACCTAACTCTATTCACTGAGGGACTTAGAAGCTCAATGCATATGGCTATATCTAACTGCTGTAGTTAAACCCAAATCAAACCAGTTTAGGGATATTTTAGTTATTTACACAGTGGGAAAAAGAGAACGAGAAAGTTCAGACATTTCAAAGCAAGCCTTGAACTAGTGGTGCTGTGGGCTGTCATGACAGTCTTTGCAACATGCTCATGTGCACGTGAGGTAACCTTCAGGACCTGTGCCTGAAACTTTCGGACAGGTGCAGTTTTCTTGCAATGTTAGCTTATCACCTATCCATCTTCCATTTTTAATTATTCTGTGTAATTTCCACCAAAATAATTCTACACAAAACAAAGATATAACCTAAGAACATTTTTCTCTACAGTTATTACTGTATCCACAGGTTTCTGTTTGGTTTTCCAGTGTTGCAGCACTCTCTGAGATTTTCTGCAGTGCTTGTTGAGGCACTTTTGTATTTTTTGTTTCTGTGACAAATTCAGAAACTGGGTCAACTTATTTTGTCATTGCTTCACTGTCTCCACATACTTTTCTTTAGTTCTTCTTCTATTTTACCTTTAGAAGTCACCCATGATTTCTTTGTGAAATGTTTCTGGTTTTTCTAATTGGGGAATATGGAAGACATGACCTTTCATGGATAACATGAACAGTGGATATAATTTCTGGACTAGAATACCAGCCTCCTATGTGCTACAGGGGGGCTGCCAGGCTGAGCGGTGTGGGCCTACCATGTGGTGGGGAGGGTCACATTTTGGTGATGTGACAGATGTGCATTTGATCACAGCAGGGAGAAAGGGATGTGGCAAGGAACTATTTGCTTCCTCTCTGTAAGCATTTATATGGCCTACTGCAGCCAAAGGGTTGGGGACCACTACTTTAAATAGTTGGAGTCCAGCTTGTTCTTTTAGTTATGAAAATTAATCATCTGCTTAATTTTCTGTATCACAGGCTCCAGGGTCAGATATTAGGGTAATTTATGTAACTAAAAATACAAGCTGGGACAGAAACAGAATCCAGGAAGAGGGCAGAAGCACTAACAGCACTCAGGAGAGTCTGGCAGAGCTTCCCAGGGAGGCAAAAAGCAATGGATAAGTGTGGTTCACGAAGTGGTGTTTTGTTTTTTTCTGGCTTCTCCCAGAGACTGCCTGTTTCCTCAACCACCCATCCTCTCCATATATCAGAAGGGATTTGCGTAACTTCTCCTGCTTGTGCTGTACGTGTGTCACTCATCATTGCGCTTCTCTGGCATTACCAGAGGCATCATTTTCAGGCAGTTAGTGACTAAGTGGAAGTTTTGCTCCTGGCGGCACTGACTCATCCTGTCAAGGGTTTACCAGCCTGTGGTCTGGGCACCCTGTGCCTCTGCCGAGGAGACTCACTGAATCGAGTAGACAGCTGCATGATGAAGAAAGGGAAGAGCATTGCTGGAGTAGATCAGGAAGGATTTACAAATCAATAGGAGAAGCAATAGAAGGCTGAGAGTGATGTGGTGCTAGATGAAAAAAAGACATTGTTTCAGGAGTGTTTGCCTAGCTCTCATATTCAATAGCAAAGATTAATTGCCATGAGCTGTTATAACATGTGTTCCTGCTACATCTATCTTGTTATTCCTACCCGACCCAATGTTGTTTCCCAAGGTAGAACAACTGAGGTATGTCAATTTTGCAGTCATTTCTTTTTTTTTTAAGAACCATTCTTTTTTTAATGTCCCAGACACAGAATGGTCTTATGAAAATACAGGATGACAAAAGCTTCGGCCATATCCTCTTGCAACAGCATCACCACTACTGAATGTATTGAAAGGCAAAGAGCAGTCTAGCCTGTCTTTTCTGATACGTGTATCAAGTCACGCCTATCAGCTGGAGGTGCAGTCAGATCCCAGCCTTGTGGTGTGCCCTTGAAGGGCAGGTGTGGGTGCTGAATGCACACACAACTTGATAAATAGGTGGGATTTGTATGTGAAAATAAGTGAGGCTCCTATTACCAGATTTATAAATGTGAGATCTCGATTTTATTTTTTTTTAAGAGGTTTTAAAGTAGACCTTTTGTGGATAAAAGAAGAGCAGAATTTTTTTTGTTTGGTTAAAATAGTTTTTGTCTTGGACACCGTGATATTATTTAATGCAAATGTTGGTTATGGAACACAAAATACCCCGTTAAAGGTGAATGGCAAAGGTTCTGTACCCATATGAAAGGGCAAAAATTCTTGAAAATTGTTTTTTTCTTTTGCTCAGAGCTGAAATTCCTAGGCTTTTTTTTTTCTCCTGTATCAGGTCTGTAATTCACCTTTAAATGAGTATGCAGAAGATACTGTTTTGTGTTATTGACCAAACACTAACAGGGCCAGGACTTGCTACTCTGACTCAGGTGGGACCGATTAAGCTATTCAGCTGTCATTTTGTTATCTGTTTCTGCAATCCATTCTCTGCATGGGGTACGAAATATGCTTCACATAATTTCTGTTTTTATTTTTCACAAACATACTCATTTTATAGATAAATTCACATAAAGCCTTTCGTGAGTATTAAATAAGTTGGGGTAATGATTTCTCTTACTTACTCATTTCCATGAGCATTGTGTTTGCTGCAGGCAGATGGTCCTGGAAACTGCAGTGCTGAAGTATTGCATAAAAGTTTAACATGAAGGCCTAAATCCTTTTCCTCTTTAAATTATTGTAAAAGTCATCCATGAGCTCCTAGTTTCTCTATATTCATTAGGACTAGGATTTGATGAGCACCATAAATAATGTTGCACACTTGCAAACTGTATTTAGGAGTTAAGATAATGTGTGAGCATGTGACATTATTACCAAAAATTATCTTACAACTATTTTGAGGCTCAGTTATCTCTTTTTTTTCCTTTTAGTTCACACTTATGTTGTATTGTTTATTTTAACCAGCTGTTTATCTTCTCTCTGTTCTTTTTTTGTGCGAGCAGCTGGTATTTGGTCTAGCAGGTATTGTCTAGCAGCTGGTATTTGGGTCTTTGTACTGAATTCTTAAGGGTACTCCTCAGGAACTCTGTGCTGCATTTGTCCATCCAGAGGAGCTTTTATCATTCAGGTTTTTAACTAACATTCTAAGCAAAGACCTATTAATGCCTCATGTATCATGTTTACTGAGTGTTGCCCTAATTATTTTTTCTCTGTCTTCTAGAAGAGACTTTAAAAAATAAAGTTTAATTAGAAAGGTTGATTAAATTAGCTTGATTTGCTTTGGCTGTCTAATACTGTATATGCCAAAATGAATTTTTGTCTGAAGCAGGCAGCAAGCAAGTTTTAGCCTGGATTAACAGTAAGTGTTTATAATCCTCATTCTACTGATTTTGCAGCTAAATAACAGGCCAGCAATCATATCTGCATGAAAACATGTGGGATATGCTCTTTTAAGATGCATCAGATCATACATAAGCTGCTCCAGAAAAGCCACTTGTATTAAGATATAACATAACTGCAAGAATATCACTGACTTGGCACTCTAAGTGCACTTTGCATGCGTAGGAAGAGCAAACCTCATTTGTTGCCGTATTGTACAGAAGGGGCAATTTGCAATAGTACCAATGAAGTGAAGAATGCAGGAGACTTAGAGCGTGGAGGGACCATGAGATACAGAGCCCTGCTACACTGAAGTACATGCACGGAGACTCACTAAGCAGTGATGGGGATGATAAACCCTGGAGGCAGCAGTAATTGCTCCCCTGGGGAAGCATGCCTTCTACCTCTGGCTCAGGGTAGTGGAGCACCTGTCTCTACCAGTACTCCTGCCAAAGCCATGGACAGGCTCTGGGATTTGGCTCAAAGTCTGACAAGCTCTTGCTGAATATATACATCACAGTAAAGTTTTACTGGGTGTTGTGCTTAATTTCATCACTCATAGACTGCGTTAGAAGCTGATGCTTGCTGATGTGAGAGTTGTGGTACTGAGGTTACCATGGATTTGAGGTACAGCCCAGAGGATCCTGTTATGCGAAGGAAATCCTGGGTAGGCATTGACAGGGAAGGGGTAGCTGCGGAGCACAGGGAGGCTTGTCTGTGCTTGTCCATGCTGCTCAGGGGTCCCTTAGAGCTACAGATGGTAACAGGGAAACACACTGCAGCAAGGAGGCTCAGCTCCCTGTACCATCATCTGCTAACCTCAAGCCAGTTGTGATCCCAGTGTAACAAGATCAGGGACATACACAGGTATCCGAGTCTCAGCAGGGACCAGAAACAATGCTTAGATCTCATTTATTTGGGGTGTGTGGGGATGTGTCCGTGTTTGAAATAAAAGCTAAAGGAAGAGCAGCAGCCCCAGAGATGGGTGTGCAATACTTATGGGAAGTTTGTGCCTAAGCAGAACTCCTCCTATTGTCCTCCTGGCTTTGCTGGAGGGGGTCTCAGGCTCTTTGAAGGGATAGATAAAACAGATGATATGATTTATCATGTCAGCACATACTTAGAGAGTCCTTAATCTGCAGATTATTGTCGTAATCGTTTGTAATGGTTTTTCTGAGCCATTGCAGACTATCATATTAAGAGAAGTTTGCTTCCTAATACATGTAATGTATTTTATGCTTTGCATAGTATAGTCTATACGAACAGTTAAATAAGCAGCTAGAAAATCTCCTGACAAAACCAGTGAAGTCTTGCTGAGTTCAGAGCAGTCTCTTCTAATCTTGGATTCTCTTCTTTTTTTTAAACAAACTCTTTCTCTGATCTGTGTTTCAGATTGCCTCTGCACATTTCTTTACATGCTTTTAGTGCCATACAGCAATTAACCAAGCCAGGTGAATAGGCAGTGTCTTTTCAGAGTGCAAGAAAAGATCTCTGCGGCTAAATGAGCTGTTTTCAAGTGTATTTGCTCTTCACAGTGGGAGTCCTGACATCATCTTACAATAGCTGTAGATTGGCTGTCCCAACAAGCACCTATATTGCACTGTAACGTTGTGTCACGCCATGTGATGCATCTGGAGGTAGTGACTGCTGTATGGACTAGAACAAGCTCTAGCTGGCCAAGCATGACTGCCTGCCACCTCCTGTGCCACAGGAACCTTGTCAGCCCTAGGCACAAACTGAGTGGGCCAGGCGCTGTGAGAGGGTTGGGGCACTGGGGCTCTGGAGAGCACTGCAGTAGTTTTTAAGGGTCTAGTCTCGTGCATGAAGATGATCAAATGTGTCTCCTTCTCTGTGAGCTTGGTATGTACTACCCATGGTACGGTGGTGAAATGAGTTGGGGGGCCATAAAATCTGGAAAGTGTTCCCTAACTTACAGTTTTCTTCCTGATATCCTTGAGTATCTTTGACGTGCCTGGAGAACATGATAATTATAAGAAGTAAGAAAGAATGAACAATCTAATCTGCGTGATCTTCAGCTCCTGCCTACAGGTCTTTAGTTACCTAGTCTTGCTGGTTTTTATTTTCTTTCCTATACGTCCTTTTTCATGTGGGCAATATTTTTATGTTAGTTGTTTGCATTCTGCTCAGTATTTGGTATGACCTTGTCTGGGGAAATTACTGGTTTGGGAAATATGGATTACCTTTTCTAAACACTTGTGAAGCTACAGCAAAACATTTGCAACTCAGCTGGTAAACATACCATTCATGGGTTTTGTTATCTTTTCTCTTTGTCTTTGCTTACATATTTTGAGCAAGACATCTTTATTTTGTGTAGTATCATTTTAACAAGATGCCCTTCCCTGTACTTCATGGGCTGAAATAACGTAAAGAAGCAGAAATGACAATAGCATCAGCTCCAGACACATCATTAAGAACATAGTGGGCCAAACTGTGTTCATCTTGCATGAACAAATGACTCCCTAAGTCCTGATGAAGTCAAGTCTGAACAAAAATCTTTTCTTTATCTACATCAAAAACATATGCCTTACTTTAAGTGGAAGAACATGCACAACAAGAATAATACAAGTTTTAAATGGGACTAGCAGAAAAAGTTAATAAATTTATGTCTGTCTTTCATAGGCTTATTAGGAGAGGGCAAGAAAGTAGAAGCAGGGGAATGTAAGACTCTCTGAATCACTACTTCCCTCTCCCCAGCTGCCCTCTACTCTTTGCAGGCCTTAAGCTGATGTTTAAGTAGAGTGTAATGGTTTAGAAATTATCAAGAAAGAATATTGTAGTTATGCATGGAAAATATGTCTATGGAGGTATCTTAATAGTACTTGCTGCCATACAGAGACAGACACAGAGGGAGTGCATGTGCATGAATTGGTGAGCACAGGATGTGTGAGAAGGAATTTTAGGTAATCTTTTTTATAAAAATGATGTGAAATATTTTTAGACAATACAATATATGTGCTTTTAAGAGTGCTGGAAGACACTGGAAAAAGGCCCTTTCCTTTATAACTTGTGTTTGGAAAACTAATAATCTTTCTTCTTTATTAGTTTCAACCTTTCTTATAAAGGCTTCTCTTTTGACATATTTAGTGAAAATACAATATTGTTTCTATGTGACAGTATCTCCTGCATATTTGTTTTGCTTGTAAGAAATCAAGTGTTTGCTCTTCCTAATTCTGAAAACATTAATTTTTCTTCCTTATTTTTCTTGAAACTATGATATTACTATTTGTAACAAGCACCATGTCATGCAGCACTGAAAAACTTCATATGACTTTACTCAGAGTTACTCAATGTATATGTGCTATCTTTCATCATAGCACTCATGTACAGCAGATTACCTGAGCACTGTAAACAGGGTACAGGTCAAAGAATAATCAAATCAGTTTGGAATAACTCTGTTAATGTTAAAAAGACCCTTCCTCTTATTTAAAGAATGTATTTCTAATATGATGATAACTATTACTAAGCAAACTATTCTAAAAGAGGTATTGACAGTGTGCCTTGACTCTAGACCAGTCATTCAGCTGGAAATCACACAAGTATGGTCTACCTGACAAGAGATAGAAGTTAATCCAACATACTTTTACCACTTGGGATTAAGGTGGTTTACTCATCTGCTATATACCTGTCAAAATCATTGTAATAAAAAAAGTCTAAGTAGGAAAGATTTTTTTTTTCTCTCAGACAAAGGACTATTCATGACATCCATTGACTTTGATGTATACTGACAAATGAAAGACCCAGTTTTCTCAGAGGCATGCAGGCAAAAAGTACCTGCAGTGCAGTCTCTTTTTCTTGTATGTATATTTACCATTTTACTGCATGTACAGTGAGCGTCTGGAAGTAGCCCACTGCATAATCACCGGTTTGATACAACTATTTACATGTTTAGAAAACCAGAGCCAAAATGTACTCTGTCCATTTGAATAAACAGGTTCAGCTGTTCAGTTGTGTAAAAGCAGCATCCTGCAGGAATTAATTACTTTCTTAGGACATCATAGATCTTTATAAAGTGCACAAGATTTTACTGTGTCTGAAACTAATCAATTATAGTGCTTGTGTCCCACAGGATGGGTTGACACCCCTCCACTGTGGAGCAAGAAGTGGCCATGAACAAGTTGTAGAAATGCTGCTGGATCGTGGTGCCCCTATTCTTTCCAAAACCAAGGTAATTGGTACTGTTTTCTGCTGGGATAATCCTTGTACTTTTTTTTTTTTAATGTAATTCTACATGTCTTACATATTTCGGGGTTTGACAATAACTTTGCTATTTCATAGCTATTTAAAGTAACTGTGTGGGAGATCTCCAAAGTGAATGCCGTATGTAGTGCACGTCTGCATATTTAAAATGTGTTAAATTGAGATACACAAGAAAAGGTTTCTGTGCCAACCAAAAAGGCATGTGTGGTAACCCTACCCCTCAGAATTTCAGTAGTTGAAAATCTCTGTATAAATAAAATATTAATCTCTGGAATAAATACATGGTGATTACAATATATCTTCAGCTTGCACCAAATTACCCTAAGGCTAGTGTAGAGATAAGAGATAAAAATAGAGCAATGTCTCTTTGCAGAGGCAGCTCATATTTCCTTAGGACTTAGCCTGATTACCAGTTTCTCCACTTTCTATCTCTCTACAGTTTATCATGCAAAATTCTTCATGGGAATTTCAGATCACCTGTGCCAGGGTGCACAGGTTGCTTTGGACCCAAGGGTTGGCATTAAAGCACACGCTTGCCAGAACTCTTCTGGTGGTGGTCTCTTCTGTGCCGTTATTGCTGATTTTAAATCTGAGTGCAGCAGCCTGTTTTGTAGCACCATTACAATCCATGACTCTCCCATTCAGGGTTGACATTTGGGTTGTGCAGTTTTTTGAGGTTCTTTCCCAAGATAACTTTCCACTAAATTTTTCTCTCGGTCTGTAAGCAATATATTTCCAACAACATTTCTTGTTTCCTTCTATTATTTCTCTTCTCTCTTCTGTCATCATGTCCTATTCTGTCCCAGTGCCTTCTATATTCTGCTTTTCTCCTCCCTCTTCCTTGTTTTTTTGGGTTTTGTTTTCCCTTACTGGAATATATTTAGCATTTGTTTGGGGAGGTTGGCACCAGCTTTCCTCGGCTCAGTGAGTCACTGGCAAGTGCTGTCATGGGTAATCTGACAGACAGGATCCACCCATCCTCTGCATGTGGAATTTCCATGGACTTCCACAGCCCTGACTTGCAAACTTCATGAGCAGGAGGAGACAGCAAGGGGCTGTCTAGGAGCCCCTTGGGGTGCATCTCCACACCACTGCTCAACACTCTCAGAGCCTTGACTTCATACTCCAGGGAGTAAGGCTCTTCCAGACTCTCTGGTAGCTGAATTAGTTGCTTAAAGAAAAGGGGAAAAAAATGTAAACCCCATTGCTTTGGTTTCCACCATCATAAATGAGAATGTCTCCTAAGGAACTACATTTCTTTGTCTCATGGATTTCATATTGTCAGATGTTATCCCTAAACTTAACCTGCTGTTCAAGGCCTGTGGGTTTTGAATTTGTTCCTCTTCCTGAGGATATTCACACAGCCTGGCCCAGAGTACAGTAGCCAAAATCAGGCAGATGAGAACATGGGAGAGTGGGTTTGAAATAGCCCAAGGCTGAAAGACACACTTTGGGCGCTGACCTGCAGAGGCTTGTATAAACACCTTCAGCAAACTAGGAACCTCCTATCTAAAAAAGGGAAAACTGTGTTATGTGTTAAAAAGTGAACAGAAGAAAGTTCAGAGCTTCCTGAGTTTCCCTCTGATGTGTTAATTCTACTATTTTCAGAAGGCAAGCTAAGAAGTAGTGGTACCTCTGAATGACATAAATTAATCCATTCAGTTGGCACTAAACTACAGTACTGTCCACTGCAAAATAAATGGCTCCATTCTCTTCAAATTAAGTCATATATTATTGGATATAGGGCACATCTTTGAAAGAACTGGAACTTCACAAAGTTTTCTCATGTTATATAAAACTCTTTCAGAAGAATAACCAGATTGCAGTTGGATAGCTATTTCCTGCTAGAGATTGTTTAGCGTAGTGCTGACCCTTTTTCACACTGGAATAACCTTAGATTTATTTTCAGGGGAGGCAATGACCTAATGGATTATCTGGGGTTTTCTACAAGCAAAAGGAAAACTGAGTTCTAGTCCTGAGTATGTCAATGATTTTTTGTGTGAGAAATGACATCTCTGTATATCAATGTCCATCTTTTTTTAATTACTGTTTTTCCAGGCTTGTTTGGCTCTTTTCCTTTTTTTTTTTTCTCTTTTTTTTTTCCTTCCCAGAATTAATGGCACTTTCCCTTATTCAAGTCCTTTGGCAGAGCTACAAAATAAGCTATGTATCACTGATAATTTTATATTTGTCTTGTCAGGCATTTGATACTCTTATTTCATCTCTGTAGTCCTCCTCTTTTTTTTTTTTAAATATCATGTGACTGTCAACATCTTTGATTAATCTTGAACTTCTTCACCTTTTAATATTTTCTTGGTAATCTTCATAAAAACAGTAATATAACAGTGTTTATATAGTGGCTCCATCCTGAAGTACCAAAATCACTTCTTAAAGTCATTGGTGGATTGTCTCTCACCACATGGATATGGGACAGGAGAACATTGTTATATGTAATATTTTTATGTTAAAAGTGGGAAGACAAAGATATTGAAATATTAACTGACTTGTGTAAAATTGCAGAGTATCTTCTACTGCAACTGAATTAAGAGCAAGCCTGGTTTAGGTCATAACAACAGACAATATTCCAATAATGTTTTGTCTTCATCTACTTCTTTAGTATCCAGTCCTGTCTCTTGCTCTTTTGTGTAAAGTCTGGCTAGTTGCTCTACTTTTCTCACCCATGACAGATTTTTGCCAAGCATCTTGCTGATTTTCCCAAATTGATGTGTGGCTGCTCTGCTTCTTCCTTTCTTTTCCATCAATGGCAGCCTCTTTTGTACAAGTCTGTCCTATAAATGAGTCCCATGTCATCTTCTCAATTTCTTACTTCATTAATAAGTGTGGGTTATTGGCCGTTATTGTGAATAATGACACTTTTCACCTGAGGGATCTTTCTTATGAAAATGGAACAGAACAGTGTATAAAGTTTCATGCTTTTTTTACTATCACCTAAAAAGCATCATCAGTTATCAACTGTTATCAGGAGGGCTTGGTGTCTGAGTGGAATTAATCTTTTTTTTTATTCTGCTGATTAACTACACAAGAAGACAGTGAAAACATTTAAAATGTATTGCTAGTATGAAGCTTCCATGCAGATATTTGCTGTAGTAGCCTTTGGGAATGGGAGAGAGGCTTATCCAAGCCAACATAAATCACAAATGAGATGCCCATGAGAGAATCTTACTTGAAAGATATAACTATGTCCACAAATGTCTGCTTCTCAGCACTGAATATAAACTGCTTTCAAATTCTTACAGTATTAGCATGTTTGCTTTCACTGTCCTTCTTCCATGTCACTTTTTAAAATTATTTCACTATGTATTTCCACCTCTATTTTTGAATGTTTGTCATTACTGTTATGATAGGGCCATGGGAAGGGAGAAGAAAGAAATTATCTGTTTCAGAAAGCCTGAGATCTCAGCTGGTTTTACATTGCTACTTTGCTTTTGCTAACTG
Source organism: Elanus axillaris (assembly GCA_026212715.1). NCBI lineage: Eukaryota > Metazoa > Chordata > Aves > Accipitriformes > Accipitridae > Elanus > Elanus axillaris. The sequence continues at coordinate 9,219,033 of JANZLQ010000100.1, forward strand.
CAGTCACATGAGGGCACTACATCTGTGAGCAAGAGTTTCAGTTTCTTCATGATGGCAAGCATAGTGGACCGACACTCATTTATAGATTATATACTATTGTGTGTTACCAGTAAAACCTCCTGCACTTTAATCTGATTTTGGCATTAGAGGGACCAAGTAAGGGGAAAAAAAAAAAAAAAAAAGAATACAAATGGAAGAAGGTATGTTGAGGTTTATCTAAGGAGCTCATGTACCTCTGCTAACAAGACCTCTTTCATTCTGGCATATTTTTTAATCTTTTGTCATGAAATAGGATCAGTCCTTTAAAGCTCTGAGAATTATTTTCCTCATGTTTTTACTCTGGAAATGTAATATATGTTGCCAGCTTGCTGATTAACCCTTGTAAGCAGTGCAAGAAGCAATTTTTGGTACAGGTTTTCTTGTTCCTAAACATGAATCTCTCAGGTGTTTCCCTGATGAAACAGAGTTTTACCACTGCCACTGGTAGGTCACATCATGGTGGTCTCATGCAGATGTTTTTAGCCCAGTTGCACTTGAAACTTTTGCTGCTGTCCCAATGTTGGCTGGGAAGAATGGTCTCCACAGGTGTGTAATGTGGTGTAAGGCATGTGTACAGCCCTAGTTTAGGAAAACACTAGTGGAGGGATGAGGGAAGGTTGTAGCGATGACTGAGTGATACTCTAACCTGCTCTCTCATGCTTTGTATATGCAGGCTACATTAGAGTGGTGAGTTTAATGCAGCTTTTAAAACCAGCAAATTTCCTGGCTAGGGTATTAAAAGTCACAAAGTGCTGTTCTTCACATAACTCATCTAACTTGAGCATCTTACCTGAGCTGTGCTGGCTGATAGAAGCTATGTTTAGAGCATTGTTGGTGTGGTATGACTTTTTTTTTTTGTTGTTGGTTTTTTTGAGAGCTGCCTACAAACTGTAACCAAACAAGGTCCAAATTCCACATGGCTTTTGCCAAAGAACCCTTGTTGTTACACTGACGGTGTTAAGTTTATTTTGGGTCCTCGCTGGGCTTGTAAAATTCTTCATGCAACAAATGCTCTAAGAATAACGTGGATGAGTTTAATTTCTCTAACCATCCTTTAACTCATCAGTCAGGATTCTTTTTGTTCGCAGAATGGTTTGTCTCCATTGCACATGGCAACACAAGGAGATCATCTAAACTGTGTTCAGCTTCTGATTCAGCACAACGTGCCTGTAGATGATGTCACTAATGACTATCTGACTGCGCTGCATGTTGCCGCCCACTGTGGCCACTACAAAGTTGCCAAGGTTCTCTTGGACAAGAAAGCTAATCCTAATGCCAAAGCACTGGTGAGTACACAGCGGGTTACTATTCACAGCTAAACATTCTTCCAAAGTTTCAGTGAGACTTATTTGGGAGTTATTTTCTGCCTGCTGATAGTTGACAGTGAGAATATGTTGTATTGCTACAGCCCAAGAGAGGATGCTCGAGGTTCAAAGTGTTAATAATGTATCATGCAATCAGAGTAGACTTTTGCTTATGGACAGTCAACAGTAATCTATGAATTTCTAGTGTAACTAGAGCACTTTTGCCTGCTGGTAGCTTGTTATGATTCTGAATAGATGAAGCAGCTGCAGACGTAACTGCTGTAGTTTTTGGCATGGAGATAATTCTCATTTTCTAAATATTTGTAAAGAGAAAATAATCAGCAATATTTAAAATTGAGAGAATTTTTTATTAGCTCTCAAAGAGGTGAAACAGTAAAAAGTAGGAATGAGTTACATAATGAGTATTTGTGGTATTTTATAATTATGTCAGTGGAGTCATAATGCCTTTCTACTTTAAAAACTTCAGCAACGAAATCTGTTAGTGTCATTAAACTGTATACAAACTGAATGCATTAATGCATTTCGTTCAAAATTATACTTGCAATCCATTGTTTTTAAAATGTCTTTTTGATTTGTTCTGCAATAACTGTTCCAAACAAATTTACATTCTGACATTAATTGGGTTCACTGGTTTCACAGCCTGATAGTACCTCATTCAATTCCTCAAATATTATGTGAGCTCCTGAAACCATCACAGGTCAGGTGAGATTGACTGCCTTTAAAACACCATGGGCTCCATAAATTTCCTTCTTTCAGCCCCTCTGTTTTTTGTGTCAGATCAACCTGTCTTCAGGTGTCTTTGGTCAAGGTATTATGATATAAAGGTTTTGTGCACTATAACAAGCAAGTGGGGATGCTTGTAGGCCTGTAATATTTATTTTCCCCTTCTGAAATAGATTTAGCTTGTCAGAGTTGTTGGCAGTGGCCTCTCATTGGTCTGGTATCCTAGCCACAAATTTCCTTTTGCCCTAAATTTTTTGATGTTTCTTTTTATTCTGTCCTGATCCCCACTCAGAATGATTAAGTAGAAGGAGCCTGAGTGCAGTATCTGGAGCTCGAGCTCACTCTTCCCTGAAACACATCTGAGCTTACCCTGGATGTTGTCCACTGCTCACGCTTCACTGGAACAGACAGTCGCACTTTCTTCATGTTACAAAAGCATATGATATTCTTTACTATATGGCAGGTAAAAAAGCTAATTTTGATCAGATCTGAGAGACCAGTTCTGACAGCTGTTTTCAGAATTGTTCTGCAAAGGGCTTTTTGATGAATATACAGAACAGCATCAGCATTCAGTGCTCTAATGTTACTGTACCACTTGCAGGTGCTCTGGACAGCTTATTTGCCTGTTTTACTTGTTTTCTGTTATATCATCTCACACTAAATAAGATGGTAGTTTTAAATGTTCACTCTGGTGCACACACGATTTTTTTAAAGGAGGGGGCAAAATAGTTGTAATTACGTAAACTGGCAGGTAATGAATGAAAAAAAAAAAGTAGAAGGATTAGTTTAGAAGAAGATCCAAGTTCTAGAGCTTGTAAAGGTAAAGTGGGTTTTTTTTACCAGCACTTCTGAAAAGTCAAAAGAAAACCAAACCCAACACCCCTCAAAAAACTACAACAAAAAACACCACCCAGTTAACAGTGAATATGCTAAGCAAAAAATGAAGCTTTGATAGTTTTAGGTGATCTGAGAATTTTAAAAAATAAATTATTTATTGGAATGGGCAATATATTTCATAATTAAAACTGGCTATATGACATATGTCTTTTTCTTTTTAGAAGTTTTTTCTCTCTTTTACATGAAAAATTCAGTGCAGCCAAACAAATGTGGGAGGTGTTTTGTTAAAACAGAGGAATGTTTTATGTGAATTCCATACCCAATTCTACTTTTCAACAACATACGCAATATCAAAAAGTATGTACTTTGTCATTTACAGAATGGTTTCACACCTCTTCACATTGCCTGCAAGAAGAACAGAATAAAAGTAATGGAACTTCTTCTGAAGCATGGTGCATCAATTCAAGCTGTGACTGAGGTAAGAAGTGGTCTTTTCACATTTGTCTTTGTTTTTCCTATAAAATTCATTGTAACTATATCGATTAATATTTGAATATTTCTGAAAGAGCATGTACCAATCAAGTCGTCAGTTATTTTCAACTAGGTATTACCAAATAATAGCATAAATACCAATAATAAAAATGAACAATAAAGTCCGTTGTCCTAGTGGATCATAACACCCGAACAATTGTTATACTTTGGGAATACAGTAGGAGTAACAAGTGAAACATAAAAGATTAAAATTTTTTAAAAGATCTATCATTTCTGCCAATCTTTGCTTGTAATTTAATGCACTGAAGATGAAATTCACCCTGTTACAGAAATCAAGGTGAAGACTGTGCTTCACTGAAGTCCTTTTTTGAAAGGTGGTTTAATTGAGACCTTGTTTTGGCTTTCCACACAGAAGTTATGTTCACCCACCATCACAGGTCATCACAAATCAGCTAGACAGAAATCAATATGCTATTACTTCAGTCAGCATGAAATAGTCTACACCCAGTTATTGGCACAATTTAGACATTAATTAAGTACCTATGGAAAATTTGGGTTGTCTATGTGTTATGTATATCCTACTAAGCTAGGAGGAAAGGTCACATATATGAATGTGTGACCACTGTGGAAGAAGCCAGTTTAGAAAATGATAAACAGTTCCATTGAGTAAACAAGGTAATACTGGGAGCAGTTCATCTGCCCCAAATGGAGTTTTATTTGATGTATGGGTTTTTGTTCTAATTATTCAGTAGCAAATGATACAGCTCCTTTCCTGGCTTTCTTGAGGGAGATCAGAGCCTGCCCTTGCTACAGTTCCTGCATCACCAGACTAGTTGTTAAAAACCATAGGGGTTATAGATGCAGCTTTCAGAGTCTAATGTGATTTCATGCTAGCAAATGAGTGAGAAGCACAGAGAACCTTAACAGAAAAGATGGGATGCCTGTCCTCTATATTAATCAGTCACTGTAGAAGTAGAAAATCTATCTATCCAATTTTATCCCTCTTAAATGCAAAGAATTAAGAGAATGAAAGCAACAGCAACACTTAACTACACTGTCTCACACGAGTGAACCAGGTTAACAGTTGATCTGTACTTTCTGAATTGCTTTTTCAAGCAAAAACTTTCCAAAAGCAAGAGTTCTTCCTTTGTTTCCTGTTGCTGCCTCACCAGGATCTCACATGATCTCAAACCACATTTGACTGCATTTGTTGAGATTAATCATGGTACTTTACTGCAGGGCTTTACCTTCCTGCTTGCCTCTTTCATTGGCTGTGTATATGGTAACAACCTTTCAAGGCAGAATTAAGAGTTGGTACTCAGTACCCATACATAAGCTGCTATTTCTCTAGTCCAAAAGAAAGTTTATAGTTGGCCATCAAAACAAATTGGCCAGAAAGCTTCAGAGTATTCACTCTACCCTCCTGGGACTTGTGTACGTCTATGGGGAATCTGCCCACGTCAGGGGATTTCCAGAGATCCACTGATCTTTCTCCTTCTCTTGGTGGCAAAACCTTGTGCAGCCTCTGGCTGACGGTTGGTACAGCTGTGCAGAAGCAGCTCTGAAGAAGCTTTAGGGTAGTTCTACATGGAGAAATATTAACTATTGATTGAATTTCTAAAGCAAAATCCTTGAGGTCATCCCCTGCTAAATGTCTGCTCCCTTTTTCCCCCTCTCCTTCTCTGTCCCTCTCTTTCCCTCCAGTTGGTCTTTTATATCTTGTATAAGGGCAGTGGTGCAGATTTGTGATGGTGCCACAAGATGCTGAGGGAAGGGGGAATTCTCTTTAGCTCGTATCATTTGTGTCTGTGCCTCTCTGACTGGATACCACAGTTTTGAATTCCCTTTCTCCTGAGAAACAGTGGGCATAGAGCTCACCATTGAGTTCAGTAGACCATTTTGTTCATCCACAAGCAACTGGATTTGGTGGGGACAATGGACATCACATCTTTTTTGTATTAGCTGAATGTTCCAGAAAGTCTTATCTTTGGACTAGGAACGCTTCTACTGCCCCCCCGCC
>JANZLQ010000100.1:9224568-9235556 GCA_026212715.1 Elanus axillaris
CCCCCCCTTTTCCTTTTCCTGGTCCAAAATGATATTTAGAAAAAACTTAAGGAAGAAATCTTGCTTAGCTATAGTTTATTTTAGTCAATGAAGAATTACTGAGTTCCTAGAATGTGTTTATGTTTGCTCATGAATCATACTCATAGGTGTTTCTAATTCTGTGTGCCCTTTAGTTTAAGCATGTGTATATGTTTTTGAGAAGATGAGATCCTCTCAGAAGAGCAAGCACTTGGGTTTACTTACTTTAGAATAACTTATATTTTCCCCATGGCATTCTTTTAAAGGAGTGTGGAGATAGGAATTTAAGTTTGATTTTGGTTTCATTTTCAGTCGGGCCTAACTCCAATCCATGTTGCTGCCTTCATGGGACATGTAAATATTGTATCGCAGCTAATGCATCATGGAGCATCACCCAACACTACCAATGTGGTGAGTAACAGGTTTCCTTTCAGTGTAGCAGAACTGTGAATACATTATAATTTCTGGGAGCAGCACTGTTGTGAAGTGCCTAATTCTGTTGTTCACCATCCACCTCCACAGCAGTTGTGGCTCCTATGGGAGTCATGGGAAAGTGTAACCTGCTGACTCCTACTCGGGAGATGCTTGACAGGTTGAGGAAACCTCAAGAGAGGCTGACCTTAAGCAGACTCTACTCTTTTTATTTTCTGAAGAAAAGAGTGAGAACACATTGTAGCTTCTCATATGTAATTTTTGAGATGTGTACTTGACTGTTGAGCACTGTTTTCCCCAGACCCCAGGGGCCTACCATTTAAGGAAAGTTCTGCAGTTATTAACAGATTGCAGCAGATTGTTGGGACATATTGCCTGTGTCCATACAGCCGTACAAGTGTGCTTTTCTACTGGATGTTCACTATGTGCCCCAAGGCTCCCAGGGCATGTGTAAAAACTGAAGTCATTGTTAGATGGATATTTGAAAGTTGGGAAATGGGGGGAAAGTAGAAGCTTGTTGGTTCTTTTTAACAGTTTGGCCTCAAAATCTCTCTTTTACCTTCCATACACAGGTACAGTTAGAAGACAATCTTTTATTCAAGTTTTCATCTGCTAATTCTATTAGATTGTACAAAAATGCAACACCATTTGTAAATTAGCAGGTGTTATATTGATGTCTGAAAATGTAGAAAGCAGTTTCCCTCGTCAAATTCATTCTGGTTTCCTTAGATTTGTCTTTAATTAAGTCTATGAAGCCTTAGATTAATGTACTCGGGAATTATTTTTTTTTCCCCTTGTTCACTCATCTCAGTGCTTGTCAGACAACAAATGATAGTAGGGGCACAGGGCATAGCAGGAAGAAAGCCAATTATGTATGTATTTGAATATACAAAATTTGAAATAAATTGGTTGACAAAATTAGGCTCTATTTAAATGGATGTTACTTTTAACACTGTTTGTAAAATGCTAGTAAATGCAAAAATTGCACTGTCTCTTTTCAGCAAAAGACTGGTGACAAAGGCACTATTGTGTTGTGAATCTGACCCTGAAATAAACTGCTTTGTAGCATACAGCTGAGGTCAATTATTGACTTAATCTCCCATCTTTCTCACAGACAACTACTACAAAATATTCTAGTGGGGATTATTCTGAACTGGGTGGCCAGTATTTTTGCATTTATGAAACATGTTTGTGTTTATTTTTCCTGCAGTGTGTTTTTAATGATATTTTGTTTTTGCTGCTGCATGCTAGAGAGGAGAAACAGCACTGCACATGGCTGCCAGAGCGGGCCAAACAGAGGTTGTTCGATACCTGGTACAAAATGGAGCCCAGGTGGAGGCTAAAGCTAAGGTAAGGAGCTGGTCCAGGTATAATAAACCTAGATTATCTATATTTAACAAAGCAAGGAATCGCATTCATCTTGCATATGTCTTTCAGGAAGAGAAAGGGAGATGAAGCCATGGGCCTTGGTGTAATGTCACTGATACTTTGTTATGTACTCTTTTACTATAGTCACCAGTGATCTGTATTTAAGAGAGAAGGCAGGAGATGTCAAGTTAATACCATGCCCCTTTTTTTGTCAGCTTTTAATATAAACTATTATGTGTTTGAAGAATTTTCTTTTGGGGTGGGAATCAAGGAGGGGGAGGAATGCCTCAAAGCTGCTTTTATTTTTGCAAAACTGTAAACCCTAGGCTTCTGGTTACTCCTGTAATGTCCCTAAAGCATCAGCCTGTATGCATTCAAAAATAATTATACTTCTAAAGAACACCTCCTAAAGTAAGAAGACACAGTGAGGAGATGTACTTTAGGGCTGGAAAGAAGGAACAGACCCTATAGAAACAATTGCAATTGAGGAAGATAAGAGGGAAGGAAAAAGAAATGGTCGAGAGCCACTGAAGAAACATACAAAATTACGGAAATAACGGAGGTCCAGGAAACAGACAAGGGAATGACATAAATAGATGCAATAAATAGCAGTCTTAATAGGTAAAACCAGGAAAACTATTTTTTTTCAGATAGTGATTAAATTAATACAGTCTCAAAGAAATCTGTTTTTCATTGTGGAATTACCATCTGTGAATTGGTTCACAAATAAAGTGACTAGTAAGAATATCTACTTATAAGGAACTCTGACTAAATATTATAGCAGATACACTTCATATCTGCAAGCAGTCTGACAATAGAAGTGAATCATGTGTCTATAAATCTTCAAAGACAGCCTTGAAAGTGAACAGCTCATGCTCAGAAGTACAGTCATGCAAATATTTTCTAAGTGATTTCACACAATGAATTAATTTGTGCAAACTGCCATTGCCTGTGATCAATTTGTTACCACAAATAATAACTAAATACAAGTAGTAGATTATACACCAGTGTTAACATCACCATGAGAAGTTTGTGGGAAACAGGCATAAACTGGAAACATTTAAGAGCCGCAAAGGCTCTCTACCAGACAGAGGAGAATTTCCCTGCAAAGGAGCAGCGTTCACATCCTGATGCTCTCTCATCCTAAATCCCAAAGGTGTAAAATCACTGTTGTAGAATGGGCATGGGCAGAAGACTCCCTGGCAGAGAACACCCCCAAACTACTCTGCTGCAGGATGTAGGGTAGCAGTGCTTGAAAGGTAGGAAATTCAGCAGGGAAAAGTGGGGAGACAAAGATGTTTGAATAGATTTGTGAGGAATACAAAAAAAATAGTCACAGGCTTTGTTGGCCATCCTGTTGTGATGCCGTGCTTAATTCAAAGTTTGTACAACTGAGAATGGGGAGGATAAAAATACAAAACCAAATAATGAATAAGGAAGAAATTATCTATTAGACACTCAGAACAAGGTCACGAGCAAACACAATACTTTCACAGAAGGAAAATAAATAAACAATGAGACTCATGACAGGGGAACCCATATACTTAAAACCATTGGGTTTATTGTGTTCTGAATGAGCAGTGAGAAAACAACAGTGAATTTTGACACCATACTTTATCTTCAGTTACATCCACTGTAAAGTTATCTGCAAAATACCAAGCAAATAGTTCACCAGTAAAAAAGCACAAAATATGATACTTAATGCAAGTTAATAGGCAATAATATGCTAAGCATCTCAGGTCATCCCAAAGAACTGATTGCGTTGTTAAATGTTGCTGGGAATCATAAAAGAGATCAAGATGTGAAGAGCTATGCATTTGCTGCATTTTAAGAAAGGTCTCAAATTCAACAGGAAACTCAATGCACCTTAGTGACAAAGCACAGTGAGGCAAAACTAGATCAAGAAAATTGATCCATTTATTTACTGTTATGGATTATGTACCTGTCTAGAATATTTTGTGATGCATCAACAAAGCACAAGATACCTTTATTATATGAAAAAGAGAAAGCCAGCATGCAATATTCACTAGGTAAGACCTCAATAGAATTAATGCTCTTCTGCAATTTTGAAAAGTGATAGAATCTGAGCAAGTATTTTCTGTCAAAATATGAGCCTGAGGTTTCTTATGTAGGACTGTATTGTTTCCTTTATGTTTAGGATGACCAAACGCCGCTGCACATTTCTGCTCGACTGGGAAAAGCAGATATAGTACAGCAGCTGCTACAGCAAGGAGCATCTCCAAATGCAGCCACAACATCTGGCTATACACCCCTGCATCTTTCTGCTAGAGAAGGACATGAAGATGTAGCTTCTGTTCTTCTGGATCATGGTGCATCTTTATCTATCATTACCAAGGTAAGGGAGTTGCAAAAGTGATAGCTTCAATAGTAAAATATACCTATAGCAAGTGCTACTTGTGAATTAAATGCTGTAAGAGTCATACACGCATACAAATAATGTAAGAATAAAGTACATTTTGTTAAAAGAGCACAAAGCTTCATGCTTTGACCTCAGAGCCTGATGTATAACATACCAATGATCAGACATGCTTTTTCTTGGAATTAAAGGAATGCAGAGCAGAAATTCCTGATGGGAGTTGATAAGCTGTTACCCAGCCTTGTCTTTGGGTCTTTGGTGGTGTGAAGAAAGGAACTGGCTCTTCCCTTTTCACAGTTGTTTTAATGTAGATAGGGATTTGCCTTGCAAGGGAGGGCCTCCAGACCAGCCAGGGCAGTTGGGAATCTGCAGACTTGCTGCCTGTACTGAGGACTATGCATGCAAACAGCAGTATCCTTGTAGATCAGAGACAAACCTTACCCTGAAAAAGAGTGCAAAAGGCTGCTATATAACTGCTTTCTCTTACAGAAAGGATTTACTCCTCTACATGTGGCAGCAAAATATGGGAAAATTGAGGTAGCCAACCTTCTGCTTCAGAAGAATGCATCTCCTGATGCTTCTGGAAAGGTAGGATGGAAGAAGCCACTGCCACTTGCACAACAAATATCTAAGTGCACATAATATTCTAATAATATCATTTTACCTACTTACCATCACACTAGTATCCACAGCCTGGGTTTAACTGGAAGGGGTTTTATGTAATGTTTCTATCCCCTTTGGGGCTGCCAAGAGCCAGCAAACTCTTGACAAAAGTGACTTCTTTTGTCATTAATTGACAAAAAAGTTACATCCTCTCTGTACCCATCCAGGGGAATGGAGACAAACCTTCCTGCCCAGACTATTTACAGTCCTTATCAGAGTATTAAGCCAGCTGTCTCTGCTCCCCTAGGTGTCTTGACAGGGGGAAAAGCCCAGAAGGACTTAAAGCTTTTTAAACGAGCCCAGCTTGGATTTTTACAGATCCAAGGGACAGTTTACTTATCCACTGCAGTAAAAGAAAAACATTGCCAAGGGTGTGACCTCAGGGTCAAAATTCCTTAGCTGCTCTGTCCTGGGGGCAGCACAGATATATGCTTCTCTGTTCATCTTCCCTGGGAAAAGTGAAAAGGGCTTTTACAACTCAGTAAGGATTTTCAAATCTCTGTTTTATTTTTTGATTCTAAAGTTATCAAAGACTCTGGATACATGGATGAATAACAAATGTGTTTTATCACCTTATCTAACTCTGATTTTCGAAACTCTTGAGTTTTCCTTGCAGAGGGTCTCTAACAGCACTTGTTTGTTCTGCATGTGTTTTTAGAGCGGTTTAACTCCACTGCATGTAGCTGCACACTACGATAATCAAAAAGTGGCACTCCTACTGTTGGACCAAGGAGCTTCACCTCACGCATCTGCCAAGGTACAAGTACTGGCCACTCTGGGGGAACAATATGTAGGCTTTTTGCGTCACTTTATATTTCCTGTCTACTTCTGTTCTCTGTAGGCTATATATGCTTGCAATTACAGGGGGCTCGGTGACCTTGTTTATTAATGTCTCACAACCACATAAAGCTGTTAGAATAATTCTGCAGGTGAGTAAAATAGTAAAAAAGCAAATATAGATGTAGAAACATTTAAAATATCTAGTTTCAGTAAAGTTCAGTCTTGGCAAATTCTGAGCCTTGCTTTCACTTGTACGGTCTCCTTAGTACCTTGTCCAAGCCAGCAAACTTTCTATCATTGCTTCTTAACATCTGTGCAGGGCAAGCTTGGAGTTAATGCCTTGCTACACAGGGCTAGTTCTCCTGTGTCGTGCCACAGGATTACTTCTAACGTGTGATATGTTTCTCAGTACAACGTATGTAATTATTAATGTGCTTCACAATACTTCTACCACAGTGTAAATGGACTGGTGAGAAAATAAAACAACTAGTCACAACCCTGCTTTGATTGCAATTACTATAGGCAAGAAAACACATAGTGTAAGATTTCAGGGGATGTGAAAAAATAAATATTTAAATGTATTCTAGTTGTAAGTAGAAGGAAGAATTTAGAGAAGCTTGAAGTGTCTATATCTTTTGTGGATCCCAGTTTTAAGTACAAATCAATAATCTATAGTTGGACAACAATAAGTAAAACAAGGTGGAAGCATATGTAGGTTCAAGTGGGATAAGTGCAGTGTATATGTCTCATCTGAAACAACCCAGATACGTTCCTAAAATCACTGCAAAAACCACTGTGGAAAAGGGAGAGCTAGTGGAAAAGCCAGTATCATAGATAGACAGACAAATCTCCTTGATTGCCTTCCTCTCACACATGACTGAATACAGCCATAACACTAGAGGCCTTCTGCATGGCTGAAGAGGAGGATAGAGTCTGTCATACATGTAGGTCCCAGAATTTGTAGTGCAAAAGAGAGGAAAGTTAAATAAACATGGATAGCCAGCAGCAATGGCACAGTTTAAAATCAATAATGTCCGTAGTGGCAATCTGCCAGAGCAGTGCCTCAGGAGGTGAACTGGAGTGATCTCTGATCTTTTACTACTGCAACACAGCACTCTTAAATGCCACTGTGGGGAAGAAAGGGCTTCCTGAAGAGGATGGGAAGACACTGACTCATTTCTCACTGAAAGAAACTGCCAGTGGAAGCTATGCACCCTGTAGGGGCACGGATTGCAGCAGCCACTGCCAAGGGCTTGGGAAGTCCAAACCAAGGTGGAAGCGCTATAGACTATGGTATAATATTACACAAACTCATGTGTCAGGTCACCTTAGCTTCCCCATCTGTAACAGAACAGTTTTGCAGCTGCCACTTCAGGCCTTCCAAGTGCCAGCTGTAAGTCTTCCTAAAAGAAAGCATTTGTTAGTATTCTACAGCAAGTGAGCCACAGCAACACTGAGTAAAAGCATCAATACTAAATAAAATTAATGGCAGCATCTTTGTTGCTTTAGGCACCCACGGTGCAGTCATTTGAAAGATGATGTTGGTAACAGCAGATGATTTCCCATTTCTTTTGTAAATGTGGTCTAATAAATAAATGTGTTATGTCATATCTCATCACTGGCTGCACAGTTAGTTTTTTCTGTGACATTCCTGTCTTTAACACTGATCTTAAGAGTGGCTTGGTAGCCTGGCCTGGCAGCATTTGCCTGGAAGAGTGATGGGTGAAAGAGTATGAGAAGTAGCCATGTCAGAGTACAGTGCTGTGGTACAAACAGTTATTCTTTTGAACCATTCTCTTTTTTATAGGCCTAATTTTAATTTGGCATCCACTTCACAATGCTTCTCTTGCTTTCCCTCCCACCTCCAAAGCCTCGGTTTTTCTCTATCCCTTCATCTTCAACCATTTTCCCTTTTTACCTTTTCCCTCCACCCAGAATAACACAATACCCATGCTTCCAAACTTCTCCATTCCCTTCTGAATCTATGCGTAGTGGCAGAGCACAGCCTGTGTGAGGAGAACATGCAGACTGAGACTGAACCAAATTTCAGTTTTTATTTTTCAGCTTTCTTTTTGCCTTCTCTTGGCAACCTGCTGCTTTCCATTCCACTGAAAGCAAAGCATGCCCATTTATGAGAAAAAGGCTTGAAAACTGCATTTGTTATTTTACAAAATATACATAAGCTCAATTTAAAATACACAGAGTTTAGCATATACACAAGATTTAGCACGTAGTATTTAGGATTTAGTAGATGCTTATGTGGCAATGTTGTTTTACATGTCAGTATCGTGCAGGAAGTCTAAGGGAGAGGATTGTGTTTCTTTTTCCTGAAGCATTTTATCTTCAAAGTGAAAATTCAGTGGCCGTATACTTTCCTTATTAATTGTGGCACTGTGTTTCCCAGGTGTCATTTTGAAGTATCTTAGTATCTAAGGTCTGAACTGAATCTGAATTGAATTTTGAAGGTTACAGAACCTTTACCACATGGAGTTAGTGCTGTGCATCTCTCACTTCCAGATTACTGTTAAACCTCTCTTGTAATCATCTGTGTGCCCCTGTTTATTTATTCTTTTCTCCTACCTGCATCGCCCTGCATCTGTTGTGACCTGCCTTCTTGTATAGTCCAGCCCTGCTGCCCCATGGGGTGCAGGGAGAAGCCAAGCCAGGTGAATGCTTTGTGCCTTTAGGGGTAGATTTTATCAGGCTGTGTAATCTGATATGCATGTGGTACTTATGATACCATAGGAAATGGCTTATGCAGCTAGGGTCTCATCCCCACCATCCTTCTTCCTTAGTCACATGCATAGTTGTGCACATTTGCCATTTACTTTAAAATGAGGTCTAATACATTTCTGAAAGACAGAAAGTGCTTGATTAAATAGGCTTTGCAATCTGTACCAAAAGCTGGTTGTTCCTTAGTCAGTGTCTTGGTATTTATGTGCTAATCAGTTATTCTTTATATCTATTTATTTATTTTCTGTCAAATCTATAATTTTTTAGAATTATAAAATTTTATAATGCAACAGATACTTCATTTTTATTTTTAGTAGTGGGCTCACTGGGTAGACATATTGGAAGGAATAAAAAAATAAAAAATGCAAGACTGTAAAGTTATATGCTTTAATTTTCCCTTGATCTGAACAAAATCAGCCTGTCAATAATGCTAGGGTAAATGCTGCAAGAAAGGCCATATTTCATATACATAATGCTTTCATTCACACTGGGAAATGGGAAAGAAACCAAACAATAACAGCTGTTCTGAGTTATGAACACAGATCCTGCTCTTCTGTTTGTTAAAGATTTTATGTACATTTAAGGAAAAGTAGCAAATGTCTGTGAAATGAAACTCAAAATCCTATTGCTATAGGTTGTGCCCTTCTGAACAGATTTTTTTTTCCCAAATTTGAAAGTTTCTTTCAGAATCCTCCTATTTGTAGCAGTACTTTCAAACCCAGATTGCTTAAAGCTCTGATACTTTCATTTGTACAACTAGTTAATATTGTATTTGACTGTGTCAGAATTTTTAGAACTAATGACTTACTTTCATAGAGTTGGGTAGGTACAGGAAAGTAATTTATCACATTGTTTAATGAGTAGCTTGCAATGAAGTGCTTTCTGTTGACAGAATGGCTATACGCCACTGCACATAGCTGCCAAGAAAAACCAGATGGACATAGCAACTACACTGCTGGAATATGGTGCTGATGCCAATGCTGTAACCAGACAGGGTATTGCCCCTGTACATCTTGCCTCTCAGGATGGCCATGTGGACATGGTGTCATTGCTTCTTAGTAGAAATGCTAATGTAAATCTCAGCAACAAGGTAAGTGTTCCCCCTGCTTGGTGTTAAAGCAATAACAAACATGGTGATGAGAAGGATAGGGGCCTGCAGTTAAATTTTGTCCACTGTAATGCTGCACGCTTTGAAAACCACTGCAGGTGTTTGAATACACATCATAATTTCTTCTAGCAAAGAGAGCAGCATGCAGCGTGCCATGTCACATTGAATGGACTGTATTTCATAGCACTCAAGTTTTGATGATAGCACATGCTGCAGAGGAGCCTATTAATCCATCTCCTTTCCTTCCACATTATGCTAGCCTGCCAGAACATGCCCAGAGAGAAAATGTCTTCTTCCCCACCGCAGTTAGTGTGGTTGGTGCATGTCATATATGAGCCTCTAGATGTATGCCTGTTCACTAAGCAATACTAACAGCTAACTTGTTAAGGGAAGCTGATTTTTTTAATGGGATAATAACAGCAAGGTTGTCTGAGATTTTGTTCATTAATATAAGTGATTCTTCCTCCCCAGGGGGTGTTCCTTAGAGCACAGTGACTTTTGGTGTAATTTCTCCTGAGGGCAGGAAAGGGAAGTTGGTAGATTTTAGTTTCTATATGCATGAATTTATAGGTTCTTAAGTCTGCTCTGTAGTAATGTTTCTAGCAAATGTGCAGCCTTAATTCTTTAAATGCCCCAATAGACATCCGAGGTGTTGTAAAGTACAGTTTCAGTATGGATTTATGTGGCTAAAGTAGAAAGGCAAGAGAAAAGTTTTTCATGGAAAATATTTCTTATTCTCAGCAGGTAGAAAGACTCAGTGTCCTCTGAGGCTGTGAATGATGCTGCACAAGGCTGATGTGTTTTCTTGTTTCTAACTTTACATTTGATTATTTTTGGGCCCTCCTTCAGGAAGCTTCTCTTGCAGATGCTGATTTTTTTTCCTAGTCTCAATCAAGTGTGTGGGCTTATGCAGTGCAGGATGTACTTTGTATCCCCACAGGGCAATTTGCCATGTACACATTCTGCATCACATTGGCTATCATGGGTTTGCTGCTGAGGCTAATACAGAAGGCAAGATTGCAGCTGCTTGACATTTTGATTCAGTGCCACCAGAGGTTAATTACCTGCAACATCCTTCATTCAATCTGTTCCTGTTCAGTTGTAATCTCTAGTTTCTCATTATACTGATAACACCACCTTTTGCAAATACTTCTCCCTGTACTCACTTAGGGATGCATGTTTCCTCCGAGCTCAGCATGTACCTTTTAAGCCAGATATTTAAAGCACACTAACTTTTACGTTTTGCAATGTGAATAAAAAGACCGTTTGTTTTCTTCAGGATCCACAGAATGGTTGGGAGCTGAATACTCAGAGCCCCAGTGTGGGCACTGAGCACTTATTAAATCTTTTCAGAAGGTTTGCCCCATAATATCCAGGCTCCATTAGGTAATTTACAGTTGTGTCATGGTTTAACCCCAGCTACCAGCTAGGCACCACACAGCCGCTTGCTCACTTCCCCCCCACCCAGTGGGATGGGGAGAGAATTGACGAAAACAAAAAAGTAAAACT
>JANZLQ010000100.1:9235956-9246308 GCA_026212715.1 Elanus axillaris
TCTTACTGAACCCAAAACATAACACTATACCAGCTACTAGAAAGAAAATTAACTCTATCCCAGATGAAACCAGGACAAATTGGTTACTGTTATGTATTTGTGTAATATGACCCACCCAAGCGGCATTGTCATCAGGATTGCATGTTAGAGTACAGTACAGTGGGACACTCAGAATAACTGCCTTTGGTAGCAAGTGCACTGTGGACATGAGTTTGGATTCAAGGATAGGACACTTAGCAAGTGTTTCTGTCTGATGTGCCACCTGCTGCCACCCACTCTTCTGTCACTGATACTAAAGGCAGTAGGAACAGGAGGAGAGAAAAGGAACTCTAATTTGCAAGTAAATGATATTCTTTCCCATTCCTAACAACATCCCCATAGCAGATTCTCTCTACTACCCCTTTTACCTGAAGTATTTTATGTGATAGAAAGTTGCATAGCTTTCTGAGGTTTTAAGGATTTTAAATCTCAAATTTCAGATAAAAAAAAATAATGAGCTATCCAAAAGGTAACAGTGTCAGTACATGTCATCTAGGAAGTCTGTATACTCCCTGGGCAGAGAGAAATGGACCTGATCTCAGAGAAATGTAGTTTTATCTTTTCTGTTTGTGTTTGCAAATGATCAAGTAGAGGACTAAAAGGTAAGGATAAATCTGAGTGAATATTACTTCTAGAAAACTTGTAGAAGTCTAAATAATCAGTATTTCTTTTAAAATCTTACTCATTTTAAGGAAGGGAATTAAAATGTAAAAAAATGTAAAAAAAGGATATAAAAAGTACTATGTGACTTTAAGAAAAAGTGCTATAATTTGCAATCACGCATTTAACACTGCATGAAAAAATGTTTCTTGGATAAAAAACCATTATCTTCCTGGCTTTCAAACCGTGCTTTCTTGCAAATCAACAAATGCGATTAGTAAGCACATTACACAGTGAAAATGGAATTTATATTTTTTTTAAATTCAGTAGGATGTTTTGCATCTTACTGATACCTGAATTTGCATTTTAGTATTAATGTGCTGCCTCTGAAGATTGTTACTTGTTGCTTTTAATTTACAGAGTGGACTGACGCCACTCCACCTGGCTGCTCAGGAGGACAGGGTCAATGTAGCAGAGGTTCTTGTTAACCAAGGAGCTGCTGTTGATGCACAGACGAAGGTAGGAACACTACTGTCAACATGTATTATTTCCTTTCAGGGAGGCATGAGCCTGTAGACTGGACTAATAATCGATTTCAGGGTGAAACTGAAATAATAGCAGAGAAACATTCCTCGTAATAAATTGCTATAGAATATATTCTGAAAACTGAAGATGTGTAAACTTGCATGTTTAAAGTTATGCTTAGTCTTTGAGCAGTAAGCTTATTTCTTGCCAAATATTTAGATCATTATGGATTTAGATTGTATCCTACTATTATGCTTCAGTGAAGGTAAGTGGGATTGATCTTTTTTTTATGTAAGGAAACTTTCAGAAAAGCTCAAGCTCTCTCTACAGAGTCATATAATCTTTTACCATATGCATACTCTCATCTGCTTTTGGTATTTTTTACATGTTGCGCATACTTTTCATTCAGCTGACAGTAGAAACAAAACACAGGAGAACTGTTACTTAAAACATCTGTATTTACAGCAAGAGAAACAATGTAAATGCAATGTAGGCATTCTTGGCTATTAAGTGGTTAATACTTTTTCCCAAGACTTATGAGACTTACTTTATGAAATGAATTAGTCTCCTTTCCCTGAGCTGATACTAAATAGCCATCCATCGACATGATTCTGCAAATAACCATTGTTCATTTGTAAAGATTACCACTTACTCCTACAGCTTGACTCAGCCTTCATGACTGGATGCCTCTTTCTATGCCACTTTGTTTTGCAGAGCATAGTGAGGCAAGCTATTTCATCATATGGGTCCATTCTAGGGAACTGACCTTTTCTGTTGTCCCCAGTTCAGACTAGACCATTGTTCTCCTGATGGTAAACATTAACCTGTTAGGTTGTCAGTAAATATTGCTCTACTCTACCTTCAAAAATGGTATTAGAGAGGAAACATTAAACACTTGAGGACAAATTTGAAATTCTTTATCACTGTTATCTAATATGAAATGCATATATGTGATGGTGGTCCACTCCAAATTTACTTGCCTAAAAATAGTTTTGCCTAAAGTAAGTATTTGGACTCCTAAGTAAGAGACCTGGCTTTCTGAAATGCTTGGGGATGCTTTTGAGACCCCAAGCAATGATGCCTCCCACTTCACAGTATTGGTTTTAAGAGTGATAGTGTGAGTAAGTTCCAAGAGCCTGCATACAAATGGTTTCATGCTCACTAAGGGTGTATATGGTGCTCAAAATTTAACAACGATGATCTCAGTATTGATTACACTTAGAGTTCTTCATGCATTGTCTAGATCTCTGAGTCATTCCTTTGGCTGGGTAAGAATTCAGTTGTGATCAAATACTTGGACTGTAGCTGATCAAATCAGCTAAACAAAGCAAGTCTCACAATCTGACCTGCACCCTTTGTGCAGAGTAGCAGCTTTCACAACTCTCTGCTAGGTGTGTGCCACAAATTAGGTGCTGTGCTTGCATCCCAGAAACGTCCAGGTCTGTCAGACTGTCCAGCAATATTATCATCCTGTCATCACACTGACATGTCAGAAAGGGCTGAATCCATCATCATCTCTGGCTGCAGCTCAAATGATTATAATCTGTGGTAGAGGGAAAAGTCAGTGTTATGTGATTTTTCTATTGTGTAATTCCAACTGTACCAGCTACTGATTTCACTGACATTATTCTGACATGAAACTGCAATAGTTCTGCTGAAATCCCAGGACCTCCTCCAGCTTTACACTTTTGTAACATATCCTCAGCCTATATTTTACAGATTAATCAGTCTGGGTTCTTACCATCTGCTAAATCATCCACCAGCAGATGAGATCTGCCCTGGTTCATTCTTTGCACTATTTCCTCAGATGATTGTGGTTGCCTTTCTGGAGGTATTTCCTACCTGGTTTTGGTTTCTGTAGCAAGACTTTGCAGAACCTAGTCTTTTAACTTGGTCAGAGCTGAATGACCTCCTCGCCTGTACAACTTGTCTGTGAGTGTTTGCCTTTCTCCTACTCTTCTCAGTCCCACAAATAGTAAGTAGTCTAAGGAGACATTTACATTGACAGGTGCAGGCAGTCACGTGTTCCCTTTGGCTGCTCTCCTGTGTCCAAGTAGGATCCAGTTCTGGACTAGTGGCCTTTCAGTCACATTAGCATGGTGGAAACATCTGAGATACTGTCACAGCTGAGAGGCAGGGCATGTTTGTTGGGTCTTGGGGCCAGCCTGGCACAGTTGCACAAGCTCTGTACTGAACTTTAAGCCTAGCAGGGTGGCAATGTGGTGGAGTAGGCATGTGACTGTCGAGACACACAGAAAAGGGGCTTCAGTTTATCGTTCAGAGATCTCCTCTGGGTGGAGCTGAGTTTCTTAACTGCATCTCTGAAAATTGAACTAGACAGTAGGTAAAACCATGCACAAGAAATAAAAATACAGTCATATTTGGCTGTCTGCAGTGTGAATCCTGTCATCAGTAATAGTCATATAATTTTAAAGAAGCCAACAGTAAGTCCTTTGTTCATCCTCATTCCTCAGTGACTTATATAACTAGTGCGAGTAAAGAACAGTTTCCCAGTACACATTTGCTTCCATGGGACTGCCCCATGGTTGTCAGGAAGTGGGGCAGGGCCTCAGAGGTCAGCCAAAGTCACGGTGTATTTAGGCAGAACTGCTTTGCAGTATAACAAATCACCTGTCCGGGAAAATATGCATTATTAATCCTGTAGGCCTCTGTGGTGAAGAACACCCACAATGGCTTGTCCTCCTGCTTACCATGCTAATTTGGGCTGTCTGCTGGAGGGGACTGTCTGCTCCTTAGGAAGAAAGTGCCCACATGCCTTGCAGGATTGTGTTAGAGTAGATTGAGCTTGATGCTTATTCATTGGCTTCTGCAGAGTCCCATCTGCTGGGTTTGTGCAGCAGTGAGCCCTCCAGGCTCCATCCATGCAGTCAGCCACATGGAGGTCATCTGCCAGATATCTACTCACTACTGCCTGTGATATAAGAAAAGTGCCAATGCAGCACCGTGTATTTTAGCATGGAATAGTTTCTAGATAAACTGATTATCATCTTGAGTTCCTAAGGAAAAAGCTGACAAGCTCTGAACTTCTACAATGAAGGAAAAGTTGTTCTGCTGTAAGAACCACCATACCTTGACCTCATGTTCTATGCAGGTGAAGTTAGATGATTGGCTTGTAAAATACCAGCTCTGTAGTTACCAGCTCTCTTGTTTAGATGGATTAACTGTTCTATGGGAATAAAAGGTCTGTGCATGCTGCCTCTAAAACCAGAGGCACTGGGGAGCAAGGTACAGCAACAGCTGAGTTGGCTTCGGAAGCACTGTTGCTATGCTTGCATGTTTGCACGATATGGTCCAGCACGTCCAGTTCAGATTCACTTCTTCAGACATACAGTGGCAGAGATGTGGCCATCCATGCCTTAGAAGTCAGTGAGGCCACGCAGCTTAAAGTGGCATTATATTGGGGAACTCTGCTACCAGCAATGTCACCACTAACCCTTTGTTTTCTTCTATCCATTTCACATCCATACGCTTATGTTACCTCAGTTGCTGTGGTCTAGATGACTGTTTGGTAGTCTTTGTTGTTATTGTTGCTTTCTTATTTTGATTCTCTCCTTATCATATTTCTTATTTTCGCAGGTTAAGTAAGCATCAGTTATGTCACTCCAGCACAATATCTGTCAATAGAGGGAGAACACTTAATATCTTAGCAGGTCATTCAACAGCTTGAGCAGGGACCAATGAGCTATCATCTTCCATGTGTGGTACATGTTCTTTAAACATCATTTTTATATAACTCACATTCCCTGTGAAAACATCTCAAGTTTGCAGTTCTGACACATGGGAGTTCTTCCTCTTGCTCAGGTTCTGAGGGCCACACACGATTGGGGTTTTTCAGGTGATCAGACAAGAAGATTGGGCAGAAACACATTTTCTATCTTGAAGCTATAGCGGGGAAGAAAAAAAACCCAATACTACAGAAAATCTCTTGTGCAGGAGATTAGTCTGTATGATTAAGATCAGTTCTGGCTCTAAAACTTATGAGCATTTTCAGCATTGCTCTCAGACCTGAACCATTGCAACTGTGGTTCTCTCTTGAGGTAGTTTGACTCCCAAGAATTTTTTTTCCTGAACTTTGTTGTAGTAAAAGGCATGGAAGGAAGAATAGCTGCTGGTTTTGAAGTCCATTTATTGATGGTATTACAGGATCCTTCTAGTTCTGCTGCACCAATGAACTAAATAGCCTCTAATCCCAGAGCTGGAGGAATCTGTCTCAGTCAATGCTGAAGAGTAAACAATACTGGTTTAGCACACCAGAACTAGTGCTTGAGATGCCACAAGGCTGCTCCTGTCACTTGAAGATGCAATTTTGTTAACATGGGTTTAAGCCTAGCCATGTTAGACTGAGCTCCAATTGATAAGCCACAGAAAACACCTTATTGTGGTATGCAAGGAGCAAATAATAGAATGGTAGAAAAGTAGCAACACTAAAATGTACTTCAGGTGAAGCTTCAGAGCTGCTTCAAAACCCTTCACATTTAGAAAGCTTTAAAAAATTTAGTGTTACAGAAGGCATGTTAGTATCCTGCTACAAAGGCAGCACTTTTTGTCCATTCTGACACTACTTTTGTGTGTCTGAATTTAGGTATGTTAAACAGTTTTCAATGCTGAAACTCTGTGTTATCCAGTATCATGCTTAACACAAGGAATGCTCATCTTACACATAATATTGGGAGTTAAAAATCAATCTGATGCCATAGCTGTGAGCAGATACTCCTTCTCTGCTGGTCATGTTGAGTATGTAAAAGCTATACGGGTACATGTGATGTGCTTTTGTTGCAGGGCTTTTGTGTTGGGAGTTGGCATGAGTAAATGTTTAATGTTTAAATTGTTTAATGGCTCAGCAGGTCTCCATATGTCATTTTTCAATGGTTTATCCTATTGGATAGTGTTATTGTAGGGTACAGCATTATTGTGATGGACTGGAAGAGTGATGAGAGAAGAGTGCTGGTTCAGTCAAGGGTGAAGAGCAGGATTTGAAGCTTTGATTTCAGTGCAGGTCATTTTAGTCAAACAGTTGCTATGCTGCACTTGGTGTTGGGCCTCTTCTGGGGGAACTGATGGTCTCACAGTCCCTGGCTGATCACTGTGTGGAAAATAAAGCCAGTATTAAACTGTCTTTTGTTCCTAAAACTGTAGTATTGGTAGGAGATAATGGTGACTGAGAGGTCATGGTGTTCTTTTGCTGGGCCTTTTATTTCAGATTTATTCAGGTCTGCCTGCCTTGTTCTGACAGGAGCCCCATACCAGACTGAGTGCTACAATGATTCAGAACAGCAATCCAAATTTTCCATTTGAATATCTAATTTTCAGATGCAGAAAGAGATAGGAAGGAGGCAGGTAGGGTGGGAAGTCCTGTCAAGAACGATCAATTTCATATGGAATGAATGCTGAAATAAAGGTATCTTCAGTATATCTTCATGGTACGTTATCTCTCTCTCCTTGGCGCTTGGTATATGCTCAGTTGTTATCAAGACATTTGTGTGGAAATTTCCAGCCTAATAATGTGCAATAATGAACTTTTGCAAGGTACTGCAACATGTTAGGCCCTGATTCAGCAAAGCAGTGAAGTGTGTATGTACACATAAGTTTGCCCGATTCATTGGATCAAGGCTGGATGCCTTTGTGATCTTTGGATGTAGACCATTTTCTAGTCTTATCAACAATAATACTGTAGCTTCATTGTCTGACATTTACAGCAGAAAAACAAAAACAGAGCAGCTTGAGAGTCAGCATGACTAGAAAGATGCAGTAATTCAAGCTGTTAAGATTTATGGTTATTGCCAGTGGAGGATATTAAACTAATTCACTGACATGATATACAAGGCTTGTGATAATTTCCCTCAAAATAGTTGAAGGGCAAGAGAATAAGGGATGCTTTGTGTTGTGTGTTCCATTAGAATTGAAAAGCTCAGTATTTCTGATTTTTTTTTTTTGGCACTTATTCTTGTGGCTTTTGATAAGACCTTCCCAGCTGCTAACTCCCATATTGCTGCTCATTCTTTAAACCAGCTAGAAGCAGCATGGTAGCTGATTGCCAGAAGGTGATCTGTGTTAGAGCTGTTTTAAACAAAAACCCTGATTTTCTTGGAAGTAACTTTTTTAATATTAGGATGCCTACTAAGTCTCTTGGTGCTTTGCCAGTAAATATACCTCTGAACCTAAACTGCTGTGCAGAAATGTGTGTAACTGTGAGGCTGGGTTTGTTCATTTGTTATGTTTTCGTTGGGTTTTTTTGGTTGTTGGTTTGGTGTTTTTTTTAGTTATTAATAGCTTTTCAAGCAAAATATTTTAGCCTCCTGTCACATTTCCATAGAAAATGAAAGTAGCAAGCTGAAGTAGCCATGAGAATTAGTACTTTTATAGTTAATTTGGTTGTGTAATTGCAGAATCTGCCAGAAAAGTTAACAGAATATCTGTTTTCCATGAGGATGTTGGGATATAAATATAAATGTTATACCTTCCTGAGCTAGAAACAGATGAATGCAGGAACCTATACTGTAGCTGAGAAGCAAAGGATATCCTGTCCAGGTCTCAGGCATTAAAAGGGCATTTTGCTAGTTAGTTTTATTTTGACCAATGCCTTCACTAAAAATGTTGCTGACTATAAACATGAAAGGTGTCCTCTGTGGATGATGAGGTCCAACATGCCCAGTGAGATGTGACCCGCCATGTCAGATCTGTGTCACTCTGCTGTCAGTGACTATGTGCTGCATTAGGCACTGCCTCATCAAACACGACATGACATGAGATGACCACAGGGTATGGCAAACTTGAAAGAAAGCTCCTGGTCCCCTGCAGGGAGTTTGGACAGGGAACTGGTATTTTGTGACCAGGCTAGCAGGTGCCCACATTGCTACTCAGGACAGGAGTGATGCCTGTAGCAGAGAAGCTGCCTTTCAGTGCACATGTCTCCAGCTGCCTTACCTGACCAGGCCAGCAGCACCGAGAGCTTCAGAGGGAGGGTCCTTCAGCTTCAGCTCCAGGACACCAAGAGCTGTAGCAGGGAGTATAGTGACCATGTCACCACAGAAACATTACGATTTCTACCATGCATTTGAAGGGGAAAGAGGAAAAGTTTTTACTTAGTCTCACATTTAAACAGCAGGCTGGTTAGGAGTGACAAAGAGCATCAATAATTACTCCTCTAGCCATTTATGAAGGTACCACAGGTAAATCTTTGTATATACCATTTGTAGAAGGAAATTGATGTTGTGCTGCAGTGAATATCGGGGGGTTGATGGCTCCTTCTTCAATATTCATTGTTACAGGCTGCAGAGAGGGGCCTTTACAGATCACTTCAAAGGGAATGTCGAGATCAGCTGGTCTTGGCTCTTTGATACTCTCCAGATTTTAATATTTTAGGGTTATTAGCAGGGGGTACCCAGCAGGTGGCCCTTGACATTGGATTTCATCTCCCCAGTTGGTTTTATGATGTCTGATTTTTGTTGACCTTGCAGGTCATGTTAAGAGGCCTGTATTTTGAAGGGGGAGAAGGGAATTAAATTCTTCTATGAGGAGGTTTCACAGCATTATTTTTTTTAACTAATATTTTGATAGTTTGGGCATGTTTTATTCTGAGTTTATCTTTGGACATGTAGAAGCAGAAGTTGCATTTGAAGTACATGGCATACGCTCAGCATTCTGCTTGAAGACTCAAGTCTGGCCAGCTTAGGGAGCCTTGTCAGATTCAGACCCTGGGCACTGCTAGGAAGCTATTAGGCCAACCATAATCTAACAGTAACTGTAAGATGAGGTCCCAGCATTCAGTTCATGATGATTACATCTTAGGTAGTGCTCAGGCTCTTAGCACCATGCGCAACTACTCTGTGGGAAAAGTTCCTTGTAGTCATTTGGCATCTGATCCAATGCTCATATATAAGTCAATGGAAAGTTTCATTCTGCTGATGCCAATGGAATTTGGATTCGGCGCTGTTTCTTGCAATGATTAACTTGTCCTGGTTGTCAAAGCTAGCAGTTTCTTTAGATGGCGAAGGGCATCTAAAGGCAACTTAACTGAGGAAAAAATACACATCCTAATTTAAAGTAACTGGCACATGTTTAAAGGCTGGCACAATTTAAAGTAACTAGCATGTGTTAATACAAGTGAAATTAGGTAGCCTTGTGTGAAGTAGTATCAGAGGCAAAGCAACATGAAGAAAATGGTGTGTCTAAACCCATGGGTGCTTGAAACTTCCCTCTAGTGGGAATAGTTCCCATTAGAGGTTTTTTCTTCCTTTCTTCTGAGCAACTTTGACCTCATGGTTTGAACATGTGCTGTAGTGCTAGCTCCTGAGCCCCAGGCTGACCTTGGACTTGCCTCCTCAGTGCTTTTGACCAAGTTGTCTAACCTGGCCATACCTCACTGACATGGATGTACAAATGATGAAGGATGACAGGCTGCAGCATTTAACTCCCTGTGCGCCTCTACTGCTTGGGCACTAGGCTTTTCTTCTCAGAGCAGGAAAGCAAAGGTACCTTTTCACCTTTAAACACTGATGAGACCAGCAGGAGCCTGGTCAATGTAAGACCAGCCCATCTTTCAGTGTTTCTACCCACAAGGTTGGCTTTTGGATCTACTTCCAAATTGTTCAATACCAAGTAGAGAATTTTCCTTCTGGCCGTGTCGCTGCTTTGGGCTCTACCAGCAGCCAAGACACGCATCATGCCTGTGTTTCCCTATATATTATAACTGAGCTTTCTGCCACGGAAATTAATGATCTCAGGCTCACCTCTTACCCTTTTTCTGAAAGCAGAATTCTTGTAGATTAACAGCAGTGCATATTTGCAGTGTATTTTACCATGTGTTTAGTGTATTTGTGTTCCTTGTATCAGATATGAGTTTTACAGCCTAGCTATTGATTTTTCCATAAAAACTGGTAACAGAGCATGGGTCCAATACCACACTGGAAGTCCCACAGAGTAGCAAAAGAACATATTACACTGGCAGTGTAGTTTCATTCTGCTTGCAAAATGCTGAAGCCCCATGTGAACACCGACTAAAATGACCCTTCTGGCATATCAGAGGCCATCAAGTGGGCCCATGAAACCTGACCTTTACAGGGGAAAGGAATCCCAGTGACTCACTTCAAGAGAGGGGGAAGCCCATTAATCCATCTCTGTGAGCCAAGCAAAGCATCTGCTGAAAAGCCATCAAGCTGTTCGTGGCC
>JANZLQ010000100.1:9257891-9341889 GCA_026212715.1 Elanus axillaris
CATACAACTAACTGGAGTGCCTGCATTTATGTCACCATTCAAGAGGCTTGCCAAGGGAGGCTGTAATCCAATCAGCAGAAGCTTTAATGGGATGTCTGCGGAGTGATTAAAAGGGGATTTTTTTTTTAAATTTTTTTTCTTTTAAACCGTAGTCATTATTTTTCATTTTGTTTAATATTTGCAAAGAACTTTGATCAGAGTTGGGAGGACAAAGATGCACGTGTCCTAAAATACATACGAAGAGATCAAGATGTTAAGAAGATCTCAGTTGTTGTGTGGAAAGCGAATATGACCCACAGAGATTAGTTTGCTTGTGCTGGTTTGGAGATTAACTCTAAATCACTGCTTAAGGACTAATAGGACTAATAGGAATTCTTGGAAACACCAGGGAAAAAATTCTTATAGACCAGACTGGTGAAAATGGCTTTCCAAAACAGTAAGACTTTTTAAAGTTTAACTTCATATGTAATGTTTCTGTTTCTGGTTTTTTGAATGCTTTCTGGTATATTATGAACATTTTAGCTTTTGAACTGTTGCTTAAAATGCTGGTTGTTGCTGGGCTGGAGGAGAAGGTTGGTCTGTTTGTTTGCCGTTTGCGAAGCAGTAGCTGAAGGGGTATTTTTAGAATTGATTGTTGGTTGAGAACCAGAGCTCGCCTGTGGTTTCCTGAGTTAAGTGAATGGAAACTAGTCTAAACTCCTTGAATGAAAGTGGGAAACGTGTAGCTGGGGTTGCGGAGTCACTTACCTTCGAGAACACCCTGTGAAACTTCTCTGTTGTGCAACTTTTACACACCTAAACCGCCTTCGCAACAAAGGAGAGCGTGAATGTCGGCAAGTAGGGAGCTTACGGGGCGCTCGCTCTGCTGTGTTGTTGAGGGAACAGGGAAAAACAAACCCTCCAACCGCAAAAGGCATATTTTGGACTTGCTCTGTCAATGCAGGAATGTAGGTTTGCATGATGTAATGGTATGCAAATGCTCCCAGCGAGGGCGAGCTGCTCCGTTAACCCTTTGCGGCGCCTGCCCTCCTCTCCGAAGCTTTAACTTCCTTTCAGTTTTTCCTACCCCCCCTCACCACCGACCTCCCCCGTCGATGTCCGCCTGTCCTCCACGCCTGCCGTTCTCCCCCGGGTTCACCGTATGGCTGGGGAGGGCTTTGGCCCGCGGGGCGCCCGGCTTTGTTCGGCTCCCGCGGGGCTGCGCCGGAGCTCTGCCCTCCACCCCCAGCCGGCTGCGCGGTGAAGAGCCTTCCTGACGTCCTTGCCCTCCGACCATCGACCTGGGCGCGTGAAGCTTTTGGGGTTTGGTTTGCTATTTCTAAAAGAGAAAAAAAAAATATCCCCTCTTGCATTCAGACTTGCAAAAGTTACTGAGAAGTACCGAGGGTGGAAGAAAGGCGGGCCTCTTCTTTTGCTCACTATCCATTCAAGCTTGCTGCGCTTTTCAGTCCGGGTGGGCAAACAGGCTGTCTCTCACAGCCAAGTGTTTGGTTGGTTGGTTGGTTGGTTTTGTTTTTTCATACCGAATAACCCAGCTTTAGTTGGTTAGGCGGGCATTTTGGTAAGGAGAGCAAAAGTGAATGCAGTGGTGCAAAATACAGAAGAACCCTTTAGCTTGCTTAAACGATTGGGCAAAAGTCATCTCTCATATAATTTTATTGGATTTACGTCAAGGTGGAGTTTGGCTGTTTATGTTTGCCCCAGATAAAATTACTTTCTCAGGCCAGTTCAGAGGGTGGATGATGGACGTACTACATGGAAAGAGCCTTAAGGGAAAGTGGGGGTGACAGGATTGATTCCTTGTTGGCGAGCAGAGAAGGGCGTTATGACTTACTAAGCGCACAAACATTTACAATACACGTAGCTTCTGATTTCAGCCTGGCTTTTGTACTGGCAGGTGAGGATGCAATGACAGGTGATACGGACAAATACCTCGGACCCCAAGATCTGAAGGAGTTGGGAGATGATTCTTTGCCTGCTGAAGGATACATGGGCTTTAGCCTGGGCGCCCGCTCTGCCAGGTATTGTATTTGCTGTTTCTCATGTTTACATGTCACCACAGTTACCAGTTTTTGCAAACCAAGTGTGCTCTTCCACACAAAGCTGGAGTCTATTTCGAAACAAAGTAGAGGGGGTGTACTTCCATGTTATGATAATACTGCGCCTTTAAAGCATATGTTCATTGCAGTTTTACTTCATATTCTTTATTCATGTTGGCTTCTTATTGCAATGATACAGAAAACTAACTATTCACTTTTTCTGGTATCTGCTTATGCTCTGAACATCTCCAAGGCACCTCCTTGCTAGCAGTTTGCAACTAGAAACTGATCTAGAACAGCCAGCAAAACCAGGTTTCTTTTCACTGCTGCTGGTCAGATTGATACATTAGGGTGTTCCTTAATGGACTAATTTAACCAAAGAATGTAAATGCCAGAAAAACTGAATGACAATCATTTTGCTATTTTGGTGCCTCTGTTTCTTTAAAGGTGCTAATGAGTAATCCAACCAAGATAGCCAATATTAAAGAAGAATGCTCCCCAAAATAAAAAAGCAGGTGTGCCCTCAATTTGGGTTTCATTTGACAGGGAACAGATTATGTGTGTTACAGGAAACAGGCCAAAGTTTCTGTGAACCTGGTAAAACATTTTAAACTTAATATAATATCTGACTAATGTTGATTTCAACTCAAGTGTTGCTAGATCAACGTTTTAGATTTTATTTTGCTAAAGCCTGCAGTGTGCATTGCTCAAAACAGTTAAAGCTGTATGAGCAGAGACTACTTACATAGCTGTGGATTTCCAGTGTATTTACTGACAGTTGAATCGTACTGAAGCTAATAATTAAACCTCATAAGCTGGAGCCCTGAGGACTTTTTCCTATGCTGTAGTTTAAAGATCTGTTTTAAAAAGTGAGTTCATTGTCTAAAGCAAGTCGCAACTCCCATAAGGTAAAGCTTAGATGTCTACCCTTCAGTCTTAGTTGTTACGGTAGCATTAGAAATGCAAGCATGCAGTGCACATTTGCTCTTTATTAGTGCCCAGCCATGTTTTGCTTCACTTAAAATTTTTAGGTAAGTTAATAAGGATTTATGTGATAATACATTCACGAGGAATGCCAAAACGCATTTAAATAGTCCATTAGCTAGAAAATCAACAAAACGGATCTGAAGGGAGAACCTTATGTCTTTGTAAACTTAATTAACAAAGCTGACATGCTGCTTTTAAACAGAAGCTGGCATGAGCAAGGTCATCTAGAGCACAATCAGATGTGGTCAGTCCTTAAGTACCACCGTGATGGTGGAGAGGGAGTGCGCTTTGTGTACAGAGCTGGTCACTGTTTTACAGGACACCTTTTACTCATTACAGTACTCTTCCTGCCCATGTCTAAATTCTCAGTGTGCAGGTGGGAGAGGAGAATTTCACAGTCAAGATCTGTTAGGTAGATCTGAGGGTTCAACCTCATGTTACCTTTTCTTTGAGAGAAATCTAATATTCCCATGCTTCTGATTTTAGCAGTGCCATTACTATTTGTTGCTGCGTGACTCATTTTTTACATTGCACATGTTATGCTCAGAGGAGACAAATACAGTATTTCTCCTGTGAAGTATTTTATTTAGCAAAAAGTATTTTGTGGATGTATCTTATTACTGATTCTGAGTGTAACATTAAGAAATAAACACATGAAATATATAAGCCATCCAGCCATAACATCTTGCTTCTCCTGTCTGATTCTTTGCTTTCTATTTCTCCTGTTTCTTTTCCACTGTAAATTGCTTTAGTCCAAAAGTCAGGTAAGAAGGCATGGCATCGTGTTACATCTTTCTGCTGCTGCCATTGCTCATCTTCATTTTATTCAGCATTGAAAGTGACATGCTTTTATTTTGGGGTCGGGGTTTGGGCTCAGCCTTAGAGAATATCCCTTTGTTTTAACAAATATAACTTGATTTCTTTATGCCCTTTATCATGTAAAGGTCTGCTTAACATATGCCTACGGTGTGTAATTAAGATCCCAGTTCTACTTCCAGCACAAAGAGGAACGTGTGCTAAGGGACTAGAAAAGTTTGATTAGCAAC
This sequence comes from Elanus axillaris, assembly GCA_026212715.1. Lineage (NCBI taxonomy): Eukaryota > Metazoa > Chordata > Aves > Accipitriformes > Accipitridae > Elanus > Elanus axillaris. The sequence continues at coordinate 9,261,964 of JANZLQ010000100.1, forward strand.
TACAAAATGCATGAAAAAAGTTCTAGAGTTTTGAGTCTGAAAAGTGTCGCTAGTTCAAAAGTGTAGTATGTTGTTGGATGTTGCTTTTTATTAATTCACATTTTTTACTACTTTATTTTCTGTCACGTAGCAAGCATGTCTAGGCCCGCAGCATGTTTTTAGCACATACCATAATGTATCTTCCAGGGTTAAGTGTTAATTGCAACACATTCAGAGAGATCATAGTTATTTCTAAATAGTCTAACATGCACAAAATAATCTCCAAAGCATTGGAATCTGTATTTAATCATCAATAAGCAAATTTCTTCTCTTTCTTCTTTCATTTCAAAATGATCCTTTTTTCTAACTAAATGAATAACTAGGGTGTATAACAAAGTCAAAAGTGGTTCAGCCACAAAGAGAACGGCAACACATAAAACTTGCTCTTAGTAAAACCTGCTTCAGCAATCTGAGCCATATGGGCAGGCGCTGTAACATACCCACAGTTCCCTTGGGACCTGCCCTCATGGGTCTCCTTTCAGGATTAGGGCTTGAAGACATTTATCAAAGTTCATCTAAATACTTGAATACGCTTCTCTAGATTTATTCTAAAGCCTCAGCGTTACTGCCAAAGCAGTAAACATCTGTTGTGATTTTACTTGCGTATATTCTAGGGAAGGGGATATTTACCATAGTCAAATACTTATTATTCCATTTTTCCCCTTGTATTTAGTTCACAGATTATGTATATTTTGCCATCTTATGCTATCCCTGGAAGTTGCATGTATTAATTTTTTTATTTTTATTTTTTGTTCATCTCATTGTCATCTGCACTTTCTATGATAAATGGTAAATACAACAGCCTCCGCTCCTTCAGTTCGGATAGGTCCTACACGCTGAATAGAAGTTCTTATGCCCGAGACAGCATGATGATTGAAGAACTGCTGGTACCAGCAAAGGATCAGGTATGTGCTGCATCTCTGCCAACAGGTATTTGTGCTTCATATTTATAGGGGATGACAGGCTGCAGCCCTCAGCCGTGCTTGCAGAGACTACTGCTACTCTCTTTATGGAAAAGGGAGAAGAAAGGAACTGAGAGAAAAAAATTGTGGGTTTACCACATTCCGCTTTTGATCCTGCAAGAGACAGGGTGATGGGGTCCCAAACCAAAAGAGTCTTTAAGGGCCCAGTTACATTTCTGAGTATGGGGTTGTCCATTGAAGTCAGTGGGAGTATCTGTGAGCTTAATGTTGTGTGTATCCTCAGAGTGCTTTAATAAGCTGGGAGCAATGTGTTTTACACTAAGCAACCTTTGTCTGTACTGTATAGCCCAGGGATTACGTTTGCCCGCATGGAGGGGACTCCAACTGCTGTCCTTGTTTTTCCACCCTTGGGAAGAATTTGGCCTTGTAAAGATTAAGCTATTATGCACTAGCCAGTTTATGTATCTTCCAAACATTTGTGCAATGACTAATACAACAAAAGCAGAATCTTTTGACCTGATTATAGTGTGGGAAAGTGTTTCCAAAAGCTAATGCTGGAGATGATGAGGTATTGTATGCTTTGTTTGTAAGTTCCTCAGCATTTTGCTTGGTAGACTTGCTTCAGATTTTCAAATCTAACTGAATTACTCAAGAGTTTCTTGATACACAGAAGCCAGAGATCTGCTAGGAAGTTGAATAAAAATTCACATAGAAATCTTTATTTAGGAATTAAAGGACTGTGGAGTGGAACTGTTTATGTCCTGGAAGAGCATAAGGTGGATTGTAATGAAATGGAGGTTTTCTGCTGCCATTTTCTCAGAGGTACCTCTCAGCAGCGGCAACTATTCCTGCACGGGGGGTTATTGATCTCAGAGGATGCTTTCATGGGGGAAAGGGTCCACAGAGCAGGACTCATGCATTTTAAACTTTGATTGTATTAGTCTGTAAATTCTAGCGTAGCATAAATTTTCCAGTTTTGCTAACAGCTTTTGCCCACAGTTTTGGTAGCATTATGCCAATGGAAGAAATTGGATTCTGTCTTTAGCAACTGAATGTTTATTATTAGGTTGTTACTTTCAAAGGAAATGCTGTAAACCTCCAATAACCTTGATTTGCAACAGCCAGCTAGGGAGAATTTCTGAACGTTGCATAGCAGTAATTTTGTTGCTTTTGTTTGTTTTGAAGTTAGAAAATAAAATCTGCAACTACTGGCACTGGGAACAATAAATGATATTTCAGGGCTGAGAACCTAAAGTTACTCTGACACTTCCTACTCCTAAACCATCATTAAGCCTTCTTGATATGATGGAAATTTCAGAGGAGAGGAAGGCTCTTCAGTCTGACAACACATTACATTGTTTGATGATTCTGGCCATTTTTGTGATTACCATCAAAGTAGATGGCACTGATTTGGCAGCTAGGGTGCATTTGATCACATTACAAGACTTAAAGCCAGCACTATGCTGAATAACTCCTAAAGAATGTTGTCAAAAGTATGCACCGTTAACCTGTTTTGTATTACAAAATTCCACTAGAAATATAAGAATTACTTACCTGTACATGGCGGTGTTGCAGTGATGCCACATCATGTACAGGAGCTCTACTTCAGGGCAAACTTCATATCCTCTATGAGTGGTCATGGACCTCTGCTTTCTAGAGGATCTGCTGCAGTGCTGGTTCCTGAGCTGAGAAGGCAACAAATATGAAAACCTTCTGTTGCTGGTGCTAAGCACTAGTGTAGGGTGCTAAGCACTAGTATAGGCTGTTTTCATTCCATTTATAGTCTTCATATTTTTGTGATTCCAGTTTTTGTCTGGCAATGATTGTGCAACTGTTGCAGTTCAGCACTGGTCCAAATTTGCCATATAAAATGGCTGGAGGCCTTGCTGTCAGTCTAGTTGTAAATGTTATTCTAATCTTAATCTTCTAGACAAACTTCAAGTTTCTCAAGTTCAGGAGGAGATCAAGAATGGTGAAGGTGGTAGTGGAAAAAAATGTCAGTCCTGTCTTGAGAGGTTTGTAAAACCATGATCTCCTGAAAAAGAAATGACAGTGAAGCAACAAACTATCTTCAAGTAAAAGGGAGCCCAGCTAAAATTTTCTGCTGTGGCTTCTGCAAACCTCAAGGTCCTGATAAAAAATATATCCATCCTCTGGAATTCCTGTGTTCTTCAGCCCAGCCCAGACCTATGGTGGTTAACTTTACAACTCTTGGGATGAAGCAAGAGTGCACTGGGGAGATGGAAAATACCCCTGCCTCTCTTCTTCCCATCCCTCCTCCCATATATTACTGGGTTTCTAGATAATCTCTGCTACGGCAGTAGAAAGCAGGGGAAAAAAACCACCTTGTGTTCCAACAATGGAATGCAGGGAACAAAGATCGTTGTGGGTCAGAATGTATGTCCTAAAAGCCCACCTTGAAACTGATGGGAGTTAAGGCTGTTTTGGGGTATCACACTACTTTGAAGGAGTGAGCCATTGCCTGTCTGCATATGCCATTTCTCTTCTTTTGTAAAGCTCAGAGCTGTCTGGAGGTCATGGCAACAGCAAATTCTCAGAGTAAAGGGAATTAATTTTATCACAAATGTAAGTATATAAAAGAGTAAGGGGTATTTGTCAACCTCTTGATCAGGTTAAAGTAGAAGATCCCATGGCTACCTCTCCCCAGGATTACTGGGAGACTTGGGACTAAAAAAAAGAGTCAAATGGGGAAGATTTGAAACCAGTCTTTACTGAACCTCACTGTCAGCATGACACATTAGGTATTAGAGAAGAGTTTCTAATAATTCCCTGATAAGTTACGATATTCTCCATTGTTTGCATTCGGTGGTTTATTGCTGGCTCTGTTCAACAGGGAGGTCTGAATCCAGGTCATACTGTGCCTCATAACCTGCCTGGAACAAAGTTAAATTTTCTGTGTCCTGGTGCATTACTATAGATGCAGCAACTCAGACCAAATCCGAATTACTTTCTCCATGGAGTAGTTTACATCAGCCTCTGAATTTAACCAGCCAAAGTTAGGGTGAATCAGGCTGTCCGTTACATAGCAGGCTTGCTGGGTCTCCTCTGTATGGATAGATTCATCTGGGAGGAAGCATGAATTCTTCTGCTTGTAAACTCTGCTATTACACAGCCTGGATATTCAGTTATGCAACTAGCAGAATCCTTGCCAGCAGGACCATCAGTACTTTTATACATGCATTTGCATCTAATGATGCCACACCCTTTAGCAATGCATATTTACTCTCCCTTGGTCCAGGGAGGGAACACTGGGACCTGACCAAACACAGGATCATTACTGGTGATACACCATCTTCTGTACTGCTTATATTGCAAGGTACACAGGAAGATTTTTTTTGCCCGCCTGGAAAATCCAGCACCTCAACAGACTGACAAAATGAGATCAACAGATGTGTGCTGCATGTAAGATGCATGTGTCCAGCTCTTAGCTTTTCCTACTCTGTTTTTCTGCCAAAAGTATTGGCTGTAGGCTCTGTGCTTTTGCTGGCTGTAAATATGTCCAAGAGATCTGTTTGAGTGCAATTTGTCAGAAAGGAATGCATCAAAAAATATGGTCACCTGATATACAGACAGTATCTCAGGACAAAGGAATAGACCAAGGAACCCTATGTATGTGTAGGCAAACCTACAGCAACTTGGCGAGCATAGTAGCACCTCTATCTAGCATAGATCATTTTAGTGGTGGTATTTCCTTGGAAATTATGTGGCCCTACGTTTAGTTTCCTGTATCACACTGCTGAAGGAACTTTGGTGTTTTTCATCTGTTACAGCAAACATGATCCCACGTTTATTTGTTGATGTATGTGTCCTGGTGCATACCCGGACCTCAGTGCAGTGACACTGTTATGGCTTAGCAGGCATTTGAATCACAAACACTAAATTGTGGTCTTTTTCAACACATTTGTTTGTTTCTCTGTTTTGTCCTATTTTTGTTGATAATCACTGAGCAAAAGAATAAATTTATTTTTGCTTATCTAAATTTTTACAACTTCTGAGACCAACTGTCTGGATCTTACCCTGTTAGGTATCAAAAGTAATAATGTACTTGGTATGACCTCTTACAAAGTTATATCACTTGGAATAGCAGAAATCCACAGCGATGGCTCTCCTGCCTAAACTGTGGGATCTTCAGGAAAAGTAGGAGAATCCCTAGTGTTCTATTGGAAAGTTAGAAAACTGTCTTCATTAAACTAAATTATGATACATTTTTCAAAATGGTGCTGATTAAATCCACTGCCATTGCTTAATTGCCATTATTTTAGTTGCGTTTATTTTATTTTTTATGTCTGATGGTGTATTTTGGTGTTTAACATATGCAAGTTTGCCCATTATTGTGGTTGTCTGTGCTTGAGCCATCAGGCCTCAAGTACATATCTTACAGCAAAAAGCTTAATGAAAGATCCTAAAAGTTAAGGTAGCAAAAGGAGGAGGCATCGAGCCATGTGCCACAGTGTTGGATGGGTGATAGAGTGAAGTTGTACCCTGCAGATAATTCTATTGATTGGTAGTAAATTATAATGTTGATGGTTTTTGGAAGGAGAGCTGGGATGCTCGTTTGAAATAAAAGAAATGTCTAAAGTGGGAAGTTTTTGGAAACCCAAGAGTGATGGGAGGGTTGCAGGTTCTGGCCAACAACAGCACTATCTGCTTGCTTATCTTGTGGAAGCTTCTCAACAGAAATATTTTTGTGTGTTTATGACTGTCTTTGCCAGATTTACTACTAATGCTGGTATTTCCATTCAAAATAATTTATTTGCAATACCTCTGTGTGCCAGTACATTTAAAAAAAAAAGAAAAGAAAAAGGTGGAAATAAAACTTCCCTGGGTAGAAGCATGTGCTTGGCTCAGGTTTGACTTGAACCCACAGAATTTGATTTGAAAACAGCCTATGAGGTTTTAGTCGTAACAGACTCTGCACTTTCTCGATGTATTTGCCTGTAAGCAGAAAACCTACTTATAGGAAACACTGACATCTTTAACACCATCTTGGGTGAAGATAGTCTGTGTGTTGCGTGACAGCTTCTTGACTTGGTTTTATTGATGTAACTTCTGATGGTGCTTCTTAAATTGTGTAGAAGCTTTCATATCACCCTGGAAATATGGGCATACGGTATTTGAAGAATTCATTTGTTTGATTTCCTAGGAAAAAAAGAACCAAAGAAAAAGGAATATTTTAGTAGAATGGCTTTGCTACACAGATAAGAGGATTTATAGTGTGAGACCTTGTTGCTGGGCACAGGATGCATGAACGTGCATGCACATGTCCATGGGTGGCAGCAGAAAACAAATTATCCCTCAGTGTCTGTCAGATGGGGCAGTTAATTATAGCACCAGTGTGCCAGCACTTCACAGGGTTAAAGCTATTTTTATAGAGATGAGTAGAGACAGTGGCACTCCAGAAAACAGTGTTCATGTTGGTTGTACATGTACAAAGACAAACTAAACTCTCCTCCCACCAGGAGCTTGGTCATGCATTCACAGCTTCAAATAAACTCTCAGTGAAGTTATTCACAGGTTCTGCTCAAATAAGGATCTATCCAATGGCATTTTCTGTGGGGGAATATTATACTGCCTGTCTGTATGGTGTATGATTGCTGTACAAACAGTAATATTTTTTTCAATCTTTTTAACCTTGCACATGTAAGTAAAGATTGAGAGAGACATAGTTGTAACTGAAGGAAGTGGGAAAAGCAGGCAAAAAGAATGTCTGAAGGTACATAAGATTAATTTGTCTGTCGATTCCATGTTTCTGTTATGGGATTTCCAGTAATTTAACACCTGGGATATCAGGACTGTTATGTGCAAAGGGGCCAGATTTAAATTTAATAGAATTATATTAACAAGCTTGCATTTAAGACAACTGTTTTTCATGTTAATTTAAAATTTCAACTAATCTTTTTTTATTATGTTTTTAAGCACCTGACGTTTCAAAGGGAGTTTGATTCTGATTCCCTCAGACACTATAGCTGGGCTGCAGACACCTTGGACAATGTTAACCTTGTTTCAAGTCCCATCCATTCTGGGTAGGTCACTTAACAGATATCCTTTTTCTTTAAATGTGGAAGTGTATTGTTAGCTGAAGAATACAGCCTGCTGTAATGGCTGATAACATGCCTATTCCTGCTCCAGTTGAAGCCAGTGGCAACATTCACACTGACTTCAAGGAGGGTGCTTAATAGCAGGAGTCAGTCTAAATTCTTGCATATCAAAACAAAAACTTGCTTCTGCTCTTAATTTGCTGAATGCAAAAGCATTGTAATCCCACAGGCTTCTTTTTAATAGGCCTATTTTGCTTTTCTGTTGCTTATGCTTTGCTTTTAAGTGATTTTGTTTGAATTGTATTAAATTATTTGCAATATGAAATCAGAAACATAATGTTATGCTTTCTGTTCTTTCATAGAGGAAAAAACGGAGGTTTTTAATTTAACCTTTTATTTTATTTATACCTCCTAACTCCTGCCTATTCTTCAGTATCTGTAGTTTTATTTTAGGGGTACTGTTCATTTATTTATGAGTCATCACTGTAGTAGTGGTGCTTCTTGACAGTATACTTGATTTAAATGCAATAGTAATAATTTTTGAATGCATATTGTAAAAGTCTACAAATAAATGTGTTAACTGAAAGGAATTATTGGATATGAGATTGTCTAGTATACATATTTTGTTGTTTAATATTCAAGATCAGGACATAAAATTTCACATCCTTTTTAATTTACTTCCCCATTTTGTGACTAATTACATTCTTATAATGAAAATGAGTGCAGCACATACCAAAAGATTTCAGTTCCAAAACAGCAGCAGGTCCTACAAATCTAAGGCTACAAACCCACAATACATATAAACACCTGATTCTGCTGAACAGGTCTATACAACAGTGGATTTTTGGGTCCTGAGCTGATAAAACACTGCATATGGTCAACGCTAGAGTTGAAATGTCAAGAATTGCAGTATGAAAAGCTGAAGTCTGTTGGTTATCGTGGAAAGGTATGTCAGCAAAGGACCACAGAGAGCTAGTAGTCCTTCCATTTGCATTACAGCAGGATAAAATGTAGTTAAGCCATTCCTGAAATATATTTAATTTCTTCATAGTCACTAAAAAGAAGAGATTCTATGGTCCCCCAGCTTCAGGAGTTCACTATCCTTTGTTACGATATTTCCTCCACTGATACTCAACTTAAAATTTCTTTGCTGCAGATTAAGCCTATTTCATGTTGTATCCATAGTAGTCATGAAGAACAGTATCTTACTGGTCTCTTAACAATGTTTTATATGTTGGAAGACATGTAATCCTCTCTTTTATAAACTAAAATATCCCAGATCCTCCTAGGTGGTGCTTTCCACATTTAAGTGCAATCTTGCTGCTGTCCCCTGTCTCTCCCCATTTTCATGATAGCTTATTTCTAAGCCAGGTTCGCTACCTCTTTGATCTGACATGACACGTTTAATCTTAAGCAATCCCACTCCCACAATGAGAATTACCATTTTAGTAACTGCAGTTTCTGTTGAGGGATGTTTGTGATCTGCTGGAATTTCTCCATTCTCTTCTGAAAATCTGCGGTCTGGTTAATTTTTCCGTGTTTTGTGCTTATGTGTTTGGCTTCTTCCCTCTATTTGCATTTGCCTTTAGGGTTTTTTAGTTCATTGGCTCCATTTTAGCAAGATAGCTTTTAATTCTGATCCTATTTTCCGAAGACTTTTCAGAAGCTAATGAAGATGTTAGCTTAATACCTGGCCTAGGACAGCACAGTGAAATCTCCGCTTGAAGTTTCCTTTCAGTTTAACAGTAAAGCACTGATGCTATCTCTTTTGAGGTAATTTCTCAGATGATTGTGCTTTTACCTTATTTATACTGTACCTTGACTGCTTACTGAAATGCCAAGACAGTACTTCCAGGCATCCACTGGCTAAGTTACCCTGTCAAAGAAAGAAGTGAAATTCATTTGACATGAGTTACTCTTGCCACTTATATTTTGGCTCGTTTTTATTTTGTGGACTGGTGGTAGGTAAATTGTAGTCTCTTGATTATCCTTTAGGGCCTTATAGATTGGATAATTGCTGGATAATGTATTCCTGAATATTTCTGGTAATGGGGGTTAGACTGATTGGTCTAAAATTTTCTGGCTCCCTTTCACTCTGGTACAAAATAGGTTTGATGTTGGCATCCTTCCAGTTCTCTGGGACAATACTTGTTGGCCCTTAGCTCTTCATCATGCTCACTAATGGTACCAACCCTCCAAAACATATTCTGTGGATATGGGATCTTTCACATCAGCTACTTATGATCTGCTCCCTTTGTATGTCAGTCCTCGCTAATGCAGATGTGACTTTTGCTGCCCAGAGGGGAAAGGCTGCAGACCTGCAGCAGTGGAGCAAACTGGGGCTGCAGGGGAGGGAGAAGATCTGAGTGCAAAAATATTCTCCAAACTTGTATAGCTTTTCTGACCTGTCACATTTCTCACTTGACAGGTAAATCCATCAGAAGTGATGTTCTGATGACTCAATTCCTTTGTTAGGAAAAATACCCCACTTGTTTATTTTCTTTTCAGTTGTGGGCCTGTATTACAATATGATATTGTTTGTTTTTCCCCATTATCTTCATCTAGGGGCAATCAATCAGCAGATGTTCCCTTCACATCTTCCAGTACCTCAGCGCATCTGACATGCAGAGGATCATGACTTTTCACATCTCTTCTGTCAATCTTTTTCTGAAAAGCAACTCCTTTTCTGCTTGTTTGCAGTACTTCATACCCAGCTTTGTGCCCCGTTCTTTCTGTGGCCATAGGCAGAGAGGTATGCTGGCTGGGATTCCAGCTGCCAGCAGCCCTTGTGGGCCAGGTCACCCTGCAGCCAGGGCCTGACCCCCACCACTCTCTGCATTCCTCTTCCTCCCTGGGGCTCTGCAGTGTGCTGTGCTGGGGGAGCTCCTCTGCAGTCCGCTCCCTCGGATTGCTCTTTTCACCAGTTACCCACTGTCAGAAGAGAGCATCAAAATTTGTTCTTATTTCTTAACAGAGGCAGAAGGGGAATTTTGGGAGCAGGATGTAGAGATCCAGCGATGTATCAGTGAAAGGGGAAGAAAGGAGGAATTGTTGGCAGTAATTTTGACTCTTCTGGTTTTTCCTTTTTTAAAGCCAAGATAATGTTTCATGTTTTTCTTTTTGAGTTCAGATAAGTTGTTTTGCCAGCTTATATTTTGAACAAGGTCCATTGTAAGCAGTACACTGAAATGTGTCATGAATCTTGAGGCCTCTGGAAGGGTAGAGACCCTTCACCAAAATGACCTTCAGCTTTCAGATGTGAGCTTACTCATGCAACTTCCCCAAAGTATAATGTGGGTGTGCTCTCTTCATGTTGCCATTTTTAACTCCTTGTTTTTCTTAGCCGAAAAAAAGAAGTTAATGTATCACGCTACCTTCTGTATTGAGAAACTCAGAAATACTGGATCCAGTCTTGCAAGGTGGAATACATCAAATTAATTACAGTTTGCTCCAACCTCCTGTACATGCAGAAGAATTTACTTTTGAAAGCAGTGTAATGAATGGCATGGACTGATACTCCTTTCAAGCATCCTGCTGTACATATCTTTACATATTATACTTTGGAAAATAAACTGCCATAGAAAAGTGCAAGAACTGATTTTCCATGGCACAGTGGAGTATGTTTTGGGAATTAAAGAGGTTGTATTACAATAAATTCTCTGGTGACCTAAGTAAATTGCAGATGCTTTTCTCTTCTCCATGTGCTTCTGCATTTCTCAGAGAAATTATGGACTTGTGCTGACTAATTAAATGAACAATTCATTTCAGATTTTTTTTCCATGTGTAGCATATTTTATATGACATAGGTCATGATATGCAAAGCAAAAGGCAAATAATTTCTAAAGTTGGCCTTCAAATGTGTTGCTTTTGTTATTTTTCTGATTGTTACTTTTCCTTTGCACTTATAATTGATATTTTCTGTTGCTTGCCTCTAATTATCTTACATTAATTTTTCCCATTTGCTTTCTAAATTATTTTGCAGCTATTCCTCTCCACTCCCTCAGTATGATTCAAGGTGGTAACTCTGCTTTCTGTGAATCCTTATTTTATTTTTTTTATTTTTTTAACTTTTCTCCCACAGAGTGTGTGTAGATGTTTGTAGTGCATCCGCCCACATCCTCATCCCTTCCATGTATTCAAGTAGAAATGCTCATTAGCATTTAGCATTGTGTTTTAGAGATCATATTGTAGTTTCCATTATTAGTGCAGCATTAATGTAGGTAAGCATCAGCTACTAATCTTTTTGGTAGAAAGTGCATGAAATATTGTTTGGAATTACTGTTACTGTTTTAAAAATTAAATCACTCATTTGAAAACTAAACAAGGAAATAATTAATATGCTGTTGATGATGATTACCTTTACATGGGAGCAATATCCATAAAGGCTGATCTGCTAAAGGTTTTGTCGTCACTGAGGGCTGCAGTGTGGTGTAGACACCAAAACTGGCTGTAATGGGCTGGTTCCCGCAGTGGGACATAGACTCATGTCAAGGGTTAATCTACCCTTGCTGTGAGCAGTGTGCCTTAGCAGTGCTAAGCCCCAGGTTGCCAAGGCTGGACTGACCTTGAAACCTGCAGCCTAAATGTACTTGAGAACTTGGGGCCTGGTTTTTATAGGTACTTTGTTTTAACTTCCACTGATTTTTAAAGTTTTTTTTCATTATTAATTTAAGTCAGTTGATTTAGGTGCCTAGAGATTTTTGACAACCCACTCTTACATACTTGCATCATTTAAATAGTTTGGATACAGAAACATCTTATCTGAGTGCAAGCTTTGGCATTTTTGCATTAGGTGAGAAACTCCTTTTTTTATTAATTCTGAGCTGGCTTAACATGCCAGTAATCGCGTACATGATAGGCAACTCTCCAAAGCATTGCTGCTTTGTAGCAAGCCATCAGGCCAACCCCAGCCTTGCCAAGCTCCCCGGGAGGGCCCCTCCATTGCTCCACTATGCACCAACCAGATGTGCCTCCCCGGAGCTGCTGCAGCACCAGCCCTGAAGGGATGCTCCAGCCAGCCACCCCTCCACCCTGTGCACTTCCATGTAGTCTGAAGTGACCCCGTCTTCTCTGCAGACAAAAACCCTGCACTTTTTCAAAAGGCCATCAAAGCACCAATTTTAACAGATTCCTTTCAGTATTTTTCCTTTGATGACCAAGGGCTGTGCGTCCCTGCTTAATTTTTTACTTTGCTTCATAGTAAATTTTAATGGATTTTCTTGAACTCTCTTCACAGCTAGTCATGAGCTGGCTCCTTGCCAGCTCTGAAGACCAACCATTGGCCTACCCTTCCACATGCTCAGTGGCATCTGCCTCCTACCATCAGCCTTCAACATCCACTGTATAGAGCAGTTGCAGGAAGAAAGCAACGTAAACATGCTGACAGGCTAGTAGTGCTCAGTGAGCAGAGCAGAGAGGGAATCAAAGGTCCAGGCTCTCTAGAGCTGCCATCTCTGCGTGGTACAGCCTTCTTTTAGCAAACAGAAAAGTGTTCCAGTCAACAGCGTTTACAGACATCTGAGATCTTGTGATCTATAAATATTAACATAACTTATATACTCGATAACATAAAGATCAAACACTTTTTTTTTCACATAGATCTAATATTTGTAGAAATCGCTTGGTTAGCCATCCAGAAAAGATCCTGTCCCAGTGAAACAATTCCTCTTATAAGGAATTGGGATACCCTAGCGGCAACATTTGGATTTGTTCAATAGTGTACGGTGTGTTTATCTAGGAGAGAAATGTGCATACAATCTATTTGTATGAAAACTACTGTGAAACATCGTGAATTTTATTCCATGTTTCAGTATTGTAAAGTGTCTGGGGCACAAGAAATGATAAATTGGGGTTAGGGTCATCTCAGAGGGCTGTTTCACCTCCCCATCTTTACTGATGGATTTTAGTTTGGCTTGAAGAAAGGCAATGTAGCAATTTCTTTATTTGGAATTCAGTTGGACAACCTTTCTGTCCTGCTTTTATATATTTACAGCTTGTGTCCCTACCCACCTGTCTCCTGCAGACCACTAAATACCAAGTTTTGATAACACTCCTGCTTTTGTGCAGATTTTCCCCACCCCCATCAGCCAGACTTCCAAATGCAGCTTATTTGCAGGCCTGGCCAATGCATGTCAGCTGTTACTTTTGATATCCTGCTGGTCTCAAAAGCAAATGTAGCAGTCTTACACAAATTCCCATTCATAGTTCAGAACATTGGGGACTTTTATAAAGAAGCCTCATGAGCTCCCTGGATTAATGGCTCTTACCCTTAGTTCATTTTATAGTAGGGAACCAGGTAATTGAATGGATTCCCCTGTTAATCATGTGAAGCCTTAGTTCTTAAGGTGTGGAAGTTTTGGCAATAGCCTTGTAAATAGTGCAACCATACAGCAAATGTGCCAGTGATGTCAGTGCCTGCATATCATAGGAGCAAACCAAAAATATATTGGCATCAAGACTGAGTTGGTAACTCATGTCCTTCTTGATACTGGCCTGTTATTGCATCTTCTACCTGAAGCTATTCTCTCTCAGCAGCTTATGGTACAGAGGAAAAGGGAAGGGATTTTGGAGCGCTGGAGCAGACCCCCGCTGTATGTTTTGATCTCCATAAATTGGAAGGATTTTTGCTGCAGAATTTTGAAATAGGCTGAACTGTGGTTTTTGTCCTGGGAGGAGATTCCACTTTCCTGTCACTGTTCTGTTGAAGACAGTAACACTTCACACATGCAGCTTCTCAGCATTTCAAAGATGAAATAAACTATGGCTATTAATGGTTATTCTTGTTAATATTCATTATTCCTTTGCTAACAAAAATAATTTTATTTTTAAATCTACCACCACTCACAAATATAACTGCTTACCCTTCTATTATTAAATGGAAAATTATGCATTGGAATGATACTGGCAAATGTGTTTTTTTCTTTAATGTTGCTTTTTGCTAATGAATATCATCTTCACAGAGCAGTAATGGCATGATTTCTTCCAGAGTGCCAGCAACCTAAAGAAAGTTATGTACGTGCTATTCTCACTCATTCCCAATCAGTGGAAGCCCTTAGTAGCCTGGACTGACTGTCACCCATGGTGTCAGCACTCGCTCTGCCTGCCAGTGTTTGCAAATGAGACTGTGAGGAGGTTTTGAAGACTGAAATCCCCCAAATAATATGCACTTTTGGTTATTCTTTTTCTACACTGTCTGATTCCTTTCTGGACGTGAGGCTAATTACTCTTGTTTACAGACAGTAGAGCTAACAGTAACAGAGGGATGTTTTTAAATTCTAATAAACCACTACTAATCTACTGTTTGTGTACTCTTAATCCAAATTACTCAGTAGCACCTGTTCATTTCATCGTGCTGTTGCTAGATCTTTAGCAATTCCTGGTTTTGATAACCAATAGTTAACAAGTAAGTAGAAGTTTTAAAAGAATCTTCATGTTCTTTTTAGTTTAGCTGGGATCGGGAGGACTTTTCTAATAATGTTTTAAAGACTGTGGCACTTGACTTTTTGCTGATCTTCTACTTGTTTTGTGACCATTTTCATTGACGTGTTTCCTTTTTCCTACAGTTTCCTGGTTAGTTTTATGGTTGATGCACGTGGGGGTTCGATGAGGGGTAGTCGCCATCATGGAATGAGAATAATTATCCCACCACGCAAGTGTACAGCACCAACCCGCATCACCTGCCGCTTGGTAAAGAGACATAAACTGGCCAGCCCACCACCGATGGTTGAAGGAGAAGGATTAGCGAGTAGACTTGTAGAAATGGGGCCAGCAGGGGCACAGTTTTTAGGGTGAGTTGTTCTATGAATTTCATTGTTTACACTCATGTTGCATCTTTCATTTCTTTTATCCTGTCGTTCTAAGTAGTTAAACATTGGCTCTACCTCATTTGAGCATGTAAGATAGGCTACTTAACTTGAAATATTAAAAAATACCAACCTGCCATTCCTTCCAGAAAGTACCCTTGTATTTTAAGGGGAGCTTTGCCTCTAGGATGGCTGCAGGGTGGAGCCAAAGGTAAGGAAAGCCATGAAAAGGCCAGGTCCTGCCCCCATCTACTCATGCAACCTGCCTTTGAAGTCAGGAGCAGTCACACACCTATAACCCAGAACAGGTTCTGACCCTCTTGCTTGTAGAGTATTGCAGAAACATCACTGTCACAAAAAAGTGTCCTAAAGTCACCCACAAGGACCCAAACATTGAGCTCTGTTCCCTATGCCATGGCATGTGCATGGCTCCTGCCAGAGTTGCTGGGAGCTGCCTGTCTCCGTCCTGTGGAGCAAAGCCACTGAAAGCAATGGTGGAGCATTTACTATAGAGCATCAAGTAGTACAAAGGCTAGAAACTGACTTTTTTTAAAGTTTAAAATAAGGGAAACAATCCACTATGATGTGGCACTTTTTTTCCTAATTATAAATTTTGTTCATTACCATGAGTGGCACCCTGGTGTAAACTGCTGGTTCTGTCGGGAATGACAGCTTGTTCCTAATTTCCCCTTCTCGTTTCTCTTCCTGCTGCATGGATGTTATTCAGTAAACTGCATCTTCCTAACACTCCTCCCCCTCTAAATGAGGGTGAGAGCATGGTTAGCCGAATCCTGCAGCTTGGTCCACAAGGAACAAAATTTATTGGGTAGGATATGTACGGAAAAGATACAGAATGTCTACAGTTTTTCCTTTGTTTTCAATTTTTGTTATTCCCATTTTATTTTCTTTTTAAGTTTTCTAAAGCTTTCAGTTGATTTATGTCACTGAAAGAAAATCATAGTGGCTTGATTTAATATAGCTCTGCTACTATCTTGTGCTTATAGGCATGTAAAATTCACTGCCAGCATTCTGCTTTCATAACTTATGTGCTTTTGTAATTTTTTAAATTTGAAGTGTTTCAACTGCATCAAATACATTTTAATACACAGTGACAGTCCTTTAAGTTCAACCCTGTGGTAGAGAAGGTATTTACAGGCCTTGAGTGAGTCTGTTTTGGGAAGAGCATTTGTAAAATGTGATCACATAAAGTCTATTATTTATGAAAGATTATTTAGAAAAAATGTCATTGAGTGAATTACTTCATTCAACAAGGTTGGAGAAATACTAACCTTTTCAACGTGCAAGAGGCATCTTGTTAAAATAAATTTATAAAGCCAAGTATGCTACCCAAAGGAACTGCAGTGTATAGTCTAAAAATGTAAGAATGTTTCCATACATTTTTGACTGTTGTTTTCAAACCATGTTGTGAAATTTATTGCATTAGGTTTTCAAAATATTGGTGTTTGGTGTTCCAAACCTGTTCAATACCTTCTCACTGAGTATTCTTGTTAAATGTCATGCACAAAATTGTGTGGTATCTAAATATTTACAGAGACAGTATCTGAAATATTAGCCTGCAAAGATTGTACCATAGTGTTTGTTTTCAGTTTGTACTCTTTTTGAACTAGAGAGTAAATATCTTAAGCAATGTATTTGAATTTTTGCTATTTACTTGCTGGGCACAATGGGAGACAGCAGCTACATTCCTATTTCTTGTAAAAGGACTTGAAATTAGAGTAGTATCTTGGGTGTTCTTAAAAGCATCTAAAATATGTATTAATTAAACTGTCTTTTTCTATTTTCATGGCAAAAAGTACTATCTAACTCTTCTCCCTTGGTATTTAATGTGAAAACTGGACTTCCAACTAGTTTCTGTTTTTCCTCATGACGGCTGTTGTGATTTCCATGCTCAAGTAATTGATTGGTTAATGCACCCAGCCCCTTGCAGGTGTACAGCGCCATAGAAGTGCTGCATACTTCTCCCATCATGTGATGCTACTTTTAACTGAGTTGTTATGAAGCAGTGAAATCCTTTACAACCTCTGTAGGAAAATAATGATACTGTCTATTTAAATGTCTTAAAGCTGCATAATCCATAATTGTTCACCTACTGTGTGATTTCGGTCGGTTTGTCTTAGCATACTTTAAAACGCATATCGTGCCTGTGAAGTGTTTGGCAAAAGTGTCTGTTTTGTTAAGGAATGGCACACGAAGTGAATGGTGGTTTCTGTCGGTTGTTCACAATAACTGTTCAGCAATGCACTTGCAGTCCTCTGTTGAAGGTACATTGTCTGGTGACAGGTGTATTATTAACCACCTTCTCATTCCCTTTCTTTCCCTCCAAAATGTTTGACAGTAACTAATATAAATGTAGTCATGATGTTGCTCAACTCAGAGAAATCCATTCTGAAAGGATGCAAACATTCCCCAGTGATGTTTACAGTGCAGATGTTGCAGCTGTGATTTTGGGCATGAGAACCAGAAAGTTCACTTTGGCTAATGAGAAACACCTCTTGTGTTTCACAGGAGCTACATCAACAGAGAGCCAGAGAGAGCTTTGAAAAGTTTGGGACTTAGTTTGAAGTTTAAAACCTTGCATGCGCAGTTCCTGCTGCAGTCAATAGCTGTTGCATGCATTTTGATAGCTGGACTGTTTCTGAACTGACTTTGCCCCTTTAAATCCCTTGAGCTACATCCAAATTTTGACTATGCTAATGCCAATTAAAAGCCAGTGGTGCTGTGTGTGCTGGAGGCAGGTTGGATCACCTATATCCTGGGATAAATGAGCAGAGAGAACTCTCCTTAGCAAAAGTTGTCACTATTTTTTTATGTAGGCAGCTGTTTCAGAGGATTTACATTAAAAAAAGAGCTATGTATGAATATTTTCAAGTTCTCTATTAATTATAGTTTAAATGATACAGGATTGTGCAGCTTTGACAATTTTAAAAACATTTTTACCGTAACAGTGCTAACTATTTTAAATGACTGTAGTTTTCTTAAGGACTTAATGCCCATAGGAAATTAAGGGTAGTGAGGAGATATAGGATTAAAAATAATACAATTCCTTTTTCTCTAGCCCTGTCATAGTGGAAATCCCGCATTTTGGATCAATGCGAGGAAAGGAAAGAGAACTAATCGTACTTCGAAGTGAAAATGGTGAAACGTGGAAGGAGCACCAGTATGACAGCAAACATGAAGACTTAACCGAAATACTCAATGGCATGGATGAAGGTAAACATTTTTTCAAAGCTTTAGCAAGCCTTACCTTTGTGCAGGCTTGCTAACACAAGCAGACTAAAGCAACCTAAAGTAAAACAGTGCAGGGGACATCTGACTTTGGGGAATACAGTGTGTGTTGCATGTTAAACTAATGGAAAGAGTGTAAAGAGAAATTGTTCAGCAGCGGCCTGGAGACATCCTAAAATGAGTGGTAAGTTTTGGTCTGAAGTCCTGCCAAGTTTAAGCAAAGTTGCACAGTTGCTTTACAGCATGAAGTTGAGAATAACAACCCAGCTGGAGGTAAGCATGTTTCTGCTGCTCAGGCAGGGCCATGTGAAGGTCATTCCAAACCAACGATGAAGCGTAAATATCAGCTATATTAGACTTTCCCACAGATGCAGACCTCAGCCCATAGACTGTTCTTCTCTGAAATGGTATTGTTAGAGGTTGCCTCCCACAAATGCACAACCTGCCTTCCTGATGCCCATCTGGGAAGTCTGGCTCCCTTGTTTTGCTTGGACATTGCTGTTCATAGGAGAGTCCCTGAAGATGTGAGGACTCAGCTGTACACAATTCATCAGAAGCTGCTGTGACAGATGGTCCCTGCAGGCACATCATGGGCAAAGCCAGGCTGGAATTGCAGTGATCCCTTGGCACCACTGCTTTCTTTTCCTAGCAAGTATTTTTCAGTACTTGTGCTGATAAATCATTGCTTGAGCTCTTTGCATCTGAGTGTGAATGAAATAGCTTGTGGTTTCGATTTTGGTTTTCTATAAGGGTTTATCCACTGGATTTTCTCTGGATAACCTCCTACTGAACACCACAGCGTGGTGGGGTACAAGCTGCAGGAAAGTTCTTTCGTTATCAGCAAAAGCATTTGAAGCAAATGATCAGGCTGTGGATGGGAGCTATAAGAGGTATCTGTGAGCAGACTCTGCCTTTGATCTTGGCCTCTCCTTGTTTGAAGAAAGCAGTCCCAGCAAAAGGCATGCTTTGAGAACATGGAGAGTAGTGCTGTTGTGAGGGGCTCTCTGGATATCTGAGATTTAGCATTTTTACTGGTTTCCTGGTCATCTAGGAATGGGAACAGCAGAATGGGCTTTTGTAATATTTTCACTTCGAAGTACGTGAACTGCACATGAGCTTGTGAAAATACATAGCAATGCCAAAGATTTGCTTGTTATGTGATGGTCTATTGTAGCTATTTATTTTGAAATAAATGTAATAGAACCAATCAAGCAGCAGGCAGAAACACTGCAAATGTTTGGTCAATGGGTTTGGAAAAATACAATAAACCTCATCACAGAAGGGTACCTAAGAGCAGTGGAACAGGCAAAAGAGTGAGCATGGCCCAGGATAGTATTGCTTGGGGAAGAATTGCTTCAGGACTGAAGGCAGTAGCTGCAGTCTTTCTGGAAGAAAAATCTCACCACCACTCCTTCTCTGTACACTAGCATGAGATAGCGAGTAATGATTTGGCAGATGGGTGAAGTATCAGTGCCCTGTCAGTGGTGAGGTAGTCAGAACTGATCAGCAGCATGCTTACTTGCTTCATGTGCTTTCCAAACTGAACTTAGTTCAATTTTGAGATAGGAAATCTGGGCACAAAAACACTGTTTTAAAGTGCTCCGTCTTGCATCACTTATGAAAGAGCTCTCCAGAGGTGCCATATGGATAAAGTCACATTTTGCAGAGAAGACAGCTCAATAAATAAAAACACTTTGAGAGAGGTGGGCACCAAGCCCTCAGTACTTAGAGCCTAAATAATCTTCACAATTTGGAGTCAGAGTACAACTTTCTGATCTGTTGACGGTTTCAGGTGGCTCTTCCCGTCTGGGGAGCTGCTGTTTGAGATTAGTGGGTACACGTACAGCCAGTGAATCACAGAAAGCATGATGGACACTGGACTATTCCCCTTAGAGGGAAAATATTTGGCACCTTAAAAGCCAAGCCACAGAAATGCCTTTTACCAATCCAGGCAATCATTTATGAGAAGGAAAGGAGAAAAAATACTGCAGACACACCCAGAGCATTTTGTTGATTATTCATTCAGTTTATTTTAGCTTAATCCTTCTCCAGTTAGGAAAACAAAACAATACCCCCCCCATAATAAAATAGCACAAGGATCTTGGCAAAATTCTGCCCCAGTTAAATGACACCTTTTCTGTGTAAAAGGTCTT
Source organism: Elanus axillaris (assembly GCA_026212715.1). Taxonomy (NCBI): domain Eukaryota; kingdom Metazoa; phylum Chordata; class Aves; order Accipitriformes; family Accipitridae; genus Elanus; species Elanus axillaris. The sequence goes on from JANZLQ010000100.1 coordinate 9,282,186, forward strand.
CCAAGCAATGATGTTAAATTACAAATTTGTGGAATTGAGATGAAAATTTTATTTTCATCTGAACTTTTACTGGTTTATTACAAAATACCACAGTTAGACTTGGCTCTGAAGGAATATCTTGCATGTCAGAAGCCATAACTTTGGAAGAAGTTTTATTCCAGGTGTGAACCAGGCAGAAGCAGTCTTTAATTGAAATAAAAAGCAGCCACGTAGTCAGTCATTTCCAGAAGTTTAGTGTGTCTGCAAGAAAATTCACCTGCAGAGTCATCTCTAAATGCCATAACATGCTGCAGGAGTCCCTGTTTTTCTATTAAAAGCAGCTGGTCCATTTTGTTTTAAACCTGCTGTGATTCACTAGTTCTTTCCGATCTGTTTAGTGAAGGAGGGCAATCAGACTTTTATTCCTTGCTCCTCAATATGCTGAATTTTTAAAGATGCAGTTTGCTTCTCTGTTTTGTTTTTTCTGTTTTGCCCTTCCACTTAGCTAGCGTGGATGAGAGCGAGGACATTTTCGCTCCTCCTTGGGGACTGCTGCAACCCCGCCTCTTTTTTTACTGGAAGTAGCACCATCTGCTGGAAAACCTCATCTCAGACTCAAAATAATCCAGAGCAGGAGGCAACACTTCAGGGCACTAAATGCAGGATTAAATAGCAGTAGAATTTTGCTTTTATTATCATGAGAGAACATTGAACTGGGATGTAAAGAGTCAGTTTCTCTTTGGTGCCATCAGGTTTCTGCTTAAATAGGTTTTGTTCTAAAGATGGTGCTGTACTTAGGCAAATACAGGGAGGAAGGAATACGGGGAACATGGCATTTTTAGGAAGAGAAGGAGTTAGGTTCCAAACACAGAGGGTAGGAATTCAGAGCTCTCGACCATATTACATTTATTTAAACTTGAATCAAGTAAAATTTACTTTATTTTACTTTATTTTATTTTATTTTTGAGGAAGAAGCTCTCTGTCTTGTAATTGGTAAATAGGTTACATTTTCAGCCAGGCTTCTTTTAGATATAACTTGTGTTTGCTCTTTACGTTCCTGCACCCTTTACAGCTACCTGCAGACAAATTACAGGCATAAATGCACACACTGGGGTAGCTAATCTTTTGATGGGCATTTGCAAACTAGTCAATGAGCCAAGAAATGCAAATATTTGTGGCTTCAATATGCTTGCAGCTGCACACTGTAGTTTCAGATGGGAAGCTGGAATTTTTACATAACTGCTTCTTTGAATTTATAGATCAAACCAGAACATGACCTTATTTATGCTTGAAGTTTAAAATACCACCATAAATAACTCTGCAGTGATTTTGCCACATTTCCAAGAAAAGTTTTTAAACATACTGCTGTTAAACTTCATGTTGTGAATGTCAAGATAAAAAGATTGTGCAAAAATAGGCAAAAGAGCACATAAAGGATGTTGCCTTATTTGAGGATGAGACCTCCTCGTGGCACTGGGAGCATCGAGTTATGTATGAGGGTGGGTCTAGTTACCAGCATTTTAAAGACAAGTCTCACTGCCCTCAGTTTCTCCTTGCCCCTTCCCATGTGCTCTTTCTGCTTCTATCCATCTCCTGTACTTTTCTCCATGTGAGCACTGCCTCCTGGGTGCTCCAATTCTAATGCAACCATTTCTTAATGGGCGTATCTCCATACGGGGGAAACTGGTATCCTATGTTTGTCCCACCTTTCAGTCTCTGCACAGTGACAAGGTCAGCTCTGCTCTAGCCAGTACTGCAGGAGGGTTGCACAACTCAGCGAGCTGTTCAGTCTGCTAAGTACAGGTGAGATTTGCCTTTTCAGTGCTAGCAAAACTCATTTAAGGCCCTGGTAAGGGAAATCAGATACCAGAACACACAAAGACACCTCTAAGTTCATGAAGCAACCAGGTGTTTTGTGACTTCTTTTATTCTGTTTCCAGTCAGAAGACACTTGCTCTGTGTTACTTTACCTGAAAGTAAAAAAGAAAGGTATTAGACATGGGATAAATTTGACCCACAACTGCCTCTCATCTGACAAAACTGGTGGGATTGCTTTCCTTGACCTGAGGCACCCTATGTGAGGTCCCTCTCTGACCTTGGAGGACATGGCTGGGTTTCTCTTCTCCTGTCCAGGAAACTTTATGTAACACTCATGTGGCATCATGGACTAGAGAGTGGGGAGGAGTGATCTTCCTTTCCTCCCTCCTTTCCTTCTTTCCATCTCATCTCTCCTCCATCACTCCAATCAGCCACTGTAAGATAAGTGTACCACATACTGGGGTGGCAGGGGAAGACATATATGTACAGAGTATTGACAGTACCTTTCTCTTGACTTACTAAAAATTAATGGCCATAGGTGTTCTTTGGGCTGTTAGCACAAATATGGGAGACAGCGACATCAGGACACTGTTCCCAATTCTGCCACTAACGTTTCTGCTTTACCTCTCTCTGCTTTGCCATCCCTATCTGTAAGATGAGGTGTATAGCATACTTATCTGTGGTTAAAAAAACACCCCCACAAAACCCAACCAACGAACCAAAAATTCCTTCCAGGTTTTTAATTGAAACACATTGCATAGGAATGAAGTGTCAGCAGCTGAGGGAAATAGTAATGATGATCGCTCTTTCTGTAAAATGCATGAGGTGTGTTCAGGAAATGTGACCTCTCCCAGGACTAGTTTTCCCTGTTTCATTAATTCTGTCATGATAATGCTGCATTTCTCATGGCAGTCAGAGAGGTGGTTTGATTGCTCATCATCTTTTTTTTCCTGTTAGAGGGCAACTTCATATAGAAGTTTACATATGTATTATCCAAACATAACCTCCCTATACGTAGTCCAAGTCCTCTCCATGCCTGACTGTTGTTCTGCCACTTTAACCTTCACATCATCTTACTCCTCTGAAGGAGAGCGCCTGCAAGGCTCAAAGAATTTTGAAATGTTCTTATATAAAACACTAATTTTCTACTTGAAGAGAATTTTAATTATCCTTCTTCTCTGTGAGCATTTTACAGAGGGTTTAGTTTCTAGCAACAAACAGGAGAATGCATAGGATTTACCAGTCAAGATCATACCTGCTCGGGAGTTCAAGAATCTAGTTTGTCTCCTGCACAAGCCACTGCTTCCAGAGGGTGCAAGCAGAATATCTAATTCATTAGAGCGCTTCAGATATCAATCTCTGAGTCAAAGTAAATGGAAGCTGACATTATGATAAGAAATTATCCTCTTCTGGTAGGTACCTATGATCCACAGCAATGCTGTGCAATTAATCCAAATTACCTGCTGAAAGTTTTAAAATTGAAAACTGACATTTTACCAAATTTATATTCTAATTCTTTTGGAGCTGTATTTGAGCTTATGTGTTTGGAGGAGGAAAATGTCTCAGTCACATAAGGAATTTTACAAGTGTCTTTTGTCTTGGTACCATTTCTGGTGCTCCTGCCTTCTCTTGCATCTGATAGAAATGTCATCTTTTGAGGAATAAAATTTCCTATTTAGGTATGTGGTGCCCTTTATAAGGAGGAAAATAAGAGTGGAAACTTTTGGAATGCTGGAGTGAAACCCAGTTACAATAGCTAAAAAGGCTGAGTGCAAAAAATTACAGGAGAAATGCATGACACTTGTGTAATTATCTCCATTTGTGAGTAGTGTTTATATCACAGGGATTTCAATAGTGCATATATATGTACACACAGATACAGTTGCATAAGTAGTTATATTTGTCACATCACAGAGGTTGTCCTCAGTGCACATATGTCTATGTCATCTACTTAATTAGTTAATATGGGTAGATACTCCATGCATCTTTCTGAGCCCTGTTGACCCTATGAGCTGGGAAAGTGGCTGAGAGCGCTAATTGTTGCTGACCTGTTTCTGTCCCAGTTGTCTCTGAGGGTGCATTATGTTTCTCTAGGAACTGAGGAGCACAACGGAGCTATTTTGGGGCAAATACCTGGATGGCTGAAAGCCTGATGTGGGAAGGGATCCTTGCTATGCTTTCATTGGTAGTGGTGGCAGAGCGAGCTCTGTCACATCCATCGTTTATGGGAGAGCTCAGTGTCTGGTCAGGATTATTTGGATGCCTGTCTGGGAAATAACTTTCTCAAGTGCCTTAGCTGGGCAAACTCTGGATTGCATACCTGGTGTGAAGTTAGGTAGTTAATAAACTGTGATTTCCTGTGCGTTTCTGCGTGTTGGAGCTATGTGAGGGAAGAGGCTGGAAACAAATGTCTTTTGAAGATGTGCACAGAAAAATCAGTGTGCTTATGTACTTCCAGATATAGCTGAGAGAGGAAAGAAGTTTGACCATCTCCTTCAAGCCTCCTTGGACTTCCACGCTGTATGACAAACCTGCCACCCTATAGCAGCTGCTGCTGCAGATTGTCACACCCTTGTGCTTAGGTTTCCTGGCGGATCTGTATGTCTGGTGCTGTTGGCCCGCATTGTCAAGATTGATAAGAAAGTTCCCAGAGCAAACCAAAGCTAGATAATTAATAACACTGAATATTTTTTTTTAATAATTTGGTAAATAAAAAAAAGGCTTCTCAAGCACTTTAAGGTATATTCAAAACCTCACACTCACAGATGTCTCTGGCATGAATGTGGGCAGGTAATGCCTGAATGTTTTAACTATCTTTTCCCACCAGAGCTGGACAGCGTTGAGGAGCTAGAGAAGAAGCGTATCTGCAGGATCGTCACAAAGGATTTCCCTCAGTACTTTGCAGTGGTTTCACGGATCAAGCAGGAGAGTAACCAGATTGGCCCAGAGGGCGGGGTGCTGAGCAGCACGACAGTGCCACGCGTCCAGGCGTCCTTCCCTGAGGGTGCTCTAACCAAAAGAATCCGTGTGGGGCTCCAGGTAAAGGTGCCCTTGTGTTCCTATCTGCAGTGTCTACAAGCACATGGTTGGTCCTAATGCATGAGGCTTGCAGCTAAGGAGCCTGCTGCTTCTTAGTAGTGGGTTGCAAGGCAGGTAGTATTCACACACACCTGAGATCTGAATTGGCACATGTCTGCCTGGGCACGCTCGCTGCCTCTCAGTGTGCCACGGTATAGGTGATGCACAGTCCTCCTCCCTGTGGCAAATGCCCAGCTCCCCTTTTATCACCAGCTTGAGAATTGCTTAGCATCTGAAGAATGGAGAGAAAAGCTAAGACCTGGCGTCACCACAGCCTCAGTGATCTGTCTGCCATCCTCCTGTTGGCCACGGCTGCCAGCAGCTACGAGCTGCACAGCTGCTGTGCAGTGCCAGTCTCCTGCAGCAGAGTAGCTGCTTGTGATTGGTGTCACTGGGCTGCCCTTTGCCATAGGAATGTGTTTGATAAGGATTGCATGCAGCTGTTTGCCATCTGTTACTGGGTCAAAGACCTCCCATATACATCTGTTGTAGCTTAGGACATTCACCATTGGTGTTTCTAGCAGTGGGTGGAATCTGGGAAGAGCAAATATCTTAAACTCTCCTTAAACAAACTGCATAGAAAGTGGAGAAATATTCCGTAGGAGCTATCTTTTTCTTTGAGTTCTGTTAATTATCGCTTAAAATTACTTAATTACCTGACGAGTCTTATGGGTTCATGAAATAGGGGTGCTGGTTTGGATTCCAGTGCTTGGAATTCACACTGGAACATTTCTGTTAATGATATTTCACATCTAAAAATGATTAATCTTGAGAAAATGGAAGCTTTGCTATTATGGTTATACAGCTGCCTTTCCAGAGCTCTGCAGTGTGAAGGAAGCACGGTATCTCTATATTCAGCATTGTGACTGCTGAGATTGCAATGTAGCTACATATTCTATGAGTATCAATACACTGTGCAGTTCAAATAATGCAGCAAGTCACAGGTCAGCCTGATTGAAATAGACTTTATAGTTAAAAAAAAAAAAGGCAAATATATGCAAAACCCTATTTCCCATAAGACATCTGTCACTTGAGTTCAGGTCTTAGGTGACAAAAACTACAAAAATTCTATAGTATTTCTTCCCATATTGGTTATTTTTCCTTTCTTCTCATATAAAGTTAGGAAATCTTTCAAGGCACAAAATGGGGGTAGAAAGTCAGGAATTTGCTTATAGGTCTTCTATAGATTAATGCATTCTCTATGAATTTGACCCAAAAAAGTATTTCCTTCCTAATAATCAATAGTGGAGTAGCATAGGAAGCACTGAGTACAGAGGTAGGTTGGAGTACACAGTGTTCCTCAGGAACATGGATTTGTGTTTGGCAGAGATGTGAGAATTGTTCAGCATCTCCAAGGCAGAGTGCCTATTCCTCAATTCTCAAGTGCAAAATAGGCCTCTTTATGCATTTTGAAATTGTATTTAATATCACCCATCACTGTAAATTAAAACCAAAACCGAACATGCTCTGAAAAACTCTCAGCAAATACTGCAGGCAACCTTCTGAGATTTATAGTTTTGCTCTACAAGTTAGCTATTAGGAAATCGTAAGTGGGTTGTTGAGAAAAGTACTAAGCATGAATTGTACTAATAATCACCCTTGAGAGCTATTGGAGAAGGCTGCCTGGGGAAAAAAATGAGATAAAATTCTACAGAAAATAAAAGGAAAATTGAATTATCTTTTGGAAAACAGTTGTGCATGTCTATAACCAATTTGTAGTTCTAGTTTAAATACTTTCCCTGTGTTGACAGGCTCAACCAGTTCCAGAGGAGATTGTCAAAAAAAACCTTGGAAACAAAGCAACTTTCAGTCCCATTGTCACTGTGGAGCCAAGAAGAAGAAAATTTCATAAGCCAATAACCATGACAATTCCAGTGCCACCTCCATCGGGAGAAGGTGTAACCAATGGGTACAAAGGAGACACGACGCCCAGCCTTCGACTTCTATGTAGCATTACAGGTTAGAGAAAATCATGCTCTTTGCAAAGGTTTCTGTGACAGCAATGCCTCTGTGCTCACTCTCATAACTACAACTTGTGCTTTCCAGTAAGGAAACATTGGTGTGCTTGGTCCAATAGAGTTCAGATCAGTTGTCCTGAGCAAAGACAGCTGAGGTCATTTGAAAGGCTCCCACTGATTCCCTGGGCTTTGAATCTGGTCTCATGCTGTTGTAAAAGAACTTTGCCAACAGATATTAAATGCTGGTTTTTTACTTAGCCAGTATGAAGAATTTCAGCCTTGGCTATTAACTATGGTTGTCAGTAAAAGTAGTTGGCAGAAATAATTCTGCCCTATGTGATATCAAGGGGGGGGGTTGCTATTGACTTGTGGGTATGTACTTTGCTTACATCAGCACCATTTTCTCGTGTGTAATGTGTTGTAATATACAATGTATAGCTCAGCTGTTGGAGAACATTATTGTCTATGTTCTCTTTTCATGTGTGAAGCAAAGTAACTTAAGATATTCTTATGTAGTCTGTATATGCTTGGTGTTTGAAAGAAAATCTCCATGGTTTATATTTACATAGGAGGTACTTCACCTGCGCAGTGGGAGGATATCACAGGCACCACTCCGCTGACGTTTTCAAATGACTGTGTCTCATTCACAACCAATGTTTCAGCGAGGTATGGTAACAGAGTTTGCCCAATGCACCTAGGGAGTAGTTTTCCTTGATTAACAAAGTGCATGGTTGTAGGGTTGGTTTTTGGCTTTCTCTAAGTCTTTTGCAAGACTGATGAAGCAGTAATGGACCAGATGCTTCTTTTTCACTACGTATCAGCATCCCACACATCCAGTGTTGCACATGAAGCTTTGTCCTGGCCTTTCCTGATGTGGTGATGTCTTCTGATGATCACACATGCTGCTTCTGTAAAGGCTGCAGTGCCACACAGGGGTTTGTTTTTCTGCAAACAGCAATAGAAAGGGAAAGTTTAAAACACTCATTCAATAAAAAATTGGGGGGATTCATAAAAACATAAGAAGTTAAAGACATTCAGTTTCTGGCTGTGGGCTTTTTAGTTGAAAATTATGTAAAACTACTCTCACAAAAATATCATTTGCCAAAAAATTGTGGTTTGAAATTAATTGTGGTGGACTTAGTGGACTTACGTGCTGATTGGAGGCATTCAACAGGATCTGTACAGATCATGCATCCTAGCAGAGAAAATTCATGGTATGCCAGGTAAAGAGTTTATCATTCAGTACCTAATTTTTGCACCTATAAAAAGCTTTATAGAGAGAATTGCTGAAAGAACCAAATAGATCAGGGCTGAAATATTTTGGAAAAGACTCATACAAAGTATGGATTAAAATATTTATAACTTGTATTGAAATTGTCATCAAACTCTTAATCATAAGATGAGGAAATGACAGTATAACATCTACCTCTGGGAAACTTCACTGTGGGGATGTTTGGTTTCAACCTATATGGCAGATGTGATTTTGCTTGTACATATGTGTTATAAAAGGAGATTGTTTTAGCAAATCAAATGTACAGTGAAGCATCAGCATATTACAATATACATGGTGTGTGGTCACAAGAAATAAAATTTCCCCGCTTTGGTTTCAAATGAGGTTTAAAAGAGTTTTTGAGATATCAGTGTGAGAAGGGTCAAATAAGTATATCAATAATTCATTGCCAGGTATTCCCATTTTTGGATGGTTAAAGCACCACTGAAAGTAGAAGGATAATTACATCTTTGGGAAGTGTGCAAGGACAGTACACATGCAAAATGGCCAAGGATCACAGGACATGGTTTCTCTTTAAAAGCTTAAGCAATGTTTGAGCACAATGAGAAGTTGATTTAATGGTTTGCTTTTTCCCACTCAGATTTTGGCTGGCAGACTGCCATCAAGTACTAGAGACTGTTGGGCTGGCAACACAGCTTTATAGAGAATTAATATGCGTTCCTTATATGGCAAAGTTTGTGATATTCGCCAAAATGAATGACCCTGTGGAATCCAATTTGCGTTGCTTCTGCATGACTGATGACAAGGTGGACAAAACTTTGGAGCAACAAGAGAACTTTGAAGAAGTTGCAAGAAGCAAAGACATTGAGGTATATTTCTTACTCACAGCAGCCGACTTCCTCCTTGTAAATGGACAATGTGTTTTCCAAGTGGCAACAGGTCCTGCGAAAGCCGCTACAAGCCCAGTTAAATAAAGGTTCACAGAAAGGCTGTATCAAAAGGTTTCTTGAAAGGAGACCAAAAAAGGACAAGGTGGGGTGAGTGTGAGGACCTGTCTCCAAATGGATGTCCCAGGCCAGTCTGCAGTGGGTTTTGCTGCCGAGTAGCCCTAGTTGGACTTTGCAGACAGCTGACCTGGAATTCCTTTTCATTGGCCCCGCAGATGCACAGTCATGAGTAGGGCTGGTTTGTGGTGAATACGTAGTCACCAACTCACTGTTTCTTGAAGGAAACCTACGCATTCTTACTGCAGAAAAGCCACTCATGTAGCTCACGTTTTCCCAAACTGCCTGCACTCATAATATCTTGCCATATTGCACAGTGATCTTCTAATTTGTTGTTGAATTTAATCTAAGTGGGGACTTGTGCTAAACTCAGGAACTGTGGTGGGAGAAATCACGATATACTTATGTGCGTGGATCTACTATGAAAAGAGGTTTTATTGACTTTTATTTATTGCTTTGATAGGTTCTGGAAGGAAAACCTATTTATGTTGATTGCTATGGAAATCTAGCCCCTTTGACTAAAGGAGGACAGCAGCTTGTTTTTAATTTTTATGCTTTCAAAGAAAATAGACTGCCATTCTCTATCAAGGTAAAAGAAAAACAAGCCAAATAATTCTGCTGATATTTCCCGCCCTCTCCACCCCCAGTGATAATGCTTTTTCAGCACAATAGGATTAACTTGCCCTGAGAATGTAAGTATCATTGTTTAATATGTGAATAACATGGAGAAGGTGCTTTGCATGAAGCCACAAAAGAGCTGCTGGCAGAGCTGGGACCAGAATACCCATGCTATGGATTCACGGCCTTTTATTAAAACCATATCTCAAGTTAGACCTCCAGAATATTACCAGTAGATCACTATTTCCCAGCGAGTAAGCAAAGGAGATGCATTCAATAACATACTGTACAGCAGAATAGCCTCCAAGAAGTGTGCACAGGCTGTTCATCTCTAAATTACCATGAATGGATGCTCACTTCCCTTAGTGTTATCACAGCTGCTGGGCAAAAGAAGTTTTTAAGCATTTTGGTGAGCAGAAGTGCAAAACATGGCAGAAAAAATGAAGGTGAGCAGAAAATGTCTCTCAGTAACATCCCAGTGTGAAACTGTCTGGTTGGACTCACTCAACATCTTGTCTTGCATGGATTTACCATCAGAGAGCTTCAGGCTGATCTAATTCTTTCATGGTAACACCTTTTCTCCTTCAGCACCTCAGGCTGAGCTCCAGCTCAGTAACATTGGTCTTGACCCACTAGATAGCTTCTTGCAGAAACAAACTCTAAAAAACTCTCCAGAAACCTCCTCTACGTATCTGAATTACTACATATTACTACACTGTACTAAAATTTCTCTTCTAGGTAAGAGACACCAGCCAGGAACCATGTGGTCGATTATCGTTTTTGAAAGAACCAAAGACTACAAAAGGACTGCCACAAACAGCTGTTTGCAACTTGAATATCACTCTGCCAGCACACAAAAAGGTATTTGTTAGGAAAAGTAAATATTTTCCTTAGGGCGTTTTGGTTTTATTTTTGCTTCTTTAGTTTTTGTCTTTTTTTTTTTCTTCTTCCTGCTAGCTATAAAGAATCCCTGTGAAATGCCAGTAATGAGAATGCTTTGGAATATGATAAAGGCTTTTAAAATTTATGTTTTACTGGTTTCCTGTATGTAGAACGCTTTAAAAGTCTCTTGTTACTGTGGTGTCAAGTTCCTATAATTTTTATGATTCTGTTTACAGCTCATGCTTCAGCCTGCAAGTCATAGGTTTATGCTTTCAGTAATGTCATGTGTTGATTTGCATTGGATGTAAGATTTTTTTTTCTTTTGTGTTGACATTTTGGATTTGCTTTGCCTTATAAATCAGCTTGCATTTTGTGCTCCCAATTTGGTCCTTTTCATATCCTGATATTCTTTTCCCTGCTGTCCATTATAATATTCCTTGTCTCTGCAATGCATCTTGGGACCAAAAGGAAACAGAGTCAGATCAAGATGATGAGGTAATATAAACACTGTCTTCTGTTTTTATTTCCTTCAGATTTAGTGAAGAAAAGTAATATGTTATAGAAAACCCAAACAACTCTTTATAACTATGGCATTGAAATGATACCTATAGAATAACCGTATCCTCAACATCTGATGGTCTGTTGCAAAACAGTAGAAGTACACAAATGTGCAAAGCCCACGATTATTTATTATGTAATTAAACCTAGCATTGAATAATAGCAGTCTAAAACTTAACTTGTTTTCTTCTGAAAAAGGATATAATTGTAAAATTCAGACCAAGTCCATTTTTGGCAAAATCAAGAGAGTTTAGTGGATATGATTTTACCTCCTGGAATAATATTGCCAGTGCTTTAGTAACTTGTATTTCTGGGAAGGAAAGAAGTATTGCTGAGGCCACAATAGTGGCCTGTAACATTTTACCCCTGAAAATAAAGTGGATTCTTCTGAAAAAGCAAAATAGGCAGGATCAATTTCTAAATATTGTGTATAAATCCGTTTTCAAATAAACTCAGATATTTGCAGCTTAAAAATCCACTGTTTGGTGGAGACTGCAACATTAGGTTGTCAGGAAATTGAATGGGTTTTACTTATTAGACGTAGTAAAAAATGAGATCACCTTATAAAAGAAACTACATAGCATCCTGTTTACCTAGCAGCAGTTTTCTTCTCTTCCTGGTGGCAAATAAATAGCAGTAACCACCTGCTGATTAAAATAGTAATAATAAAAAAACCCAAACCAAAACACTCTTTACATGTTAAAAAATAATAATAGCAACCACATCACTTTGTCTCCACAGGATTTGTTCCCAGTGAGCTATTATACTGCTATAACAATAGATTTCTTTCTAAACAAACCATATTTTTAGCCACATAGTCAAGTGAGCTGATTTCTGAAGGACTTGTAATACTTAAGACATCACACTAGCAGCTATGCCACTGAATGCAGCGACTTACGATGCAATTTATTAGTTAATAATAATAGTCTGCTTTCTAATCTCCATCTTTGCATTTTGTGCCTATTAAAAAAAATCCCCTCCCATGCCTTTTTTGTCCTTAATGTATTCACTTTAAAGCCAGTGTACATTGTGATGTATGTGCTTTCAGGACAAATTAATTTTGGGAGAAATATTTGATTGGTCTAAATTGTATTCTTATGAATGTTTTATGTCTGTATCTGTAGTCTTTTGTGTTGATCTCCTGTTTCTAGCCAAAGGTGGTTTATTTTACAGTGAATGAATAATATCACACCCTTTCAAGCAGTGTGAAGCAGTTTATTGAGTGATAATGGGATAATATATTATTGAGGCAGGATCATGAGCTACATCTGCTATCTAAGCTCTTCTGCTTATAAGCAGAGATGTTGTGAGAAGGAACGAACCCGGGGGGTCATCTCTTAAGGTTGCAGTCCCTTCATTTGCTTGCCCCAGAAGGGTAGTAATTCACAGCAGGTTTCTACCACCTCCAATAGCTGTGTTCCCTGCTTCACAGTGTCTGACACTCATTACATAGCAGACAGGAATGGAGACTGGCTTTGTCCATTCCCTGCCTGCTTGCCCAAATTTGGCTTCAGCATGCCTTCTTGAAGCTGAATGGAAACATCCGTTCTCCCTTGTGGGGATGTGTACTGCAAAATGCAGCCCATCATGATGAGGTTTGATGATTGGTCTGCTCAGATAGGGGCTAGCGATACTAAAGGCACTAAACAGTATTACATTCTGTTGCAGACGGAGAAAGCTGACCGGCGCCAGAACTTTGTCTCCCTTGCTTTACGTAAGCGCTACAGCTATCTGACTGAGCCTGGAATGAGTGAGTTGCTCTTACCAAAGTACTAAACCCTATATGCAAGATTTTTCATAAGAAGAGACATTTTTTCTATAAACGTTGTATTTGGTGTCACTCTAGAAAAAAAGAAAAAAAACACCTATGTAAAACAAAACTCTTGGATGGTCTGTGAACTCTTGTGTTGTGAGAGCTTGAAGAATCCTGACTGGCAAATGACATGTGTTAGTTAAGTAAAAATACAGTAATTTTTAAAAATGCCGTGTAGCTCCAAAGTAGGAGGATTGCAGATTGATTTTAAAATGAGTCTGTTCCTCTTCCCTTTGAAAGGTTAAAGAGAGCTGCTGTAGAAGGGATTCTTATACAAAAGTTCAGCAAGGCTGGAGAATGCCATTCAGATAAGCGCTTAAATGTTTAGATGCTTAGCCAAAATGGACTCTCTCATATTTTATATTTTCCCTCTTCTTTCTCCTTCCCTTTGTCCTCTGTTCCCTGCAGATGCTTTTTATTCCCTGGCACCACACATTGCTTCCTCTTAAACTTATGTTCCCCTTGACCAGACCTGTGGCATTTCTTTCCTTCCCTGTTAAATACAATAATGTAGTTTGCTTAGCTTTTCTTCCCTCATCTCTCCTGTCTGAGGTTGACTGCTATTGTTCCCCATTCCCAGGCTTTTTCTTGCCTTTTTTTTCCCCTCGTGAATTCTCAGTTGCTACCCTGCAACAGACCCTTTGATATAATTCCATAAAATCCATAGAAAAACCTCATCGGGTCTTGGGAATTCCCACTGGATGGCTGCTGTTTAATTATCCTATAAGATCTGTGGCTTCTTTGGATCACATGTGCTCCAGAATATATTACACTTCTCAGGCCTGGAAGAAGACTTCAAGCATATAACATCTGAAGAAGCTATCAGATCTGCTGAGACATCTTGATGGACTGTTAAGGTATTGTCAAAGGCTTGATGGGAACTGAGAGAGAGGGAGAAGGAAGTTGCCTGAAAGGAGTTTGATGACTGTGGATGTTACTTACAATTAGTTTTTCAGGCCTCAGTGGAGGGGAAAAAAAAAAAGTCATATATTTACCAAAGGTCGATTAAGTCTCATCTGCAAAAAGTTAGAGGGGAAAAAACCTAAATCCACTTGAGCTGTACTCAAAAAAAAAAAAAAAAAAGATGGGTTAACATACTAGACCTGACCATTCTTTAACTGTTCTATCCCTTTTGGCAATGGTTACTACTTAAGGCTGTGAGCTACCCATAAATGGTATGCAAAAATGATTCTGTTTGCCAGGAAAGATCGTAGATAGTGGTTCGGCCATCAGCCTGAGCGCCACCTCCTGTGCACACATAGCATGTAGTCAGCAACTGCCACTACCACCTGCACCGTGCTGGTGCGAGGGGAGGATGTGATCTTGGAGGTGTAGCTCCTCCAGAGAGCACACACAACACAACACAGAGCCAGGACTGTGGCTGTGGCTGCTTTACACTGCAGGGTGTTTGCTCCACTGATTGGATATGAGTGATAAACCTCTACCTATTTCCAGTGAATTTGATGGTACAGTTCCTGCAGTTTTGGTAGCAGAAAGCGTTGTTCTTTTTACTCACACAAGCTTGTGCATGTGTGCACATGCACACATACAGATTTTTTATCTCTGCACACCATCAGTGCCGATGCAGAAGGATATCCCCTGCCTCCCTGTCCTTACCCCTGCTCAGGGAAAGGGATGAAAGGGCCCCTTGACTCTTAGCAACCATGAGGTCCCCACAGAAGAGGAGTGCTGCAGTGGGTTACACCTGCTCGGTCCTGGCTATTTGCTTGCAGCTGAAGAGGAGCAAGGCTGAGCGGAGGCCACTTGTATGGGTTCACTCAGTGCTTTCAGTTACCAGCTGCAAGCAAGGAAGTGTAGTTTGATGCGCAGAAGGTAGTAACTAACATCTGTTTTCTGATAAAATCTTGGATGCAGAGTGATGGAAACTGGTAAGGCCAAGAGTCTCCAGTAGCCAAAAAGGGCTGTTATATAAAACCACTCTTTAGAATATTATTTCACTCTAAAGTCTTGCATGGTTGTGGGGATTTCTTTGCTATTTCAAAATAGTAAAATTGCCCAGTTCCCTGCTGTTTGAGTTATGTCATAGCTGCACACACTGGTAAATTACTCAATTTTCTTTGTACTGGTTCTTCTCAACTGCAATAAGGAGCACAGAAAAAGCATCTCAAACATGTTTGAATCTGTGATTTAACAGGAGAAAGAGCAGTTAAGAGGGAAGCCTGTTGGTTTGATTGCCTCACTAGCCAGTTGTGATAGACTGGCTCATCACAGCACAGTGGGGTCCCTGTAAAGACATTTCCAAACGCAAACTGCTGAACAAGTTGTTTTGTTGTTAGTTCTTTTCAGAATGATTCTGGGGTTTGTTTCTTGGACTTGGGACTGTATGAAATTTTGGTGAATGTTAGCAGCTGCTGCTAATTAATCTTCATAATGAAGTCTAGCTCGTTTAATGAAGTACACTATGTTTTCTTCTTTGGGGGAAAAAAGAAGTATGTTTGCACTTAAAATAAAATTGCAAGGAAAAATGAATGTTTCTTAACGTAGGCTGTGCCAGTCAGGCCTAGCATTCAAGCTCTCTTCAACCTAAATGTTCTCATACTGCAATATCACCAGCCATCCACATAGCCTCTGGGCTTCAATTGGCTTCTGTAGGACCAGCACATTTCTCCTTGCAGGATATGGACCTGTAGTATACTGAATATTCACTATTCTATAAGAGTGTGCGTGCTTTAAGTTTAACAGTTTAGTATTAGACTTGTTAAGCTTCTTTCACTGTTAAGTTACTGTCTGTCTATAAGACAGACCAAGCAGGCTTGACAAACTATTACTGTAACTTCAGAGAAAGGTATGCTGAATAAGTTGTTTGGATATTTTAGCTTCATTTCCAACTCCAACTTTAAAGAAAAAAACCCCTCTAAGTTACTTTCAATGTCAACTCTCTGAATGTTACTGCTGTATCAGAGGATATGTATGCTTTAATGGGATTCCCAGAAATACTGTCTTCTGGCATGAGTACCTCCTGTGATGCAAAATGTGATTGATGACGATTTTGTTTGAAATGCCTATGAATAAGCTGAGTGTTCTGGGGGATGATAACAGATAACAGGTTTCTCCTTGCCAGGAAGTTTTTGCATAATATATTGTTCTTTGACTGCTTTTCTAACATTACCTTTTGAGAAATGTAAAGTTGAACAGGTCTGTCTTTGAGCTGATACAAGAATTCTCCTCAAAAGGTACCAAGACACTACATCTTGTAGAAAAAGTGTACTCTTCTTTTAATGGCCTCTTGTGAAATAATTTTGTAAGGTTTTCATATTTGTGCTTAATACAGCATACAAAATGTATTAATCTGTGTGCTCGTTTTGACATGATATATTGTGCATGAATAAAAACTGATTCAGTTGCTTTGCTTGCTCACGTTTATCATATATCCATACTTTCCATATTTCATGTATGACATATGCTTCTTAAAATCATTTCATGTAAGTTTTAGTTCAGTTTTTACCCAACAAAAGGAATATCGCATGAGAAAGAAATGCAAAAGTTCCTTTTCTTTATTTATTTTTATTATTTTTTTAAAATATTGACTCAGAAAAGCTCTTGCTCTTATTGGCTTTGTGAGTGTGAAGCATATCCGAATTGTGCATGGGAGATACAGATTTGAATTTATTCCAGTTGCTTCACAGTTTGCACATCAATTGCCTGTCACTTAAAGGAATTTTGGGTTCTGCATGAAATAGTTCTAAGTGGTTTAAAAAAAAGATTTTAGCTCTATAATGTCATTTTACGCAACTTTATATTTTGTATAGGTTCAATATCTGAATAGAACAACAGAAATTATTAAAAGGATAATTCTAATAGTTGCGCAAAGCAGAGACATACCTAAACAGGCAAAATAGAACTGTTACGAATATTTCAGAAGTAGCACATCAGAAAGTCAATAGGAAGTAGGAGAAGAAATTTTGATGTGGCTTTATTTTTACCTTATGCATTCCTTCTTTGTGTTTTCTGTTCTTCATTGTTTGCAGATTTGGTTGCTATGTGCCTTCTGTCTTTCATTTCATGTTGCTTTTTGGTTTGGACCAGTCATCAGTATATGGCTCATTCCTATTTTTTTCTTTCCTTTTTTAAATCTTCTTTTGCCTCCTTCATCCTAACTCATGCAAACAGTTGTACTTGCTTTTTGTAATATTACAACGTTTACTGACCAATTTTCTTCTCTGGTCTCTCTGTTTTTCAATCATTTTTGTTGATTTTTATGTTTGATTTTGATTTAACAATTTAAGAAACAGTTGAACGGAGTGCAGGAGCAACAAGATCCCTACCTGCTACTTACTCATACAAGCCATTCTTTTCAACACGGCCATATCAGTCATGGACAACAGCTCCAATTACAGTGCCTGGGCAAACCAAATCAGGCTTCACTTCCTTATCAAGCTCTTCCTCTAACACTCCTACAGCTTCCCCATTAAAATCAATATGGTCTGTTTCTTCTGCTTCTCCAATCAAATCCACCTTAGGAGCTTCTACCACATCTTCAGTTAAATCTGTTAGCGATGTAGCATCTCCGATTAGATCATTTCGGACAATCTCTTCACCGATAAAAACTGTGGTATCACAGCCTCCATACAATATACAGGTTACTTCAGGCTCTTTCGTCAGAGCTCCCGCAGTCACAGAAGCTGCTAGTCTAAAAGGGCTGGCATCCACTACCACATTCCCCCCTCGGACATCTCCAGTGACTACAGCAGGATCTCTCTTGGAGAGATCATCCATAACCATGACGCCTCCAGCATCCCCCAAATCCAACATTAACATGTACTCTTCAAGTTTGCCACTTAAATCGGTCATCACATCAGCATCTTCACTTTTATCGTCCCCTCTAAAGTCAGTGGTGTCACCTGCTAAGGCAGCAGTTGATGCTGTTTCACCCTCTAAAGTCATGATGGCCTCGTCTCTCTCGTCGCCAGCAAAACATGTAGCTGGGCACACAGATGTACCATTGCTTAATGGATCTGTGTCACCTTTGAAATACCCACCTTCTGTCAACATAATAAATGGATCCAAGGCTGCAGCTGTTTTTCAAGACAAGATCGCTGCAGCTGCACATTCTGCAAGTTGTGCTGCTAATGCAGTTGCTGACACAGCTGAGAGAGTGTTTTCAACAGCTACAACAATGTCATTTTCTCCACTCAGGTCATTTGTGTCTTCAGCACCATCAGCTTTCCAGTCAATGAGAACTCCTCCTGCAGGTGCTTTGTACACAGCCCTTGGGTCAATATCTGCAACTACCTCATCAGTAACTTCATCAACAATAACAGTGCCAGTATATTCTGTAGTCAATGTTTTGTCTGAACCAGCGTTAAAGAAGCTCCCAGAGTCGTCTTCACTTACAAAATCAGCTGCTGCGTTACTGTCACCTATTAAAACATTGACTACAGAGGCACGCACACAGCCTCCCTTTAATCGAACTTCATCTCCAATAAAATCATCCTTGTTTTTAGCACCCTCTGCTCTAAAATTGCCCACGCCATCTTCTTTATCCTCCAGTCAGGAGATACTGAAAGATGTTGCTGAAATGAAAGAGGATCTAATAAGAATGACTGCAATATTGCAGACAGATGTCACAGAGGACAAACCGTTCC
Organism: Elanus axillaris; assembly: GCA_026212715.1. NCBI lineage: Eukaryota > Metazoa > Chordata > Aves > Accipitriformes > Accipitridae > Elanus > Elanus axillaris. The sequence goes on from JANZLQ010000100.1 coordinate 9,300,731, forward strand.
AACCTGAGATACAAAAAGAGGGTAGAATTGATGATGAAGAGCCCTTTAAAATTGTTGAGAAAGTAAAAGAGGACTTAGTAAAAGTTAGTGAGATTCTGAAAAAAGATGTGTGTTTAGAAAGTAAAGGGTCGGCTAAAGTATCCAAAAGTGACCAAGGACACCTGTCTGAGGATGACTGGGTAGAGTTCAGTACAGACGAGATTGATGAAGCGAGACAGCAAGCTTTGACGAGTCCTCCTGTATCTGTTCCAGAGAAGGTCCAAATTAAAACTAAAACCATGTCGGAAAAGGATTATAGCTTGTCAAAAGTTATTGATTACTTAGCAAATGATATCGGTAGCAGTTCATTAACAAACATAAAGTACAAGTTTGAAGAGGGGAAAAAAGAAGGTGAAGAGAGACAAAAACGCATTTTAAAACCAGCTATTGCTTTGCAGGAACATAAACTTAAAATGCCTCCAGCCTCCATGAGGCCTTCAACATCAGAAAAGGAGTTATGTAAATTTGCAGATTCCTTTTTTGGAACAGATACTATTTTAGAGTCTCCAGATGACTTTTCTCAACATGATCAAGATAAAAGTCCCTTATCTGACAGTGGCTTTGAAACGAGGAGTGAAAAGACACCTTCTGCCCCACAAAGTGCTGAAAGCACAGGGCCAAAACCACTTTTCCATGATGTACCCATCCCTCCCGTCATTACAGAAACAAGAACTGAAGTAGTTCATGTTATCCGCAGCTATGAACCATCGTCCGAAGAAATTCCAGAGCAGAAAGCAGAGGAGCTACCAGCCTCGAAACCTACCCCTACGTTTATGGAGCTGGAGCAAAAACCTGCTGGATCTATTAAAGAGAAGGTTAAAGCTTTTCAAATGAAAGCCAGCAGCAGTGAAGAAGATGACCATAAGTGTGTCCTTAGTAAAGGTGTCCGAGTAAAAGAAGAAACTCACATCACTACGACAACTAGGATGGTTTATCATAAACCTCCATGCACTGAAAGCACATCTGAAAGAATTGAGGAAACAATGTCTGTTCATGACATAATGAAAGCCTTTCAGTCTGGACGTGACCCTTCCAAAGAACTGGCAGGTCTGTTTGAACATAAATCATCAGTAACGTCCGATGTTAGCAAGTCTGCTGAAACTTCACCACAACATGCAGAGAAGGACAGCAAAATGACACCCAAACTGGAGCGAATAATAGAGGTCCATATTGAAAAAGGTAATCAGGCTGAACCTACTGAAGTCATTATTAGAGAAACAAAAAAGCATCCAGAAAAAGAAATGTATGTATATCAGAAAGACTTACCTCGGGGAGATATTAACTTAAAAGAGTTGGAAAAACATGATGCTTTTCCTTGTTCAGATGAACAAGGTCAGCAAGAAGAAGAGGAGCTCACGGCTGAAGAGTCACTTCCTTCTTACCTGGAATCCTCTAGAGTTAACACTCCCGTGTCCCAGGAAGAAGACAGTCGCCCTAGTTCTGCTCAACTCATGTCTGATGACTCTTACAAAACACTGAAGCTTTTGAGTCAGCACTCAATAGAATACCATGATGATGAGTTGTCAGAACTAAGAGGGGAGTCTTACAGGTTTGCTGAGAAAATGCTTCTTTCAGAAAAGCTAGATGTGTCTCATTCTGATACTGAGGAGTCAGTTACTGACCATGCTCTACCCCTTAGTGCAGAGTTACAGGGGTCTGATAAACGATGCAGAGAAAAAATAGCTACTGCCCCCAAAAAAGAGATTCTCTCCAAAATCTATAAAGATGTATCTGAAAATGGTGTAGGTAAAATGTCTAAAGATGATCATTATGATAAAGTGACAGTGTTACACTACACTGGAGATGTTAGTAGTCCAAAACATGCGATGTGGATGCGCTTTACTGAGGACAGATTAGACAGAGGTAGAGAAAAGTTGATGTATGAAGACAGGGTGGACAGGACTGTTAAAGAGGCAGAAGAAAAACTGACTGAAGTATCACAGTTTTTTCGGGATAAAACAGAGAAGTTGAATGATGAGCTACAGTCTCCAGAGAAAAAGCAGCATAAAAAAAATGGCAAAGAAATACATTCTAGCCAGAGCTCTGCCAGCAGCAGCCCTGAGAAAGTTCTGCTCTCTGAATTACCATCATCCGGTGACGAATGGAATAAGGTGAAGCAGTATGCACATGATGGGAAATGCTTTCCCAAGGTGGATGAAAGAAGAGCATCCAGTTTGCCCAGCAGCCCTGAAAAAAGGATATTTGTGCAACCTGCAGAGGACTCTAAACAAACTATGGAACACAAAGGAAGTGCTCCGCAGACTGGAGTACCTGAGGTTTCACAGACTGGATTTCAGCTGAAGCAATCAAAGCTCAGTTCCATTAGGCTTAAATTTGAACAAAGTATAAGTCCAAGGAGTAAGGACGTAACTCAAGAAGACAAAAAGCTGGATGGTCAGTCCAAAATTCCAGTAAAGAAATTGCAGGAAAGTAAGTTACCAGTGTATCAGTTTTACTCCAGAGAGAAACACGCAAAGCAAGTAGAGGTCATTGATGGGAGCACAGCTTTACAGAAAGAGGTGAAAATACAGGAAGATTTTGTTCCAGGTAAAGGGAAAGCTATTGAAGACTTCCGTGCTTCAGACACACCAAGCCAAAGAACTGAGATGAGCAAAGGCGTGCCAGAACACTTTTCAGAACCACTGGCAAAAGACCTGGCGTATGGCTCAGACTTACCAATGAAGGGACAATGGGACAAAAAAATCTACAGGACATGGGAAAGTCCTGGAACTTCTAATCATAAAACACAAAAAGAAAAACTTTCACATGTGCTGGTTCCAGATACAGTAAAAGAAAACCATGTTGAGCATGCCGAAGCTAAAACTGACAAAAAAAGTGAATTTATCACTGTGACAGAGCACAAACTGGCAGCAAATGGAATTCATTCAGAAGAAGTGAAGGAACTGACTGTCAAATCTCCCTCAAAAAGGGTTTTATACAGAGAATTTGTTGTCAGGGAGGGGGAACATAATGGTGAAGTGGCTGATAAAATATCCAAAAGGAAAGAAGAAATTGCTGTGTCCCATATTCCAGTCAGAATTGTTGAGGAGAAGAGAACCACACTTGATGGTGTCTATGAACTTGCAGCTAAAGTATCCCAATCAGCTGTGATTAAGGAGAAAGTTGAGAGGCAGATTGATTATGTGGAAGATGAAAAAATAAAGCATTCAGAAATCAGAAAAGTTACCAAGCAGCAGAGCTCAATAGGTCTAAGTCCTCCTGCTGAGGAAATGGAGATATCCCCTAGCAAATCACCAGATTCTTTAGAATGTAGTCCAGGAAAGGAATTTCCTTCGAGTGAGTTAGTTGACCCCAGTGCCAGTGATTATTTGGATAAAGTTGCACCACTAGTAAGCACTGAGGGAGTAAAAGAAATTAAGACCTTACCTGTTTACGTCAGTTTTGTTCAAGTAGGAAAACAATATGAGAAAGAGGTGCAACAAGGAAATATTAAAAAAATTGTCAGTCAGGAGAGTAAGACAGTACAAGAGACAAGGGGGACATTTTACACTGCTAGACAGCAAAAACAACCTCCTTCTCCACAAGGTAGTCCAGAAGATGACACACTAGAACAAGTGTCCTTTATAGATAGCTCTGGTAAAAGCCCTTTAACACCAGAAACACCAAGTTCAGAGGAAGTGAGTTATGAGTTTACGTCTAAAACACCCGACTCACTAATAGCTTATATCCCAGGCAAGCCCAGTCCTATACCTGAGGTATCTGAGGAATCAGAGGAGGAAGCAGAGGCTAAGTCAACATCTGTAAAACAGGCCGAGGTTGAGGAATCACAGACTGACAAAGCATTACCTAATCATATAAATAAGGACTCTAACAAAAGACCCAAAGGTAACAGAGTTGCCTACATTGAATTCCCTCCTCCTCCACCACTGGATGCAGATCAAGGCGAGTCAGAAAAGAAGCCTCATTATTCCACTGAAAGTGAAATGGAGATGACAGAAGTGAACTTGCAAGATGAACATGACAAATGTCAACTGGCTGAACCTGTCATAAGAGTACAGCCACCATCTCCTGTGCCACCGGGAGCAGATGTCAGTGACTCCAGTGATGATGAATCTCTCTATCAACCCATTCCACTTAAAAAGTATACATTCAAACTGAAAGAACTGGAAGATGACCAGAAAGAAACCTCAAAACCCAGAGGCCCTGAAAAGATTGAGAAACAGAAAGAGTTAGGACATCCCACTTCTGGGAAACCTAATGAGTTTGACATTGGGCTTGATTCACCCCAGAATGATGTAGTGCAAAATGGGAGTAACAATGACCAGTCTGTCACAGAGTGTTCCATAGCAACCACTGCAGAATTCTCCCATGATACTGATGCGACCGAGATTGACTCTCTTGACGGTTATGATTTGCAAGATGAAGATGATGGTTTAACTGAGAGTGATTCTAAACTTGCAGGTCCGGCAGTTGAAACCAAAAAGGACGTATGGACTACAGAAGGCATTCTAAAGCAGACTGATCGCTGCTTTAGCCAGAGTAAGCTTGAAGTCATTGAGGAGGAAGGCAAGGTAGGCCCTGAAGAAGACAAGGCACCTTCCAAGGGTCCAGCTTCTGAAAAAGCCGGAGATAAGAGTGAACAGAAGTCAGGGGCGCAGTTTTTCACTTTGGAAGGCAGACACCCTGACAGGACTGTATTTCCTGATACATATTTCAGTTACAAAGTAGATGAAGAATTTGCAACACCTTTCAAAACGGTGGCCACCAAGAGTCTAGATTTTGATCCGTGGTCCAATAACCGAGGTGATGATGAAGTGTTTGAGACTAAATCAAGGGATGATGAGGCTAAGCCATTTGGTCTGGCAGTGGAAGACAGATCTCAAGCAACAACACCTGATACAACTCCAGCCAGAACTCCAACAGATGAAAGTACGCCAACTAGCGAGCCCAACCCCTTCCCATTTCATGAAGGGAAGATGTTTGAGATGACTCGCAGTGGTGCAATTGACATGAGCAAGAGGGATTTTGTTGAAGAAAGACTCCAATTTTTTCAGATTGGTGAGCATACTTCTGAAGGGAAGTCAGGGGACAAGGGGGAAGGGGATAAAAGTACAGTCACTGCCATCACACAGCCACAGGCAGGGGACAACACTGTAGAAACAAACTTAGAGAGACCAGTAGAAACAACAGCAGTTGAACATAAGCCCATCATCCAGGCCAGTGGAGATTGCATGGAACAAACACTTGGTAGTAACTCACTGGAAAAATCATCGGCAGCGGTAAATGCTTCTAAAGTTGATCCCAAATTGCGCACACCAATTAAAATGGGAATTTCTGCTTCCACCATGACTCTGAAGAAAGATGGCCCTGGCGAAGTGACAGATAAGATAGAAGCTGTGATGCCAAGTGGTCAGGGATTAGAAAATGAAACTGTAGCAGTGATTGCGAGTTCAGCTTCTAGCCAGACAAGCTGTAGGCAAACAGAAAACACTGATTTTCCAAAAGATAATTTTAATAACAACAACAATTTGGATTCATCTGCTGTCCCTACAGATGATATTACCTGTAATATAGTGCTAAAAGAACATTTGGAACCGAAATGTTCCCTCCAGAAAGCTAATCAAGCAAAAAGCACTTCAGGAAAAGGTACAGGGACAACACAAGGACACAGAGTGAGAGATAAGCAAAAACCACACGGAGAGCAGCAAAAGTCAACAGAGTTGGTAGGGGCTAGAGGAAAATCAAAGCTTCCTGTAAAGGCCAGCTCAGTAAAAGAAGTCTTTTCACAAAATAATCTCCAAAGCAATACAGGGAGTAAAGTGAGAGGGGCTAGTAAGCCTGACAAAGCAAAACAAAATAATTCTTCTCCCTGTCTAGAAGCAAGGTCTAGGATTCCTGTAAAAAATACACATAGGAGTAATCTAGCTAGAAGAACTCCAGCCCTGCCAAAACAAGAGCAGGTAGAGAAAGAAAAACCAAAACAGCTTCCTTCTAAATTGCCAGTAAAGGTAAGATCTACCTCCGTCACCATGACAACAGTTAAAGTAAGAAAAAATCAGCTTAGGGAGGTATGTAAACATTCTATTGAATATTTTAAGGGAATTAGCGGTGAGACATTAAAGCTTGTGGATCGTCTATCTGATGAAGAGAAAAAGATGCAGTCAGAGGTCTCTGATGATGAAGAAGACAGTACATCAAAGAACACATCTTTATCAGAAGCTACTCAAGTTTACCAGCCTTCCATTACATCGAAGTCTGCTAGAGACATGAGAACAGAGGCAGCATCTATAAAATCAAAGAGTGAAAAGGCCGACAGTGAGAGGAGGAGGAGTAAGAGGACTGGTGAGAATGAAGGCAGTCAGGTTTCTGGAGCTCTCATGGCTCACCTCGTGGAGATCAAGCCTAGTTTGTAAAACTTTCAACTTGTTGATCCTAGTGCATGAACTGTTGTGATTGCCTGTGGAGTGACTTAACTTTAGTTCTCATTCTGTCATTGTCATCTGTATGTGCTGTCTTATACTCTTCTTTCTTCCTTCAAACAAATCCTGTACTGTAGAAAGCTAGTGAAGCATGCCGAAGACATTCATGTAACTCAAAAATTGATGTAACTCAGAAATTGAAAGATTTCTTTTGTGACAGCAGATTTATTCTGTCAAAGTAGAGAAAGTAGATGATAATCTGGTCTTGGTGGTTTCCACCAGTAATTGAACAACTTGTGTACAGTCTAGATTGTCAGCACAGCATGTTTGGTTTCATTACACGACGTCATGTAGTTTGACATTTGGCTTTACACAGGTGAAAATCTAAAAGCTGTGAAAAAAATTCGCTTTGTAGGTTATTAGGACACACAACCATTCTAGTAAACAATAGAAGCACCAGCAACTTAGTCAAATTAAAGCTATTATTTATAATAAACTATTGTCCGGTTTTGTGGTTTTCTGTGCAAAACCTTTTTAATCAAGAAATTGTAAATCACAGGTCCACAGAGTCCATGTGAACGGACAGATATAAGGATGGCAATTGTAGCTGATCACCTAGGACTTAGCTGGACAGGTAAGCTTTTCTGCTTTAATATTGAAATTGGTCTTTGCTATTACATTTTCAGGTAGTCTTTTACCAAAAGCCACAGCCAGGCTGCATCAGGCTCTTGCAAATTCAGTGAGCCCAGCCTCCCAAAACATGCAACAACATGCCTAATAGGAAATTATCCCTGATAGGAAATTATCACATGGTCTTGCAATAAATCAAATAGAAACTCATAGGGAAAATAGCTAAAATGGTTCTTCTCTCAAGATGTTCACCCAAGGAGTTGAGAGGATCTATCTGCTCAGGCTGTGGGCTCCCTCTGTATCTGGACAGCAGTTTCCCCAGAGCCCTGGAGGTTTCAGGGACCCCAGCAGTGCCCCAGCAAGTCGGTGCCATGTAGGGGGTTATCTAACTGTGTGTCCACCGTACCTCCATGTGTTGATGGGCAGAGCTGGCCCTTCCTGGGCTTACAGCTGCAGCAGCCAGCTCTCCCCAGGTGTAGGTGACAATAGCACCAGTGCTGACCTGCACAGCAAGGTCACAAAGGAGTGACAGTCACCAGAAAAAACATTTTATAAGTAAGTGGTGATATAGTCTTCACAGAGGTTTTTTTCGCCATGTTTAAATGGCTTACTGAGTATAAATATGATAATAGCTCACAGAGATTATTGAAATTCAAAATTGTGTCTGTCTTAGGAAATTAAAAGTTTGAGTATATAATGCCATGTTCATCGTTGTCTGTAAAGTTTGTGTCAGGTAGTTTTGTTGACATTTGTGTGATCCAAGAAAGATAATATTTTTAAGCCTGACAGGATGATTGAGGGATTTATGCTTTCTTTGGTGTTTCTATTGTTGTTTTCTTTTCTTTGCTTTTTTTTTTTCTTTATAGAACTGGCAAGAGAACTGAATTTTTCTGTGGATGAAATAAATCAAATCCGAGTAGAAAACCCAAATTCTCTTATTGCTCAAAGCTTCATGTTATTAAAAAAATGGGTTACCAGAGATGGGAAAAATGCTACAAGTAAGTTCAAGTAGTTACTTTTGTTGTTTGTAAGTTATAGCCCATTTCATCTATTGCCTGAGCTAAATAGGTTAAGTTGAAGAAAACATTATGAATGTATTTCGCAAACCACTGATGGAAAAAAAAGTTTCAATTACATTTTTACCAGAAGTCATAAAGTGTCATATTTATTCAGTATATATGCAGAAGGAAATAATCTGTTCTCCACATCCATAACTGATGGGACAAGCAATGAACTTAAATTCTGGTAAAGAGAATATTAGGGAAAACTTTCCAATAGCAAGGACTGTGGAACATGGAAATAAGCTGCCTGGAAATGTTAGGTAGTCTTGCAGTATTATAGGTCATAAGAAAAGCCTAAACCTCTTTCTGTGAGGAGTGATAGAGACACTGATTCTGCGCTGATTCTGCCAGTTTTATCTGTGCGTTTCACTTGAATTACTTAAACTGAAACTGAGGTTTTGATTTTTGTGTTAGGTCAATGGTGCTCATTACCATTCTCTAATCCACGCACTCCTGCACAGTATTTGAGTCTGCTTTGATCTCTTTCACTGTAAAAGTAATTTCCAGTGTACGGTGTTCTTACAACAAGATTACTGTAAATGAGATTTCACAATGTACTGCATGAATAGCCTTACATGCATTATTACCTACATGGCTACCTATTCTGTTGTTCCTCGAAACAGAATGGTAAAAGGATTTTTACACTCCCTTTATGCTCCAGTAAAAGGATATTTTCTTTCAGTAGTAAGTAAATACATTCTTTAAGAACTGTCTGACTTTATTCTTTGTGCCTTTTGTGTTGTAATATCATTATATATATTATATATATTATATATATATATTCCCTTGGGGGTGAAGGAAGACTCTTAATAGATGTATATCTTGAATAAGTAGGCAGCAGTACAACTACTTAGACAAATGAGATGGGGTTTGCTAGAATCAAAGGCATTGGGACAGAAATATATGCCAGCAATTTATAATTAGTACAATGTGAATGGAATTGAGAAAGATGATTACATGGTTTTGCAATGCTGAACTTTTTTCTGACATGTCTTATTTGTTTTTCAGCTGATGCCTTAACTTCTGTATTGACAAAAATTAATCGAATAGATATTGTGACCCTGTTGGAAGGACCAATATTTGATTATGGAAATATTTCAGGCACCAGAAGTTTTGCAGATGAAAATAACGTTTTTCATGATCCCATTGATGGTAATTGAATTCTATGGTCATATTTAGTTCAGTGGCATGTCCAATAGGACAATAACATTGTATAAACTACTCTTTAAATAAGACTGTAAGTTCTACAGAAATAACTGTTTTTAATGTGAAGGGTTTTTCTACTCCTAAAGCATGCTCATGGTACAGCGTGCAGGCTGCACATTCATATCTCGGACAATAAGCCCAGGATCCCACAAACGTATGCCTGAGTAAGCTTGTTCCCACCAGCCTTGGTGTCAGTTGACAAGACCTGCATATTTTTCTCCTGCAGTAGTTGTTCTTTGAGGCTTGCCCATGTATATTTTTAATGTACTTGGTATTGCATGCTTTCCAAGTTACCTGGAAATGTATATATATTCTTTGACTTCCTGTCTAGATAAGTAACAGTAAGAATTCTTGGGGAAAAAAAAAGAAGGAAGAGCAAGGAAAAAAAGTACTTAGTAATTGCATAGAGTACATTAATGTACAATTTACTACCAAGCCTCTTTGAGACAAGTGAACATCAACTACTTTGTGATTTTCACTTGGACTGTTTCTACAACAGCAGTAGAAAAATTAAAAAATGTTTTATTAGTGCATGAGAGAATATCTTTTTCAGTCTACTAATGGGTAAAATTGTGTAATAATTTGCACATGGAAGCTGTACCAACTGAGAACAGAATTGTGCGGGTTACTTTTGAGCCAGATTAAAAGGATAAACAAAGTTCTGCTTGTAAACCAGAATTGCCATAGGTAAACTTATTTCTCAGTATATTGACAATGCTAAATGTTGTTTTTTCTTCTTTTAAATGTTAGCTAACAGGCACTGGGTTGCTATATTCTTTACTTTGATTTTTGTCACATGTATCATAAATAGCTCTTAAATAAGATTTTTCTTTTGTAAGTAACATTTCCTTTGTTTTTGTGATTTGTTCAAGTATGTATTGGGCTTCCTCTGTATTTTATTTTAGTAGGACTTTCTTTCTTTGGAGCATATAAGCTCAATGTACCTCCATTATTGAGCAGCGTTGCTGGTCATTGCATCATTGCATTACAGAAATAATTTTCTGTTGACATTTTAAGAAAGTTGCTCTTGAAATGTTGATTGCGCCTTTTAATAGTAGCATCAATGTTTTTATGGAAAAAAATACGCTTCTCTGCAGTTGCTTTCTGTCTCTCCTCTTCTCTGAACCTTCCTCAAGCTTCCTTTCCTCACCAAGACCAGACCACCTTTGCCTTTCTCTCAGCTGATTCAGGAAACCAAAAACCAAACCCTGTTAATGCACCTCCCTTTGCAGGCAGCACAATGTCAAGTTAACCCCACAGCATGTATTTTTTTCCTTTTGTAGGTTACCCAACCTCTTATTTGCTGGAATGCGAACTTCAGATTTTGTTGTCATTTTTATGTGTATATTTAGTTTAATCCTTTTGTATAGTTCTCCCATGTTTTCATCAATATTTCTTTTATTTTCTCTCTTTATTTGAGCAGTGTATCTGATTGTACCCATGTCACCAAGATCACCTCACTCTCCAAGACCACCAAGATCTCCTTACTCATCACAGTCCTCTCACCTGTATAACTTTACTGTACCTGAAATATTCATATAGATCTCCCTTGTTGTGTTTCTGTTCTCTTATCCGTTAGCTTCCCTTTTTAGTTTTTTATCCTGCTGTGTATTTAGATCTACTATTCTTTAGTATCCTCATTAGGATCCATTTCTATTCCTCATTCTTTAACCATTCCATTCATATGGCTCTGTCGTTAAATTGGAGATATCTATTAGTAACATTGTATTTCTCGTATTGTGTATTTTTATATAAAAGTATATTAAAAATGTGGACCTGCTTTAGAAATAATATGTCCTGACAAACAAGTGGCTGTCCTATGTTATGATCTACTTCTGTCTTTAAACTCTATTTATTAAACTTCCAAATTAAAAAAGAAAAAGAAAAACTGGGAAAGGAAGGTTAACACAATATGGCTGCAAGAGATTGTATTGGATATAAAGGGACAGCCACCCCTTGTCCACATTTGATTTATTGCATGCTCATAAGACAGTCTGCTATAGCTTGAAAATGTTAAAATGGCTGCAAAACCAATTGCTGAAATCTTTACAGACTATTTACAAAATAGTCAAAAGTACTGACTTCACTGTACTATTCACTGGCAGTACTCATTTTTTGTTCCATCTGTTTAGGACAACTAAAGAAATCTCTCAGAACTGCATTTTTCTTATACACCTGCACCTCCTCATATGTTTCATACTTTATGTAGCTCATGAATCATTTGATGTTTGCATATTTGTTGCTCCATGCTTCATCCTAGTCAGTCCAAATGTGCTGTCTTCCTTAGGTTATCCCACCATTCAAGTGGAACTGGAAACTCCCACGGGGTTGCGCTTTATGCCGTCTACCCCTTTCCATCAGGATGATTTCTTTAGCGACACCTCTAGCCTAGAGTCACCCCTTAGAACTCCCAGTAGACTGAGTGACGTGTTAGTGACCTCCCAGGGACACGTAGATGGTACAGCAGCAGCACCACCAGTGGTGACTGAAGAAGACACTTCACTGGATGACAGCAAGCTCGATTTCTCAGTGCCTAGAGAAGGAACACCTAAAGATATTTCCATAGGCGAGAGCCAGTTGGAGGAAGTGGACCTTAAGGATTTTCCACGGTATCTTGGTAGTTATGGCGGGATATCAAAAGATGCTAAACAAAGGCAGAGTGAAGAGACTAGTAAAACAGGAGTAAGGACTGAACAGCCTGAGAGAGAAAAGTCTGGTACTGATGAGGAGATGACGGAAGAAAAGCTTAAATCTCTGTTTGAGGACATTCATCTGGAAGAAGGAGCTGAGTCTGAGGAGATGACGGAAGAAAGAGTATGGTCAATTCTTAAAGGTGTTCAACAAGCAGAACACGAAATGTCTTCAATTACAGGTTGGCAGCCTGACTCGTCAAGTGTCACTGAGCCATTGACATCGGGACGCAGAATAGGTGGTAGCCTGCTAGATCGCTTGGATGATAGGTGAGCACCTTTGTATAAGAGTGTGTGCGTGTGTGAGCAAGCCTTCCCATGCGGCTTTTACCTCCAGGAGTGTGTGTGTGTGAGCCTTCCCGTGCTGCTTTTACCTCCAGGAGTAGTGCTGAGGCTGCTGTTCTAACATATATATATATTTTTTTTTTTTTAAAGAAAAAGTAATAGTTGACCCAATTTGGCCTCAGACATGTTTGTCTTTTAAAATGTATATTTATCAGGTTTCATTCCTAATATAGGTATTTCAGAAGTAGTGGATAACATTACTTTTTGTTTTCTTTATCTTGTGTATTTCTATTTTTAATTAATCTAAGTGATATATATATATGTAACTGGAATCAAGGACTATAAAACATACATTATCTGAAACCAGACACTACATTACTCTTATTTCTCAAGTACCTTTTTAACAGCTATCCTTTTCATTGCATCTGTGCCTTTCCTCAGATAGTTGTTACTTTTTCCATAAGCCAATATTTAAATTGTCACTGGTTTTATACACTTACTTCAAGTGTGTTATGCCATGCTGATTTACTAAACTTTTAAAGAGATGAGTTACAAAGCATAAAAAGGTAAGAATAGTGATACCAAATCCATCTAGTCCCACATGTTGTCTCCCAGCAGTGACTGTAGAGGATGCTCAGGGAAGGAGGAGAGCGGACGTATACTCTGTTTTCCTCCAGTACTCTCCCAAGTGCCACTTGCTTTCAGCATGACCTGCTGAGATGGATGCTTTCTACATGTTTATCCTCAATGCATTTCTCTTGCATGAGCTTTTCCAGCCTCCCCTTGGATCTACTTAAACTTTCAACATTCACAGTATGTGTTGCAGTGTTCATTCAGCCTTACTGGTACCCACTGGGTGAAGAGCTCCTGCCTGCCTTTGTTTTGAATGTGGCTCCCATGATTACGAATTGAAGGAGCCAGGTCTGCGTGGGCTGTAAATCAGCAGAGAATGATTATTTGCAGAGAATGATTATTTGTCTGTCAGCAGTTTACATCCTTTGCAGCTTTGACTCAGGATGTTTTAAGGTTTCAGGTAGCATTAGATACTCTCTTACTGAATCCAGTGGGAATTCGGCCATTGATTTCAGCAAACTGCTTGTCTTTCAGGACTGTAAAGCACTCGATCCACTACTGATGTGATTTCTGTTGTTAAGCAAGCATTGTTATTCTGCATTTTATATTGTGTTAAATTAGTAAGACAGTTCACTTTAGAAGTAAAAGTGCTTCCTTGAGAAGATAACATATCAATTTCTAACTAGATTAATTTAATTTACTGTCTTCTGTAAGAGTTTTGCCAGCAAATACCTATCATATTTTCATGTGTACAGTCATAGTGCTCATCTGAAAGCAATCAAAAATGCAAAAGGGAAGAAAACTGTGCCTCAGAAGTGCAGGTTAAACCTATCCATAGGTAATCTGAGGCAACATTTTGGTCAGCTGTCTGTCTGGTGGTAACCTTCCTTGCCTCTGGCTTTGTGTATTGAAACTCTGAACTGTTTAAGGATTTATTTTCAGATAGCAATATTTTTTAAAGGGCATGGCTCATCTGGAGTATAGATATTGTACTTTGGGGGAAAAATAAAATAAACTGTTTGGTCGTTACTGGTAATTGCATGGTAACACATACTTTCATCACTTCCCTAGTTAGAGAGCAGGTTAAAGAATTAGTGCCTCAGGGATTTATCTCATGATTATACAAGGGAAGTGGTAGGCATCGTGTATTTTTCTTTCTCATTTTGCTTCCACCTGCCAAGTGGAAGGGGAATAACATAAAACATTTGACCTTGTTTCCAGTGTTCACCATATTCTTGTGGCTTCTGAAAAGATACCATGATGCAGAAGATAAGGCTATTAAATAGATCGAGGTTTGCAAGCTGAATTTAAAATTTTACTTTTTTCTGTCTGAAACACATGCTAAGATTGAAGGCTCAGTAAGAGGCTCGATGCTTTGCCCTTCTGCATGTGATTTCAGGACTGAATGGCTGTCTGTTCTCTTTTTCTTGTAGTTCGGACCAATGTAGGGATTCCGTTACCTCATACGTCAAAGGAGAAGCAGGGAAGCCAGAAACAAATGGAAGCCTATCTGAATCCACAGCAGAGGTGAAAGCTAAATCCTACATCCAGGAATCTTTAAATGATGTGGGAAGACAGAATGACAAAGAAGCCCTGAAAACAAAGCCCCAGATTTCAGCTGGTACCGATGAGCAAACATTATCATCAACAGCATATCAGAAATCTTTGGAAGAGACTAGCAAGCTAACAGCAGAAGGCAACAAAACATCTGTGCCTGTCAGTGTGAAGAAGATGAGCTGGAGTACTTCTGAGGATAGCAAGCCAAGAACAAGCATCCAAGAGGAGGAGGGAGCAGTAATGTCTGAACAGAAGGTACAGTATGTCCTGTAATAATTAACTGTGTGAGGAGTCCCTATTGCTTAACATAATTTTTTGTAAGACTTGTAACGTTGTTTGTGACAGGTTTTGGTTTTTTGTTTAATCGTTCTTTATGCCTTTTCTATTTATTGTTTAATCGTTCTTTATGCCTTTTCTATTTATTGTTAAATTAAGAAAAATTGAAGTTAGTGGCAATTATATTCTGCAGTGTGAATAGCATGAGGTGGAGTGGGGGTGGGCAGAGGAGACAAGCAGGGCTGTATAATCCTCTGCCTGTCTGGCCCTGAGCCCTGGAAGAGGTTAGAGCAGCTTCTGGGACCGCTGTCCTGTGTCGCTGGGGAACAGGCCTCTTCCCTGCCCTGACATACCACCTGTGCAAACAGTGCCATATAGCTCAGCTGTCCTCCATCTGTTTCCAGTAAGGTGATGCCACTGGTTTCCACTCTTTTTGTGACATTGAAGTGAGCAGAGAGATATAGGGACTCTTCGGCCACTATCCTGCTCCTTGTCCCCAACACCTCCTGCATTTTTTTACTCTGTTAATTTGCAGAAAAATAAATTTGGGGTAATATTTAATCTCCTCCTTACATTTTTTTGTTTCATGGCCTCATTCATCCCAACTCCAAAGTGCATCCAGCCAAGAGGAATCAAAAGATTTCCAAACATGTAGAGCACTTTTCCAGGTGGTGCCTCGCTCTTCTTAAAATACTGTGGAGAGTCTCCCCTTCATTTCTATCTACCTTGCCCGGCTTCCACATCCTTAACTGCAGAACTGCAGTTGTTTTCTGATGATTAAGGTTTTAATAACTTTCTCAGTTGCTTATATTTATTTCCCAGAAGTTTAAAAGTAAAGTACATTCAAAGAATGGCTTATAGCCCCATGGGTGCATGCACCTTGCACCCCAGCAGTGGGAGGGTTGCCACGGAATAGACCACAGGGCTGGCAGAGAACCAGGCTGAAAAAAGGAATTGCAGAGGCTCTTCTACATTCCTCTCTCTGCTGAGATTGTCTTTTCCCAGGCGTAATACGGGAGGAGATTATAACTTCTGGAAGCGAGGTATTTCAGTAGAATTGCTTCTACATGATATAGCGCTTTTTTTATTGTAGCACAATAAAAATGTTGGCTGTGGTGGGCTGCAATAAATCATTCAGGTTTAAATTAGTTCATTTTAAACGATTCTTTTGATTATACAACCCAGAGTTCTTTTATTAGATGGTAACATAATCAGTCTCAGCAGTTATGCAGCATATGATTGTTATTATTGTGTTATTAGTTCGTGACACCGTTGAAGCGGTGAAGATCTTTCCTAATGTTCACCAATTACTGCAATACTTTAAAAATGTAAGAAAGAGCCTTCTGCAAAGGCAGTTAAAGGCAGATAGCAGAGTTCCTTTAGCGTTGGTAGGCTTTGGGGCAGACCTCAGCCTGATATTATTATGATCCATTTAAAAGCAGGGATGAGCATAGATGCACACTGTAACATGCTGAGGGTGTGCAACAGTGCTGCACTTCCCCCTCTAGATTCTCATCAGTGAAAACATAAGTTGTCATCCACTTCTGTGTGCTCTTTACTTTTGGATATCCCATCTGGATTGGGAAGAAGAAGCACATGCTTTTCTTATGCATGCTTCTTGCACTACTTTTGCTTTATTTGGAAAGGGTGATAATCTTACCTTCTAAATAACAAGTTTTTTATAGACATGATCTTGGAATAAACTGGTATCAGAAAATAATGTCATTTCTAAATGTGGGTCTCTCACAAAGCCTGAATGGGTAACAAACTAGTGTTTGTTGGAATAACAACAAGAATTGCTTCTAATATCTTGTTGATATTTCTTCAAGAATATCTTCTAATTTAATTTGAAGTCAATAGTTTAGTTACTAACACAGTCCAATTCATGGACACTTCATGTGCTGTCATGAAAACAGAAAGAGAATTTCAACTGCAGTCTTTCTGCAAGGTGTTCTTCAGAAATGCTCCATAAAGAGAAAAGTGTGGAAGAAACAGATTTATTTTTGTGGAAAGAAAGGGGGAACAAAATAAAATTACTTCCTAAAGTAGAAGATTTTTTTCTGTGACCCATTGGGAAAGAGCTAAAAAGCAACAGTCATCTACCCGCAGGGTGAGGGATGCATCAGTGTTTTGGCACACAGTTTGCAACAAGAAATAAACTCAGACAATTGATATTGGGCTGCTGCCTGGTGATGTGGATGAAACAAATTGTTGGCCTCATCCCAAGTCCACGTAAATGCCCAAAAGTTTACAAAAGCAATGCGGTGACATTGTAGGCCATATAATTCTCTACAAATGCTCAAGCATCAGATTCCAATGATCTTTTTAAATGAGAGGAGCACAGCACAGTTGCTCTATTATCCCAAAGAGGGTGATGTCCACCATTGAAGCTATTTATTAAAAATAACTCTTCCTCCAAAACTTTTGTGCCCTCTGGGAATCTTCTGTTACTTCTTCAGGATAGGGTTGGATTATAATTTTCTTTGTATGTGTATTTGGCTTGTGTCAGAGGACAGCAGGAGACTTTACATGCAGATGTATACTATCATCCTGCCCTAAATGCTTTTTGTAATATAGTCCTTTTTTCTTCTCCACCAACCTCTGCCTACTCTTATTTTACACATCATTTCTGAGAAATGCTTCTTGTTTGGGATGTCTTGGGCCAGATTAAAAAAGCAAAACAGAAATGCAGTTAGCAATATCCACTGTTCATGACTTTAAAATCAGTTTGGGGCTGTCATTGAGTAATTACAGAGAAAAAATTTTGAAATTTCTCTATTCACAGAAAGGTTGGTATAGCCAAACATCATGTGAGGAGGGCCTCTGCCCTGTGTCTGTCACACACATAGGTATGAAGCCCTCTGCCAGGCATGTGCACACAGAGTTGCTCAGCGCCAAAGCCAAGGAGCTCCTTGGGTTTCGGAGGGGAAAACCCTGGGGCTGTCAGAGGGTGCCAGGATGGAGTAGACACCTGTGCATGGCTGTGACACCTCCTGGCACCAAGCTGAGACCAGTGTCAGGCTGTTCCCACTTGCCCTCAGCAGAGGTCTACCAGTTCCCTTCTTAAAAAATGCAGAATGATTGTGCTTCACACTACAGTTTTGCTACTTAAAAGCAGATAAATACTGAGCAGAAAAGACATTTACATGGAGAAGTTCTTCAAAATGCTTATTTGTAATCTTTGTGGACTCGCTCCACTGAATCTTCCTGCATGACTCTCTTCTTTCTTTATGAGGGAGTTCACTTCCCATACCTTGTGAATCCATACAGTTTGTTTGAAACATTAATTTTTGAGGAGAAAAAAGCAAGGAGTTATGACAAGGCTTTTTTGTACACAAAATTTTTAGCAAGTATGTAAGATTAAGAAATTCCACAGGTCAGATGCATTCCAAATACCATTTTCTAAGATTTAAGAGCTGCTGAGGTATTCCATACCTGGTATACTTATCAAGCTACAGCATGCCAAGGTGCAAAAAGGCCTCCTCCTGCCATATCCTCTAAGAGCAAAACTGCGAGTCATTATGTACATGACAGGGACAGGAAAACCACTGTCCATGATAACCTCTGTTTTCTTCTCCTAGTCCTGATCAGCATGTTCTGTCTTGCAAATGTGCTGTTCAAATGTACTAAAACTGCATTTATTAGGAATATAGTGACAGTGACAGTGAGATTGAGAGTGATTCAAGCTCAGATGAAGAGCAGAGAATTACTACAAGAGTTTATCGACGGCGGTTGATTCTGAAGGTATTTTGTGATTTGCATTCCTGAGGCCACATTGGCATGGACGTGGGTTTGGACTGCTGTGTGTCAGACTGCCAGTTTTGGCATACCAGAGTCCCTCTACTAGTGTGCTTTCCATTGCCAGTATGTATTTATAACCAATTCCTAGGTGGCCTTTCCTTGCTTAACCCAGAGGTTTATGGTTGTCTTCTGTTGGAAAACGACTGTGCTGCATGGCATGTTGTGTCCTTCACTGCCACTGTTTTGCATGGCATCTTAAAGACTATAGCTAGATGCAGTGTGTTGGTCTGATGTAGAGAAAAATGAACGGCAGAGAGATACGGGTGACAATTTTTTTCTTTTTTTTCTATTTTCTTAAAAATATTCTAAATTACAAGTTTTAAAATTGCAGGAACATACATGCGTGGGATATAGGAGAGATGAGCCATGTACTCTGGTAGAAACTTTTTGTCGTAAGTGCTTAATGTGTTCTGGAAAACCTCCTCAAAACAGCAGGTGATCCTGATTTAAAACCTACCAAAGTTAGTAAGAGTCTTTGTATTGCCTTCAGCAGGCTTTGTTTAGTATATTTATTTACAGATGACCTTTATTTACAGCATAATATACTTTATATATTGATAACGATGGCATAGTCATATAAATAATAGCATTTGCCCTCATATTTTTTCTTGTATGGTCATATATTATGGCTTTATTTGCCTGCAGCATATAGCATAAGAAAATAATTCTGCATTGGAAACCATTATGTTAATCCCTCAGTAACTTACAAGATTTATTAGATTCTTATTAGAAAATCATGTAGTCAAGCCATCAAAAAGACAGCCAGCCACCATAGTGCTGTTAGAGCACTAGCTGAATTTGCCTAAGATATAGTTGTTACTTTAGGAATGATTTGTGACACTCTGATTGCACATATCTATATTGCTGCTATTTGCATGCTTCGTGGAGAAGAGTATGCATACAGGCACCACACCTGTTGTGTAACATGGGTGGCAGATCGGCTGCTCTGCTACTGATCTGTCCAAGATACAGACACTTTTGGAAAAGGCAGGATAACATTTCTGACTGTCTTCACCCTGAATTTCTTCAGTATACTAGTCATGTTTCTGTTTGGGACAGGGCAGGAATTGCAAAAATGAGCTCAGTAGAAGTGGATATTTTGTCCAATAACTCATCTTTACAGACAAAACATGCTGCCTTCCATGAAAGGCCCTGGGCAGGTCTGCATATAACCCTTCATCAGTAATTCCCTCTGCAGAGAAGACGTGACTGGTCAGAAATAGGAATGTGGGGTTGTTTTTTTTTCAAATGGGGCAGGTAGCCTGTGGGTGATTACAGACCCCAGAATGCTGTAAGAGCGTTTCTGGTAAGACATAAAGTCTCCATGCACTGAAGGTTTTAAAGGCTGCATAGTTGGCCTGTGGCTGATGTCCCCCACCCAACTGATGTCTGAACTATTTTAGTGTCCACTGGTTTGGAGTCAGGAGATGTTGGAATAGAAAAGAGAAAGTATGTAAAAGGCAGCCTTCGCTTGCTTTTCAAGTACATCTGCTGTGTTTAGAGAAAGGCATAGAAAATTGTTTTTAAATGTGGTGGTATAATTTGGGGTTGAACTTTTAACAGAGCAATGGTAAAGCAGTGTATATAGTGTTGCAATCTGCAGCTAGTGCAGATGCAGTCGGGAGGGTGTGCTCTATGAGTGGAGGTGGCTGAACCTGCTCTGTTGGGAATGTATCTGATCCAAACTGGATTAGAGCTGTACCTGTCTCTTGATTAGAAAATACACATGATACTTATGCCATTTTCTGATAATTTATAGCTTCTTTTTTTTACCCCCACTCTGCATCTCAAGACAAGCTTAAAACAGAACAAGAAAAATGTTCAAAGTAGCAATCTTCAGGCCTTTTAGAGTTTGGTAGCGGGAAGAGTTTGATAGTGGAAACAACCACTCCAGCAAATACATTTTATCGTAAGGTTCATGAAATGGTGGTATGAAATAGAAGAATCAAACTTTAATGTTGGTGGAGATCTGGACTTTTAATTTCTGCACGTTCCTGGGAGCAGAGGTTCAGTTTGGGTGAACTGAAATCGCTGTGACAGCATGCACAAACTGAGGAACAGCTCCTCATTCAAGGAAGAGGTCTTCAGATACAGTGCTCAGAGGCATGGAGCAACATTCTCAGCAGGCAGAGTAAAAGTAACTCCTGTGCTTCTGCTGCAGGGTCCCGAGCCGCGCTCAGGAGGAGCTGGAGGCTCTCACCTGCCGGTGCCTGAGTGCCTGGCGAGCGGGTGCTCTGCCTGACCCCAGGCCCCGGCGCCCCTCTCTGAGGTTCATGCTGAGTGGGGCTGGCATCACTCGCACGTAGCAGTAGCGAGAGGGCAATCGGGCTCTCCTTCTGCTCCTGTGGTTTCTGACCTCGTGGCTAGCCAAACAGTTGTTAAGGTGCAATGCAGAGTAGGAGGCAGGGACATTCCCATCTCCCAGGCGTGAGCCTGCCACACTGTGACGCTGAAATGCCCCAGTGCTTATCTGCAGTCACACCTGGGCCAGGGGAGTACTTGTCCTCTACTCTCTTATCTTTATTTAGGAGCCAGCCCTAGAAATCTTTGTTGAGCTGGCATTCTCTGGAACAAAAACTGTTTTTAACATCTGAAAAACCTGGGCACAGGCGTCATAAATGGCTGGCAGCACCTTGCCTGTGCTGTCAGTCCTCTCTGCCAGCTTGTGCCAACTGCAGCAGCAGGGAGGGGACAAGGGTGCCCTTGGAGCCTCCGCTGGGGAGAGCCACACATGGGAGCTGCGTTGTTTTACTGCAGCCTATGTTCGTTACTGCCTGCGTGTTGCATTAAAGGCAACAGAGGTACTCACATAGCCTGCAGGCATGAAGTTTGGTAACGCCAAAACCTTGAGGATAAATTGAGTCCTGTGGAAAAAAGGCTTTGCTATGTGCCTCCACAGCTACCGTCAGGGCTGAATTGCTTCATTACCTTTGTTCTTCTTTCCCAACTTGTTTTTCCTTTCAGTGCTGTTCTGCATTATTGCTAACACTATTATTTCCATTTAACTGCTACCTTAGTTCTCTGTCCTGGCCCAAATATGGAGAAAGGCTTTTCTCTACCCTGGAGGTATTTTCCCAGCAGTCCAATAGCCGAGTCCTGTCAAGTGTTCAGCACTCTACTCTCAAGCACATTCCCATGGGATTTAGCACTTCAGAGGGCTGAGCCCATAAAACCAGACAAGCAAGGACTGATGCCCATTTCCACATGTAATAGGATCATATTCTAACCTCAAGGTAGTGCATATGTTTTTGGTTTTGTTTCCTTTCCCCTCTTCTGTTCACATGGTGGATTGATGGGATGGGGCATTGCAAAAGAAATGGGTTTTTATGGTAGCTCAGGAATGTGAGCAATTAGCACACAAGGGAAAAATAAGAGTGCTGCCACAATGTGCACATTCAGAGCCTGATCCAAAGCTCCTTTTATTCAGTCATGACAGAAATCAGTGTCTAATTTTTCATGCTTTTTCAGAGGTGGTTAAATCTTTTATGGGTACAAATTTTTGGCAAAAACTGTTTAGTAAAATTCTTGCCAAAAGGTTTATGGTAGAATTTTGTAATGGAAAATAAAAGAGATTTCTAAGCAGGGGTTATTAAAATATGATGTAATTTTGTGCCCTGTACTTTTGTTATTTCTTGCCAATTTTTGTTAAAGATTTATTTGTCTCTTTCCATGCATTTTGCCCATGAAACTGCCCGTTACTGATTGCAGAGGGTTTGGTTCAGCCTGCACTGGAAGAGTGGCATGGGAGCCTGAGCAGCAGTCAGTCAAAACTAGAACCAGCAGCTTTTACGATCTTACTATTCAGAGGAAACTTATTTATGGAAAGTGAAAATGTGGCCATCCTGCCGGTGAGAAGAATTAAGGGCCTGTGCCCCACATAAGGCAGATGGGAAGCATTTGCATTTGTGTATTCAGCTGGGCGCAGCCTCTCTGCTGCGGTCCCTGCCAGGCTGGGAGAGCTGCAGAATTGCTCTACTCCGTAAGCGTCTTCACCTCGGGAGGGATCGACAGGTTCGGAGCTGCCAGCCTCAGTAAGATAACACAGAGGTAAATTAAAACACAGACTACAAGTTCTGTTACAAGGTCTGTTTGTCATGCTGTCCTCCATGCAACAAGCAACAGACCTATGACCCAGCTCCCAGTATTGGACTATACTCTGCC
The DNA here is from genome assembly GCA_026212715.1 of Elanus axillaris. Lineage (NCBI taxonomy): Eukaryota > Metazoa > Chordata > Aves > Accipitriformes > Accipitridae > Elanus > Elanus axillaris. The sequence goes on from JANZLQ010000100.1 coordinate 9,323,390, forward strand.
CTATTTGAGGCACCATTGCCTTTCAGGTCTCCTTGGCTTGGCTGTTGGTTTGTTGTTGTGCCCCCCCACAGCCCCTCACCATGGCTTTAGCAATACATCTGCAAACAAGCAAGTACAGACTCAGCACAGGCACAGGCGGAGAGTCATGGCATCTGATTAACAAGGTCTCTCTGAGTAGGCAGAACTTACTGATGAAAATGACCTTAATGAAAGATGTTTGTTTCTACTGTCACTGCCACAGAGGCTTGAGACCCCAAAGAGACCAAGGCATAGCTGCTGTTTATGCATGACAAGAATGTGATCTCGAGACTGAAAGGATTATGTCTTGATGGTGGCTTAGGCCAGTAAGGGAAGAGGTCTGAGCGTTCTGTACAGCTCCTGTTCCCATTGCAGCATTGCCTCTGGTCTTTGGCAAAATTACATATTTAGTTTTTTTCCATCTTGCTTATTTCTGCCTGCTTTTAAATTCCTTTTTATCCATCTCGGTAAGAGGCATCCAGCCGCACCTTTTTTCTCCACTGTTACAACAACACTAGATGTATAGGAGGAATAAAAGGGACTATTATCCTTCTAGTAGCAAAACAAACATGAAAGAAAACCAGAGCTCTGACAAATCTGCAGTGAACTTTGGCACAATACTGCAGCACTGACTGTATAACTCTGTTTATCTGGAGGTCCCTGGGAACACCCGTAATCTGCAAATAACTGTTAAGAAATTCGGGAGAGCTGGCAGAAGACTTTGAGGAAGCTGCTTGTTGCTTCTCCTGCCCTGGAGAGCAGCAGAGAGAGGATACCAACTGGTTTTGGCAGGACTACACTCCAGCGAGCAGGGTGACATTAAAGCACTCTGCTTTGCAAAGCTTCCTGGCATGTTCTGGGGCTGAGGCAGCCTTTGTATGGTTTAGTCCCAGGGATATAACCGAGCTTCCAGTAATCGCGGTATTAGGTTTTCTCCCTGCCTTTCTAAAGCTCTTGGTATTGTGACAGTGATTTTGACGGGTCAAGGGTAAAATGAAGCCCACATAAGTATGATGCAGCAGAAGGAATTTTATTCTTTAGCTGTGACGCAGATGCAGCAGCTTTGTGTTTAAAAACAGCTTTTGTTGACAAGGTCATCTAATGTGCCATTCTAACCCAAAGCTGGTTTGAGATCTGACAAGTAAAACTGCTAGTGGGTAAGGTTTTTTTTCCCTAGCAAACATCCGTCTTTATAACTGCATAGGATTAGAAATGTCAGTAAATCAGATCTACCTCCTGCCAATTGTGAGCCCTCCTACAATTTGTTTAACTACCCACCAGCAAGAAAACTGTGAAAGCTGGATTTCATGCGTGCTGACTGCTGAGTAGTTAACAGCATTTATCCTTAAATTGTGCTTAAAGGAGCACATAGCTAATTAAAAACTAAGATTCACCATACCTTTAAAACTGCATTTTCTTCCAAGGGACATCTTTCAGTGCATCAATGCATTTTCCACTTTAAAGCTGAACACAGTAATTCTCACTAATTTGGTTTAAGGAATAACCTTGCTCATAGTGGCAGTAAGGAGTCAAAGGACCAACCAGTACATGCAAGTAGTATTGGTGTGCCAGGTAGTCTGGTGACCTTGCTACTGGCCATGTTGTTTTATTTCTGTTTTTCATGGGGTTTATTGTAGTGGCTCTGGAGACCCCATTCATGAAAGGGAACCTCTCCATACCTCTCTGCTCCATGTGGTGGGAGGGACATCTGGGCCAGGGTTCCCTCCTATCCCTTAGGGTATGGTGCTGCAGCCCGCTGGGGAGTCTCTGAGCCCATGGGTGGGAGGCCAGGAAAGAAACTATGCAGCTAATTCCCCATCTGCTATGCTTCTGATAAAAAGCATTAGGTCCCCGGAATCAGTATTTTCCCCCATTATGGCTAGGAAACCCCACAGGTTTCAGTTCCCAAAACCTTTACCCCGCCATCTCCCCCCTGCCGCAGCAGCAGTCCCTGTGACATTCTCGTTTCTGCTGTGTCGCTCATGAGAAAGGAAGGAGCAGGCTGCCGTCACTGGGGCCCCGCTCACCGCCGAGGCCAGCCTCTTACTTCCCTCCTCCTGCACGGAGCATGACATCGGTGCTTAGGCAAGTGTGTAATTTCTCCGGCCAGTGACCCCTCAGCCCGCAGAGTCCTTCTGGGAAACGAACTGTATGGGCCCAGCCCAGGTTCAGTCTGGAGGCTTCAGCAGCTGTTTGTTCTGCCGTGCTTCTTGTAGGGATGCCCCTGTTCCTAGGCCTGGGGACCTCAGCTAGGTCCCTTCAGCCCCAGGTGTATCTCGGACGCAAGACCTCATCCTTACGTCCCTATGCAATGACATCCGTCTGGCTGTGGAGCCTGGCCTTCTTTCAGTGATGCTTCCAGAAGCATCAAAGTTCAACAAGTTTTGCAGTTTATATATAGCCTATGAAAGCATGGGGAAAAAAACATGTAAAATGTCCCAAACTGTTGAATTATTTAATTGTCAAGTGGTAATTTCAATACAGCATTCACTATGAAACAAGCAAAAATTCTGCAGTTCTGAATAATGACAAATGCTGACCACCGGCTCAGTTAGTGGCAGACCTGCCCTCTGCTCCTTGGTACTCCCCTCTGGCTTCTGCCTGCTGCAGGCCCTCTCTCTAAAGCAAGGGAAATGGAAAAGCTTGGCTATAGAAAAAACCACAAATGGCTTGTAAACAGAAGGAAAGGTTCGTTTGGTTTAGAGCTTAGAAATAGCATACAAACCTAATGTTATAATGTACCTATTGAAAAAGCTGTGTTTGTAGGGAAAACAGTTAAAAAAATTAAACATGGCTTCACTGTATTTGTTCATTATAGAGCAGTGCCAGGAGCTTATGTAGACAACTGTGTAGCATACAGACCACAGTAAATAGGAATTATATTTGCCCTGTGCAGCTTAGTATGTGGAAGCACTATGAAAGCTTGATGTTGAGCTGTAATAATCTCATATATAAAATATTTTGTTGTTAATATTGATGTAATATGTTTTATACTATATTTCTTTCTGCTTCCTCCCTCTAGTTGCCATTTTTTTCCATAGTGGGTTGAGGGCAGGGGAAAACAGTTTTAAGGATTTGTTTGTTTGTTGGTTTAAAGGGTTATTCATTTATGTGTGGAAATTTTTCATATGTAGGCCAGCAACATTATGATTATATTTGCTTTATTTGTGTGAAATAAATAAGCACAGACGACATATTTTTGAAGCATCAAACACAGTCCTTGCTTCAGCACCCAGGTTTGGAAACATGACTTTATGAGATAAAATTGCCAAAGTTCTTCTGGAACATGAGTTCATGACTGCCAGCTAGCCTTAGACTCTAAAGTAATGTCATTTATTTATAATTTGAGCAATAATTCTTGTAGTGGTATTAAGTCACTAGCTTTTACATTTATTTACGCTGGTCCTATAAATTGCTGGTACTACAAGAAGCGATGGCTGGAGTGCTGCCGATCTCAGTAAGTCGTGCACCAGGCTGCTGAGGCTCCTTGGCAGGTCAGCAGCCATTACCTTGACAGGAAAATTGTCACGTAAGATACCTTTCTCCATTTTGTAGATGCTGAGAAGTCTTGTCTTTTGTGCGTGTGTTTAAGATCTTGTGTTTAGCAAGCTATAGGCAGAGCTGTCTTTTAAATCCCAAATTTCCCCCACCTTATTTTGGTGTTAGACCATGTGTCTGTGTGTGCTGGGCACTGAGAAGCTGTGAAAAGCTAATGGATGTCTGATTAGAGATTTTATCATCATGAATTTGTGCCTCTGTCTCATAGGACTCAGACTGACCACAAGATGATTTGTTACCCAGAGAGCTTCATGTCATGAATTAGTTAGTTAAGAACAATGTGCTGGAAGCTCACTACAGGCTTTAAGGACACAGTCTGTAGAATAAATGCACTAGTATTCGCATGCTAAATGAGCAAGGCTTTCATACTATTTGTGTGACATAAAGCAAACTTACATAAAGTTGAAGCTAGCATGTGCTTGTTGCTTGGATTGGTGTGGAAATATGTGTGGGTTTGGCAGAATATAGGCTATATTGCTAATCTTATAACACGTTCTTTAGGGTGAGGAAGCAAAAAACATTCCTGGTGAATCTGTAACAGAGGAGCAGTTTACCGACGAAGAAGGCAACGTCATCACAAGAAAAGTAATCATTAATTACATCACTGCTCTGAGTCTTTGCATTCAAGTAACTTCTTTTAACATACTTTTTCCTTTTAGAATCTAGGAAAAAAAAATTCGATCCTTTTCATGTATTGCTTCCCACAGATCACACGGAAGGTAGTAAGACGCGTTGTTATCCCCCATGAGAGGAAAGTTGGCGAAATGGTAATGGAATGGGGACTACTAGGAATTAACAGTAGATGCAGAGGATTGTGTTGACTGCTAGAAAGTGCTAAAGGGCTGGAGGTTTGCATTTAACAAGAAGCCTTGGCAAATTGCGGTGCTTGTGGCTATTGACAAGTCGTGCATTTGGGTAACGGGGCAGGGGTCTCTGTGCTCTGTGCAGGCAGGGGCTGTGTCAAGGGGGCCTGGCTGAATTCAGCACAGAAGCGATAATGTCTGTTTCTGTATAACAGGCAGCAGGCTTAAACCATAGGTTTGGGGCCTGTTTTGTGCCATCAAGATGAGCCATGTCTGTGGGTTTGGTTAACCCCTTGCAGAATTTGTACCTTACATCCTTAGGTGTAGTGTGCTGCTTTTTCACCAGCCCAAAGGAGTGAGCTGCAGTCTGGTCCCCACCGACCTCTCACTCATCTGCATAATACCCCTGTGCTAGTGACGAAAGGTTTAGAGGATTTAGGGGAATGTGAACATAACCCAGCAATGGTATCCTTTACAAGCAAGCGCCAAGACAGGATTTTGTCCCTGGCAGTTAAAATTGGAAGCCCTTCTGTAGGCCCAGACTGTGCCCAGCTTCAGCACCCCTAAAAAGAAAGGAGGGCAGCGGGAAGGGCAGGCCCGTTGTGCCCCAGCGTGCCCTAGCCCCCTTGCAGGGGGCTCCGGGGATATGGGCAGGCGTGGGCAGGCTGTGCCTTGAGCTATCCTCTGTCCCAAGGAGGCTTCAGGGGAACACGCAGCACCTCTGGAGATAGATGGCTACAGGGGAGCACCTGCCTTGGTCCCCAGTGCATGGCCCTGGGAGGTTTTTGCTCCAGTAAAGTTAAGTCATTGAGGTTAATGGAATTTTTGACTGAGTGAAAGCAGATTCAAAACCAAACAAAGATACGGATACTCTTTTATCTGCTGGTAATAAAAAAGAAAAAAGAAAAAAATGTGACATGACATAGAAATAAGAGTTGAAACAAAACCTATTTCCATCCCTTCTTTCATAGTCCTTTATCAGGGAAAGAATAAATCCTGCCCAGCAAAGGGGAAACATTTTCAATTTGCTGCACCAGATTAGATTTGTCTGAAGCTACAAATAGTTACAAATACATCAATGCAGATCACCCGAGGGGTAAATTCTGCCGATAACCACACATAAACAGATGCCTTTCTCTGATGTGAATGAGGCTTGTGATTACTGGAGTATTTATTTTTAGACGATTATTGAGCTACTTTTAATGAGCAAAGATGAACTTTATTTTGGGGTTTGCTGTTTTAAAGACACTGAAACCTGCACTGCTTGTCACTGTCATTGGTTTTACTTCTGTGCTGCTTTGGTGGTGGTTTTTGCTGGCTTTCTTCCTCCTCCCTCTATTCCATTACTAACCTGCTCACTTTAAAGCACAGATGTTGTGAAACATCATAACAGCAGCCATGGCCTATGCTGTTGGAAATGTCTGCCAATCCCAGCTGACCCAGGAGGCCAGTTGAGAAAGGTGATTTTCCTTGACGGTGGCACTGAATCCCACTGCAGTTGATGGCAGGGGCTCTGCCGAGGGCTGCCAGTCAGGCACTCCAGCCCAGGGGTCGTGTTGAAATTGTAGATGATGAAGATGATATTTCAGGCCTGTGCTTTTGCAGCTCATCAGAGTGGATAAGTAGATTGTGTGTATCTTTGAAATGAAGTGTTAATGTGATTTAACTGCTTTTTACTTATCCTGTTACAGCAAAATGTGGAGCCTGTTTTGGAAGCAGGTTTGTAATTATGAGCACTCTCTGCAGACTATGCTAATGTTCATATTTCTCCTTTAAAGCAGGGAGAAGGTTATAAGGTTAAGACGAAGAAAGAAGTCAGACACGTGGAGAAGAAAAGTTACTCATGAAGGCTGAAAGCCCACCACTGAGCGGTCAGTGTGATCAATTTTCTTTCACTGCTAAAGCCTTTTGCCAGCACAGCGCTGCACAGCATGAAGACTAGCGCCTGGGCTGTGCAATGGCTTGCATTGGCTACGTTGACATTGCTTTTGAGCAGCAAAGCTGAATAGATGGCCCTTGATCTTGTAAGCAGAAAATGACCTTCAGTTCATGTACAGAAACTGAGCTTTGCTTCCTAAAACATAAAGCAAAGCAATACTGAGGCATGTGTAAGATTGTGGGGAGTTTTGCAAAGTCTAGTCTTTGTAACCCATGGCACTTTCTACTCCTAAAAGTCAACTTAAACACAAATAGTGAAGGAGCTGCACAGAAATAAATCTACTGGGAGTGGAAGGCTTCTTTCACTGTTGGCCATGTGGTCTGAGGGCAGTTATGCAAGTAAAAGTCCTTGTAAGAGCCAGTGAAGTCTCTCAATATTTGCCAACGAATAATCCTTACCAACTGTTGTGAATTTTATTGATCGAGCCTTAACAGTTGTAACAAAACAGCAGCTGACATTATAAGGTCTTCCTAAACTAAAACTAAATGCACAGACTAAGACATCCTTGCAGGGGCTCTGTAACAGCATGCCGGAGCACTGTGAAGCCAGAGGCTGCTTTGTCTCAATCACATAGCTGTAGTCACACAGCAAATGTGCCTGTAAATACAGGAGGAGCCAGTCTGTGTCTGTCAATGCTTCAAGCATGTCAGTCATGGCTTCAAGCGCATATGTTTACCATGTTCACATCTTTTTTTCTACTCAGAACTTTTCTTAGCTTTGGTGGGCTTTAGGGATTGGGCAGAGGAAGAGTTTATGAAGTGCAAGTCTATGTGTTATCCTTTTCCTGTACATCTAGTATAGGGTTGGCTGTAGGATTTAAGAACAGGATAAACAGGACCTGGAAAACATACTGGATAGTGATGTGGAGGTAAAGGACAGGAGCAGAGTCTCTCCTGAGTCACTAGTCCCTTCTGACTGCTGCAATATAAGGTAGCCCCTAAAGCCACCTGGCTGTGCAGGCTTTCTGTTCATGTGAGTAGTGCCATTTGAGACCAGTGACACACAGTGTGTGGGATCTGGCTGAGGGCTTTATGGGATCAAGCCCTAAGGAGTGAGATCTGCAAGGCAACTGGCATGCTTTCAGCATCTGGTAGACACCTACCACATCCACCTAGCACAACCGCTGAATTCCTGCTTCTATTGAGAGCCCTCCCACATGTGCTAGTAGAATAATACTGCTTCCTGTGGTTTGCTGCTCAGCATACTCATAAAATATTTAAAGTTTTGAAAAAGAAGGTGATTCTTTTGACACACCTTTCTCCTTCATGGAGCTCAAGGATACAGGAGGAAAGCAAGCCAAAGGGATGGTGCTGCTTGTATGAAATCATGTCCCAGGTTGGCTCCTCTGTTTCTCCACTGTCAATCTTCAGCGAGAAACCAGTGGAAATTTGTGAATTCGAAGGCACTGAAGGCCAGATTGGACACTGAACCCCATAAGCAGTGCAGATAAAGAGCCTGCCAGCATACAAGCAGGATGCAACATACATTGGGGATAAGGGATAAGCATTTCATTTTAAAATAAAATGGCATTAATAAGGCAGTCCTTGCCTAATGCATGAAACATATTCTGACCTTCAGAAAGCCAGAGTCCGAGTTCCTCAGAACCCAATTTGCTCCCATGACTGCTGATGCATTTCTCCTGTGATTTCCAGTAGGCAACTCTTCTGTGCTAGAGCCCCTGAGGAGCTTGGAGAGTTTTTCTTAGATAACAAACCTTTGCTCAGGGGGGAGCTTTGTCCTGTAAGGTGAATATCTGTGGTCCAAATGTTGATGATAAGCATGACCGAATGTGCATTAAGTAATTGTGAGCCTAGTCAAGAATCTATCAAAAACATATTATTTGAGTGCCGAAGTGGATGTATTTGCACAGACAGGGGATTCTGATAGAAAACCAGTTTGTTTATTGATCACAAAAGACTAAAAAATTCCATTTGGGAGGCAGAGGTGTTGCTTTTCCTTTGAATGTTTGAAAAAAAATCACAATGTTAGCTCAATTTTCCTGTAAAAATGTCTTTGTCACCATTGCAAATAACCCTGTTGTGAAATATAGCTTGAAAGGAAAAGCCAAGAACTTTTGCATGCAAGGCAATTCTGCAGCACAGCACTGTGCGAGCCAGCGTGACCGCTGCAATGTGAGCAGGCGGCTTTTAGCAGCAGTATAGATTTATGGCAACTGTAGACGTGGGCAAGGACAGATTGTTTTAGCATAGAAGGAGAGCGTGAGCACTCCTGGGGAATGCATGGGGACCTGTGACCTGATTAGTAAACAGGCATGTCCATGCCAGCCTGAATCCTGCAGGCGCTGCACAGGTTGCACTCTCAAACAGGCCTTCCTGCGCCCAGGTGCTGGGGAACCTGCAGGTCTTCCAGCTCCCGTTCGCCCATGTGTTTGTATTTCTGCTTCCTGCCCTCTTGCTGCAAGACATCACTGTTGTACAACAGATATAACAAACTTGCTGTCCTTATGTGCATGGCTGCTTGACTATTTTTGGATGGATGAGAGAGCAGGAGCTGGCCTCCCTGTCTCCCTGGTGCCAGTCACGCAAGCCAGGTGGGAGATGGATGGGGCTGCTCCTCTTCCTTGCTTTGTCCTTTGCCAAGCCTCTGAAAGGCTGGACTCCGCATTCCTGGCTCTCCCGGTCATGTTCCCTGGGTGATTGGCAGAGGTGGATGTGCAAGGAGTGCAGTTTTCCACCACTGTGGCGATGCTTGCAAACAATAAACAAAAATGTGCTGTGAAAGCAGCAGCGCTCTCATTCTGGAGATGGTGCTGTTTCTTCCGCTATGGAGAGCACCTATTCCTTGTCATCATTGGATCTGACGAGCTGGTACTTTGTCTGGGTTGATGAAATGCAGCATGTTGCAAACGTATTTGTAAGTCAGTTCACGAGCAGCGTGGACATCTGCAGCTGCGTTTTCCCTTCATGCTGGGAGCTCAACTAATGTCGTTACCTGCCTAGAAAGTGTGTGATTTATCCTACTGCGGAATTCCATAACACCAATTAGAACTTTCCTGTTTAGTCAGAGAAAGGCACGAAATTGATTCTAACGAGATTTTCTGAAATGATTTGTGCTATCTTTTCTTTCCATAGGACTGTGTGCTTTTACTGCCAGTATTCTAGAGGGACACTCACAGAGGAAAAATCAACAGGAATTAAACATTCACCTATAAAAGTGTGCGTGTGTTTGCTGCTTCCACACATTAACCGCATGGTTTTTATGCAAAAACAAACAAACAAACAAACAAAAACAAAAAAAATTAATTTAGCATGAGCCAATTTACAGAGCATGGAAATTCACGTTCATTCACAGGATTGGAGGGTGCGCAGTTACCAATGCAGTGTATATACAAGATGCCATGCTGTTAACAGCTCCTTTCAAGCAGTTTGATGTCATCTCAAAAGAAATAAATTCCTGTGGCCAGAGGGGATCTACGAAGACGAAATGGTTAAACCGTGGAAAGACACTAAAATTACTAAAATCCACAACAGCTCGCCTTATTTTTCTTGGACCCAAACTGTCAGGGTATAAAACACTATTTGTTTCTTTTTTAAACATCAATAGTTTTGCTGTAAATAAATAACACTGTATAAATTCTAACAAAATAGAATAAATGTTGATAAGGCACTGCCTTTTCAATCACAAACAGAATATTGGAAATGCGTTGAGCAGGCTAGGTGTCTCAAATGGCTGCACCTACAGGGATATTCTGGGTGTATCTTCACAGATTCTTGTATATTAGCAATTATAATGTTTGTATATGCAAAAACGCTAGCTTGATTTTAAAAAAATCTTTAAAATCTGCTGCAAATTTAAATGATTCCCAAAATGAGGAATTCTGTAGTTCTGTGAAAATTTTTCTTCAGAGTACTAATATTTTGATGCATGTGTTTCACCTTATTTTGATTAAATCTTTTCCAGTTTTGCAAACACTATACTGCAACATGAAAAATAAGATTTTATCTGTAAACACAAAGCCCTTCATCTAATATTTGTTGCTGTTGCCAATTTTTCAATGAAATGACCTAAAACCCATAACATATACAGTAGTTGCATTATGGGGAGGGGGGTGCTATCTGTTCTCGCTTTATAACGGGGGTAATGCTTGCAGCTTTAGAAGTGGGTTGGTGCTCTAAGGAGCACAAGTTTGGGTTATTTTTAAATGAACTGAAGAGAAATTATTAGCTAATAGACTGGCAGCACGCTGTAAAATTATTACTGTATTGTGTACTGGCTATAAGATGTAGAATCTTTCAGTAAGCCAATCATCTGTAATCATCCTAGCAGTGTAATATTAGGTTGTTAAGGCTGCTGTGTTTTAAAGGGCATTTTTATTTGGGTTTTGGTGAAATACTTTAATTTGTTGATTATATTCATATGGAAACAGCATTCATTGATAATAGCTCTAATTACATATGTATGAAAACAACAAACACTGGATGATCTAGTTGATTATTTAAGCATAAAATAAATTGTGTTAAAACTCTTGGATAACGTGTATTTGGCAGTGTTCTTGTACCCTATAGACACGCGGCTTCGCAAGGCCAGCCATTAACCACCCCTGGCTTTTTTGCTTCTTTTCCTCTCGGTTTCTTTTGTCTGATCCACCTACTCCTCTTCCCAGTGTGACAGGCCATCACTTGGCAGGCCATCCCCAGGTGGGGGGAACGGGAGGAAAACACAGCAGCCAGCACATCCTCAACAAAGCTAAGGAAACCTACCTCTCTGGGATGTAGGGGCTCCACGGGCGTGGGGAAAGGACCTGTGCAATAGGGGTAGGCGCAGCCTCTTCTCCAACACATGTTAACTCTGCACTTCCTTTAATTTCCTTCACCCCACTGAGAACCAGGAAAAACACTACTGAAAGCAGTTTTTCCCCAGCGCGTATCAGTGAGACCAATAACCAGCTCACTCTAGATGATGTAAAGAAAATATACATCTCCTGTACATTGCATGCACTTCCTGGATCTTATAGGTGGGGGACCACTGCATATGTATATGTAAATAATGTGGCCAAAGCAAAGTTTTATAGGCAGCATCAGTGCACACTCACTGCTCTGGACCGCAGGCTTCTGATCTGGCGCAATAAATAATTTTCATTACTCAGGGTTCAGTTTTACCTGGCTTTCAAGGCAAGATGATGTATTTTACCACAGCTTGGCACCTGAGGAAGCACCGCTGCTACAGACCCAACCCAGTTTCCTTGTTATTATCTGCTGACCCCTACGGGAACCACTCCTCACCTGGGGTCAGTCGGCAAAGCTCTCTTGACTGTGGTGAAAGGCACTTGGCTTCAGGAGAGCGTAACAGGTTGGTTTGTCAGTGTTTCCAAGTTACTAGGGCTGCCAGCTTTTGAAGCAGTGATAGTAAATTAAGTGGTTTTCATCATTTTAGTAGCCAGTCCGTGTTGTAACGCATGTTTTACCTAGGTCATAACATTGCTGGTACAATGCTGATGGTTCAGGTCCTTACGCCAGTGTCTGGAGGCCAAATGGCACTTGCACTACTGGAGAACAGACACATCTTCTTGCAGGTCGCAGTCCAACAGCAGCAATATTCCTCCTGGAGACCTCACTGTCCAGATGCCTCCCCCCCTCATGAGTACCCGGATCAACTGAATGAAAAAGAAGGTTTTCAGTAAATAGAGCACAGATGTATATATTTAATACTATATTGCAATTTTACAGTTGGAAGCAAAGGCTGTGGCGACCCACCAGCTGGAAGGCAGGAGCAGCACCGTAACAGCATCCAAAAGGCAGTGTTTCATTTGACGCATCTCTCTCCTCTCCCTGGTCCCCTCTTAATGCCTGATGCTGATGAGGAAGAAAGCTGTGATTGTACCTGGAATGGTAGTTCCGGCAGGCAGAGGCTCTCTTTATGTAGACAGAAAAGGGGGGTTGCCTGTGGAGGTAGCAGAGGTGTGTAGGGTCCCCCTCCTGCTGGTGGCGATTTATGTGGCACCTTCAAGCTCGGGGAGGTGGTCTTGACTGTGACAGTACATGTGAGTAGCTGCTGGCTCTCCTTGAGGCTCCCGAGGACGCTTTTGCAGCAAGGCCCAGCCGTGGGTAGCACTCAGCGCCGGAGCAGGCTGCGACCAGACATGCCTCTCGGGCCGTCCAGGCCAGTACCCGAGGTGCCCAGGCACGGTGGTCCCTCACTGCAGGCAGATCCCAGCCCTCCAGCTCCTGCCACACGGGCCGGCTGTGTCACTGCTCACCGCTTCCCGTTGAAGCTTTGGTACAATGGAGATGGCAAAGGTTGGAATGGGAACTCTGTAGCTAAATTTGCAGAGTTTTAAATTACACCTTAAATGTTGCACAGACAGGATTCGCTGGGTGGTGGTTTGTTTTGCACTGAGTGTATTGACTCCAACAGTAGCTCAGGATACTTGGGAAAAACAAGGTTGAAGCATAAATGGTCATTTGAGAAGGAAAACAGAAATCTTGCCAGTACTAGCAAACAGCACAGACAGCCCTGGAGTGAGTGAGGGCTCTACCTCTAATGTGTGCTTTTGTGTTTTTTTTTCATATTCTCCCCAATGAGAACGTTTCCCTTGGAGGGAAAAAATGTAAGTCATGGGACTTTTATTCCATCTATGAAAATAAACTCAATTGCTAAATTAGGTGTTCTTTTGATCCTTTGATATTTGATTTAGCACTCCCTAATAATAATGCTGCAGAGTATCCTACTGTACTTTTTCCATTTCTGAAGGAGTATCAATTACATTTTATTTGTGGCCTGTAATAGTTTCAATGTCAGAAATTCTAAGAGCTCCCGTACTGCAGAGCTGCCGTTGGTGGAATAAACGGTGGTCGATTGCAGGATTGCAGCACCCTGCTAATTAATGCTAATTTCTTGGGGGTGGGGTGGGGGTGGTGTTTGACATGGGCTTTGTCTTCAGCATGCACTGTGCAGGAAATTGAGACCGTACTCTACCAGGGGCTGCTGTGGCCTGGCATGCAGGCACACGCAGTACCCCCAAAAAACTCTCCATGCCCCCTAAGGAGCGAGTTTGTAACTGGGCCTTTTTTGAGCTCAGTCGAGTCAATAAAATTTGATGAAACTCATGGAAGTCTGTCAGTGGCAATTTTTGTCATGTAACCTATACAATGACAGCAAACTCGGCGTGAGCAGCTTGGCTCCGGCCCCCGCCAGCCCTCTCCCCGGGAAAGGGATGCAGGCCGGAGGACTGGGGGTTGCCTCTCTGAGGCTGGTGCGGGGATGCTGGGCAGAGTATCGGCAAAGGGCTCGTTTTTTTGTCCTAGCTACATGCCTGGCGTATGAAAAGGCTAACCCCAACCCATTGCATTCTTGGCCCTGGTGGTGTGTGCTGGGTTGCCAAGGGGTGGCAGGAGGGGGTGGATGCAAACAGGACTTATGTTCTCAGGGCAGATCCCACCAAGCCGGGGGTTGGAGGTGGAAGAGCTCCTGGCTCAGTTCCCCTCTAACCCTGGAGCGAGGGAGGGAGGGAAAACATGATGATAGTGAGGAGGAAAATATTTTTGCTTTGTGGAAAGCACAGCGTTTTCCCAACAGAGGCACGGATCCTAGGGCAGGGAGAGGGAAGAAGGGAAAGTTAGACCCAGCCTGCTACAAAGTGCTTGACGTAAAAAATAGTCCATTACTGGAAGAGAAAAAGGTTAGTGAAGGACAGAAAAATGAGCTGCTCAAGAAGAATTATGTACGTGCCACATTTTTCATAACTGCTGCTGCTAAAAACAGTATGCTAATTGTGCATGGCTTTATTTATTTGACCCTAAGTCCTGAAGGAAGGCAAAGATTTATAATAAAAGTTTTATTGGTACTTTTCCCATCACGCTAATGTTCAATTATTGAGAGCCATTTGGGCTATAAAACAGCAACGCACAGCGATCCCCTGTTCACCAACTTCCTTGGAAGGCTTCCAGAGGCTGGATATCGTTACAGCACGGCCAGACCAACAGAAACAGCCTAGTACAAACTCTGAAAAAAATTCCCTGGGAGAACAAGGTTTCAAAAGCAAAGCCCGAGAGCTGGAGATGTGTTAGCTACTGGGTGGCTACTGCGTGGCATGTTTTCATAGTCAGATACACTATCCTGCACAGAGACTTCTTTTCTAATACAGGTTTCTGATTAAATAACTGTTGTTCAGAAAAGCAAAGCAGCTTGGCATTATTTTCATCTGAATTGCTTGTTAGAAAACATGTTTTATCCTGCATCAACAAACACCTTAATCCATAATATTAGCGAATTGGGGTTTTTCCTGCTCATACAAATAACTTTCAAATTGAGGTTTCTCCCCTTTAACAACCCTTCCACAATGGTAAGATCTCCACATATGCACTCCATTTTCCCCTTTGAATGTTTTCTTGTGTACAGATCACAATTTTTTTTAATACTGTTTCAGTTTATTTTCCTAGAAATATTTTCCATTAATTGCATTTTAATGTGCCTTTGTCTTTCCTTTATTTTTTCCCCCGCTCTATTTCAGTTGGGTACTCTGAGTACAGTACAGAATTTTTCCTGAGGTTAATTAGTTTCAGTTGGTCTTTTCAGTCTATAACTACTGAATATTTTAATAAAACTGTATTGTTACAGAAGGTCTTCCAGCTGATTAATGGACCTCTGGAATCATATTAAGGATTACATTAAATCTCTGAACATACTTCTTCTAAACCCTCATGCCTAGCAATGTATTTTATACAAATATTTCTACTGTTGATGTGAGTTTATGAAACAGTTTCTAATTGCCCATTACCTCCTGTAATGATAGTTTCTGTGAATAAAGCCCTGCCTTTTTATTGCTTCTTGATGTGAGTATCTATCTGCTTTGCTGTTGTTACAGTGTTGGTGACATTTTGAGGTTCTTTATTTGGATCAATACCTCCCGTTGTCCCCTTATAGTTTTGCTTTTTTTTTTTTAATAAAATAAAAAATATGGGGGCAAGTGGGATGGAGACCTCATCCTGCAGGCACTGCAGTGGTGACAGGCTGGTTGCAGTGGCTTTTACTGCTGCATCAAGCCCCTTGCCGCCTGCAGTGGGGGACAGGGCCCCGGCAGCGATGTCCCGAGCAGCCTTGCTGCTGGGCAAAGCCACGGTGTGAGGCAGCCTCTGCCATTCGCCCTAAGCCTTTAGAAGGGGGTTTTGCTAATTGTGCTTATACCATATAGTTATGCTTTTAATTGGTTTGGTTAACATCTCACAGATGTGCAAAGCTTGTGATTTTTTTTTTTTTGGGGTGCTAATTAGGATAAAATTTTCTCGCCCAGTTTAATCTATTAATTTGGAGTAGTTGGCTGTAATTGTAATTAAATGTACGGGTGCTATTTTTTAAATGACTGAAATGCTGTTATGACAAGGATGCTGTCTCAGATCTAAACATCAAGGGCCCTTGAGTTTTCCTCCCACTCCCCCACTGACTCAGTGTTTGTCATTGGGCAAGTACCTCAGCTCGCTACCTCCCTTTCTTGCCTTCCAGGGCTATTGTGTGAATTAATTGGATAATGTTTCAGCATGGCTTTGAACTGGAGGGTGCTACAGAAGAGCCAAGTTATAATTTATTGTTATGAAAGCTGGCGTGCTGGCTGGGAGCAAGACCTCTGATGCAACCCCAGCAGAGAGGGACAGTGAGGCGGCCGAGGGAGAGCTCCCTTCTCGCCTCAAGGTCCCTCCTCTCCATACCGCCGTCTGCAGCACCTTCAGCCTGCTCTAGAAATGTTCTGCTGAAGCCAGCACCAGCAGCTGTGTGCTGTGATCCTGGGGATGCAGGCCCTGGCTCAGCCAGCCCATTCTGGTTGCTGGATTGAGGATGTCAGTGCACCTCCCGGTCCGTTTTCAGGATAGTTTTGGTGTCAGAAGGAGCAGTGGCCATGTCCTCTGGAAGATTATAGTTCTCCAAATTGGCAAAGCACTTAAGATTAACATTGATAGGTCTGACGAGTGGCTTAAGGTTAAGCACGCCATGGGGCTTGCTGGGTAAGATTAGCCCGGAGCAGATGCGTGTTTTGCTGATGCAGGTTTTCAAAATATTTAGGCCTTGATTCAACAAGACACTAAAACGTGAGCAGTCCCACCGAAGGCAATGGAAATAACTGGCTGATCAAAGCCGGGCAGCTGGATGAAGAAAGAACATTTAAGTTACAAACCTGTTTTTTTAGAAATGAGTTTGCTTTGAGAAGCACGTGTGCGTGCAGCCAGAGGTGACAGAGCAAACCGGCTTGCCTGCTGTTGCCAGCGCTGCAGATTGTGTACATGAAATAACGCTTCCTTACAGCCCGACTGTGTTCAGCCAGCTTCCCGAATGCCAGCAGACCTATTTATAAGCAATTCTATCGCATTGTAACAACCTGTCCAAAACAGTGCTCATTATTTGTCAAATCCCATTTCAATCCCTCAGGCTCTTTATCCCAAAGACCGTGGCTGGCAGAGTGGCTCAGCCTGGCCGCTGCTGTGGGGCAGAGGAGCTGGCGGCTGCCCCAGGCAATGGGGCTTGTCCACCTCTGCAGACCCAGGTGTCCTCCAGGGTTGCTGCAGGGGGATTTTAGGGCAGCACCAAGAAGGTCTCACAAGACCTCATGGACATCATCTAGCTGGTCTGTGGAGACCTGTGGACCTATAGCAGTGTCTCTTGATGCCGATGCTCTTATGTTTTGGAAGGACTTCCCGCCCTGATGAAGCCCAGGGATGGGAAATCCAGCTGGGGGGCTGTAGCTGCCCGGGGTGGTGCCGAGGGTCTCTGGTATTGATGGCCTTACTACATTTTAATGGCATCACCAGGCTGAGTACAGAGGTAATGGGATGCAGGAGTATAGCTCAGTTTCCACAGGGCCTGGCGGGTGGTGCAGGACCTTTTCCAGCCTCAAAAGCCCTGAGCTGATGCACCTGAGGGGGCCGAGGCAGAGCTGCAGGGCAGCGCCAGTGCTGGATGGGGACCCTCATTTCCTCTCCCCCCACCATTTTGAGCTCTGTTTGCATGGCAGCGTAACGTGCCAGGGTCAGACACATGGACAGGCATTGCAGAAAATAGTACCCGTGTCTGAAAACTAGGAATGGCCCTTTTACTGCTTTTCTTGTGATCAAGAGACCAAAAATAAAATGACTTGCACTTATATTCCCAGGCAGGCAAAAAGAATAATTACTTTACAGAGATGCAATTCTTTCATATGTTATAGCCATTAAAAAGAGTAAAATTTGAAATTTACTGTGGCATGGAACAAAAAGGTGGTGCAGTTAGAGAGAATTAAATCCTTACTTGCCATTAACAGAAAAATTGCTGTTGTTAAAAGACCCCTTCATAAATAATTGAGAAACCAATTATAGAGTCTTGGTGACTAATTTATCCAGGAGCAATACAGACCACGTTAGGCCATGTCATGAACGGCACGTACACTCCGTTATATCTCACTACAACTTGTGCCTTTATTTGGCTGCTCCACAAAGCAATAGTAAAAAAAATGAAGAAACTAATGCACATCCTAATCAGGAAATAATATGGAGTGAAAGATGGGCCTTGATACATCTTAACTTCAAGCAGCTTTTACAGAGGTACGGAGGGTTGAAGTAACACGCCATTTTGTCTCTGTGCCGCGAAGGGGATGCTCACCCTGCCCCGGCGGGTGGGGTGGCCCAAGCCCCCTCTGCCCCCCGTGCCCAAAAGCGGGGGAAGATTGGCCGCTCCGCAAGCGAAGGGGTCTCTGGAACCGGGAGGTACAAGGCCGGGCGTGGGGCAGCCCTGAGGCCTCTCCCGCCCCACGCACTCCTGGCGCTCACCGGGCTGTGCCACCTGTGCCCGCGCGTTGTTTGAGTAGATGTGTTCTTCAGAAAAAAAGAAAAAAAAGAAAGGGTTTTGGTTGTTAGCCTCGTGTGTAAATGAAGCCCTGGGGCTCCAGCACAGCGCTGCTGGTGAGCCCATGGCTTCCCTACACGGGTCACGGGTCACAGCGACCGGAGGGTTTTCTGACATACTGAGGTAAAAAACTCAGGTTTTGCGTGCAGGCTGTTTGCCGCGGGCAATTTAACACTTAAACAAAGCCTTCCCCGCGGAAGCCGCGCCGCCTGGGGGGGTCTGAACCGGCGCTACAGCAGAAAAAAGCGGGTTTTTTTCACGCTGCTGACAGGGACCCCGGCGCGCTCCCGGGCCGGCGGCGGTGCCGGCGCGGGCCGGCAGGGGGCGCTCTAGGCGGGCGGCCTGGGCGGGCGGCC